>VWZY01007782.1:75726-172348 GCA_013399075.1 Chloroceryle aenea | reverse complement strand
AAAAAAAAAGCAGCAGCCACTGGCTTTTACTTTAGCTAAAAGCTTCTGGCAAGTGTAATTCCAGGATTTTTTTTTTTCTTCTTTTTTTTTCTTTTTTTTTTTTTTTATTATTATATATGGGAACTTATGTGCAATGTGCTGTGAGAAACTTTCAGAAAGAATCTGTGTAAACCACACTGAAACCCAACAAACTCAACCAGTCTGGAAAGGTCCGGGAGTGAGAGGAAGACACATCTGCAGACAGGCTGGGGACATTAGCAGTTTTCAGCTGGCTGCTGGCTGCAGCAACAGCTTCTGCATCCCCTCCAGCAACAGAGGGTTAGATCTGGGGTGCTTGAGCCAGCAAGACACCTGGTCCAGACAGCCTTTGGCTTCTTCCCGGAGGATTTAAAGGGAGCCTGAGGATTCGAGGCACTGCTCCCTTGTGGGCAGTCTGGGCAGCTGACTCCTGTGGGCTGCTAGGGACATCCCAGCCAGCACCTCTTAGTGCTGCGGGCAGGTGTCCAAACTTTTGGGGTAGAGGGGATGTGAATCCTTGAAACTTTACTGCAGACACAGGAGAAATCCCCACGGAACACAGGACTCGAATTTCTCTGCAGCCATGGGAGAATATGTCTCCAGAGGCAAGAGGACAGATTGGGACAGATCAGTACAAGCATCTTCAGTTATGTGATTTTGGAAGGAGTGGGTGCATGGTTGGAAAGCACAACCTCCCCACTAAAATGTGGCTTTTTCATCAGGGGGATTCAGAGAAATAGGAAGTTGTCATTAGAGGTTTACTCACTGCATGCCTTTGGACAATGTACTGCCCTCTGCTCTGAGCTCCTGTATCACAGGAACCGGAGGCATTTTTGTGACAGCACTTGATGAGTTATGGAAGAACCTTCATTCACACTTGGGCACAGTGACAAGTGCTTCCACTTGTCCCTGCAGAGAGTTTTGAAGCCTAAATACCCCCAACATTAGCCTTGTAGGCACCATCACAAGTCATTTCTCCCTTGCTTCAGGATGGACCCTGGAGCCCTCAACATCGGAAGGACATGGACCTGATGGAGTGGGTCCAGAGGAGGCCACAAAGATGATCAGGGGGCTGAAGCATCTCTCTTATAAGGACAGGTTGAGGGAACTGGGATTGTTCAGCCCAGAGAAGAGAAGGCTCCAGGGAGACCTAATAGCCACCTTCCGGTACCTGAAGGGAGCTTATAAATGGACTGGAGAGGGCCTGTTTACAAAGGCCTGGAGTGAAAGGACGAGGGGCAATGGTTTTAAATTAGAAAGGAGTGGATTTAGATTAGAAATAAGGAGGAAGTTCTTTACCATGAGGGTGGTGGAGCACTGGAACAGGTTGCCCAGGGAGGTGGTTGAGGCCTCATCCCTGGAGACATTCAAGGTGAGGCTTGACAGAGCTCTGAGCAACCTGCTCTAGTTGAGGATGTCCCTGCTCTCAGAGGAGAAAGGAGACCTCTAGAGGTCACTTCCAACCCAGACATTTCTATGCTTCTATGGACAGGTGTGACTGGTTCTGCCTGTTCACACCAGCGCAAGGCCCAGTTCACCACCTTTCTCTTGGAGGTTATGGCACCTCAACCTGAAGCCAAACCTCTTTCCTGTCTGCCATTTCTTTCTCACCCCACCTTTTCTTGGTTCAATGCATTTCCTGTTCTCAGACATCCACAGCAAATGTGTGTCTCTTGCTTTGTCCTGTAAACTCCGCGTGACCATGGGAACGGTTCCTGACCCAGCTGGCAGCCCAAGTGCTCTTCTCATTAAACTTTGGCTCTTGCCTTAACTGGATCTTTAGGCAATATCCAGGTGAACACAGCTGGGAAAGCACTTTCATCCATCTTGAGGATGCATCTGGCATTGCTCTCCAGCCTGCCTTTTGAAAAGGAAACTTTGCCCCATGTCTCTGCTAAAACACCGTCCCTCTCCCTGCTCCACTGCCCCTCCTCAGATCAGTCCCCTTTCCACAACTGCTTCCCCAGATCCTTTTTTCAGGGTACACAACCAGAGCAAAACCAGAAGAGGTCTGCAAAGTTGCTACTACAGAGAAAACCTGTACCAAATTAGAGAAGGCCAGATTTATAGGCAATGGTATTTTGTGGAGCCTGAGCTTCTTATTGAATCTGTCAGAGCATCTGAAATATTTTCATCATTGAGAACCAGTGGTGCACAGGGTTCTGGCTTCTGAATTTGTGCAGAGAACTTCAAAGCAATGTTACATGGTGTGAAGGGCCACACGGTTCCCACCTGTTTCTTAGCCCAGTCAGGTGATTTAGTACTCCTCAGACTTCTCTGTCACACCAGCTGGAAGCTCACAGTTTGAGCAAGTGAATGGCACTGATCACTGTCAGCACCCTCCTCTTGTGCTTGCACCATCGTGGGGTGCTGAGGAGAGGCTATGGTCACTGGTGTGGTGCAATCTTCACCTGCATCCCCCCAGCCTGCTCTAATGGCACAGCCTTCATGCTGTCCCCCCAGGAGAGAGATGGGGAGGGATGTAGGAGGGCTTGCAAGATAGCCCCATGTCATGGTTGTACTCAGTGTCTGACAGAGGTGCAGGGCAGCCTTCCTGAAAGCAGGAAGCAAGCCAGGGAGAACAGCCAAGAAGACAGGCATCAGGTCACCTTGCAACCCTACTCCACAGTCCTGAGGAATCTTAGTCATCTGTGAATTTTCCTAAGCCCTTCTGTCATCCAGATACCTGGAGTACTTGGCAGAGGTGGCATATAATATCAAGAGGGAAGATCATTTGGGAATCACTGCTTTCTGGCAAAAGCTTGCAAATCTTCCCTTAAATGCCTGGGAGAGGTCTGGTGCTCTCAGACTACTTGGTGGGTTCAGTCCAGAGCTCCAGTAAGTAAACAGGGTGGAAGATGACATGGAAGGAACAGTTTTGACCAAGGAAACATTCCTCTTGCTGCTTTCAAATGGTGCTGACATTAGCCCAAAAGGGGGATCTAAAGTCTGAGTGGGGCTGTGAGAACCATTTTTTAACCACTATATGAGAGTTACTGTAAAATAAACTCTCATGTCTGTCCGCAGGGAGGACCGAGCAGCAAGCTACTGTGTGCATGTGCACGTGCGGGCATGAACAGAGCACACTCACTGCAAAGTGTTGACTGCATTTTGAAGAACGTGGTTTAAGGCCATTCTGGGGATTTCCCAGTTCTGACAAAGAATTTAATTTCCCTTCACAGGGTGGGAAAATTCAGCAGAGGGTTGGTCAGGACACTGAACAGAGCAGTTATGATGTGGAGGCAGGGGCTCCTGCCGTCAGCAGCTGTGTCAGGTCCAGCCACAGAAAGATATTTAGGCACATGGAGAGCACTTAGGCTCTCAACTTCTGTGAGTTTCACCTCTGTGGATCTGCTCCTGACAGAGATGGAGCCAAGCCAAGATGCAAGACAGAAATTGTGTTCCCTGACAAACAATGGATGGATGATGATGGTTTTGTTAGTTCATTTTGTCCTCTGAGGAGTTTATTAGACTTTCACCTACTTCCAGCTGTATTGCAACCAAGACCTGTGGAAAAGTTTGTTGCTTGCATCCCCTCAGAAGAGAGTGCCTTGTCCCGCTTTGTCCAGTTTTGAGAGCTGTCACTCAACACTGCTGCTTTAAGATTAAGCCTTGGGGCTCTACAGCCCCCAAATCTCATGCTAAAGGAAGGAGAGGGTGGCAGAAGGTCATTGCTGTGGGTTAAGTTGGAAGTGCAAGAGCTTTCACTGACAGGGCAGATGGCAAGGCCAAGCTTGCCAGACCTCTATCCATTCCTAACAGAATAGAAAATATGCTTTTCAAATCAGAAATCTTCCAGATTTGCAGTGAAAAGAAGCAGAAACAGAAAATATGCAGGGAATGGGGTAAAAAGAGAAAGCATGTCCTAACTCTGTGAAAGATAATTTCCCAGGAAAAAAACTCCAACCAACCCTAAAAGAAAGAATATCTCAAGACATGAAAAATCTTTGGCACCAGTTCTTACAGTCCAGTTCATCGGGTGAGTTCTGAAAACAATTTCTCTTGGTTTGCAGAGTGAGGAGATAATTGGAGAGGCTTTGAAGAAAAGNTGACAGAGGTGCAGGGCAGCCTTCCTGAAAGCAGGAAGCAAGCCAGGGAGAACAGCCAAGAAGACAGGCATCAGGTCACCTTGCAACCCTACTCCACAGTCCTGAGGAATCTTAGTCATCTGTGAATTTTCCTAAGCCCTTCTGTCATCCAGATACCTGGAGTACTTGGCAGAGGTGGCATATAATATCAAGAGGGAAGATCATTTGGGAATCACTGCTTTCTGGCAAAAGCTTGCAAATCTTCCCTTAAATGCCTGGGAGAGGTCTGGTGCTCTCAGACTACTTGGTGGGTTCAGTCCAGAGCTCCAGTAAGTAAACAGGGTGGAAGATGACATGGAAGGAACAGTTTTGACCAAGGAAACATTCCTCTTGCTGCTTTCAAATGGTGCTGACATTAGCCCAAAAGGGGGATCTAAAGTCTGAGTGGGGCTGTGAGAACCATTTTTTAACCACTATATGAGAGTTACTGTAAAATAAACTCTCATGTCTGTCCGCAGGGAGGACCGAGCAGCAAGCTACTGTGTGCATGTGCACGTGCGGGCATGAACAGAGCACACTCACTGCAAAGTGTTGACTGCATTTTGAAGAACGTGGTTTAAGGCCATTCTGGGGATTTCCCAGTTCTGACAAAGAATTTAATTTCCCTTCACAGGGTGGGAAAATTCAGCAGAGGGTTGGTCAGGACACTGAACAGAGCAGTTATGATGTGGAGGCAGGGGCTCCTGCCGTCAGCAGCTGTGTCAGGTCCAGCCACAGAAAGATATTTAGGCACATGGAGAGCACTTAGGCTCTCAACTTCTGTGAGTTTCACCTCTGTGGATCTGCTCCTGACAGAGATGGAGCCAAGCCAAGATGCAAGACAGAAATTGTGTTCCCTGACAAACAATGGATGGATGATGATGGTTTTGTTAGTTCATTTTGTCCTCTGAGGAGTTTATTAGACTTTCACCTACTTCCAGCTGTATTGCAACCAAGACCTGTGGAAAAGTTTGTTGCTTGCATCCCCTCAGAAGAGAGTGCCTTGTCCCGCTTTGTCCAGTTTTGAGAGCTGTCACTCAACACTGCTGCTTTAAGATTAAGCCTTGGGGCTCTACAGCCCCCAAATCTCATGCTAAAGGAAGGAGAGGGTGGCAGAAGGTCATTGCTGTGGGTTAAGTTGGAAGTGCAAGAGCTTTCACTGACAGGGCAGATGGCAAGGCCAAGCTTGCCAGACCTCTATCCATTCCTAACAGAATAGAAAATATGCTTTTCAAATCAGAAATCTTCCAGATTTGCAGTGAAAAGAAGCAGAAACAGAAAATATGCAGGGAATGGGGTAAAAAGAGAAAGCATGTCCTAACTCTGTGAAAGATAATTTCCCAGGAAAAAAACTCCAACCAACCCTAAAAGAAAGAATATCTCAAGACATGAAAAATCTTTGGCACCAGTTCTTACAGTCCAGTTCATCGGGTGAGTTCTGAAAACAATTTCTCTTGGTTTGCAGAGTGAGGAGATAATTGGAGAGGCTTTGAAGAAAAGGGTGAGTCCAGGTTCATGCACTTTACTTCAGTACCCTAGGACTGGGAGATATCCATGCAGCTCTCTGTCACCTGTGTCCTGTGTGACCTTCAGTAAGGAATTTAAATCACCTATGCCACAAGTGTGGTTGATATAATAGGTGATAACAGGATGAAAAAAAAATGCTTTGATTTATAAACCAAGCTTAAAAATCTACATTAAAAATATGTAGACTGGGATTCATCTGAAATATTTCCCGCAAAGCAACAACAGCAAAAAGGAGTTTGTTTTGTTGGGAGGTCAAATATAAATGCTCCATCCAGTCCAAAATAAGCCTTTTTGTTTAATTTTCATGGTTTGGAAAAAGGTAGGGACAAGAGAAAAGTATTATCTCTATTTAAGAGAAGTTAAATATAGATACATCTGTGTAACATTTCAAAACAAAAACAGGTATCATTTTTGAGATGTCAGACCAATTTACTTTTTCACCCAAGAAACTTGACATGAGCAATGTTAGTTGAAATTATTAGAGCATTTTTTGAGGAAATTAATAAAGAAGCGTATATAGGGAAGAATTCATCAGTGCAAAAAAACAACAGCACCTCCCAACCTTGGAGGAGGTTGGGGAAGATAAAGTCAGACATATGAAATCCTCAGAAACTATGTGACAAGATGCCAGATAAATGTTTCAGAAAGACAGGATTTGATTGTCAGGGGTCTGTTCTCACGGAAAATAAAAGGATCCAGTTTCTGTACAATTATGTACAGACAAGACGTGTTTTCACTGCATGGCACCAAGCCTGGAGTATATTTTTTGCTCCTGATTTACAAGGAAAACTTGGCATAAGGATGACCCACACAGCAAGAAGTGGGCAGATTTAATACAGATGCAAGGAACAGCCTCTCAAATTCTGCAGCCTTTAGTGTCAGGCATAGCTGGTTTTGCTCCAACCTGTTTACACAATATCCTCCATAGGTGTCTTCAGAGCTTAGACTGGGGGTTTTAGATGTTATCACTCTGAATTTATAAAGGAAAAACAATCTTTCTCTCTACCCTTTCACCCATGCCTGGGATCTTGAAATAGCAGGACTTTTGGACTACTATAGTCTGCAAGAGAAGGTGAGGTTGGGCTGAGAAAAGAGAGGATTCTCTTCCTCTGCCTGTGATTACAGTTGCTGTGGAGGTTTCTGCTTTTTGTACTTTTTCACATGCATTGTGCACTTCCTTTCAAGGCTGCAGGACCAGTAAAATGGAGATGCTTTTTCATCCTTTGGTCCTTTTCAAGACAGTGGGAATTCAGAGATACGGGGAGTAATTCTGCCTCTCAGCATCACCCCTGTGTCTGTGCAGGACCTACATCTATTTAAGGTGGTCACCAGGCTCAAAGACTGTCAGAAAATGAGGTTTTGAACTTCTCTCTGCTGGTCCTTCCTTTTGTCCCTTTGATTATGAGTCCCTGAGGATCATTATCCATCTAAATTAGCCATATCAGAGTCGACCCATGACCAGCAGTGCCTTAAGACCATGATGGCTCTTCTCCCTCACAGGCTTGCTTCTTCAAGACATGCTGCAGAGTGTTTGTACCACCAGCCTTCGTGTCTATGGACCTCCACTGGCAAGCAGCCCATTCGCCATCTTTCATGATCAGTAACATAACCGACACAGAATTAATGTTGTTCATTTAAAGAGGAGGCTGGCAGTTAGTACCAGGAACAGCTGTGCTCCTTTCAAGATTTAATCAAGGTCTACAAACAAGCCAGAGGAAGAGACAACAGGCTTCAAGTAACTAGCTGACTAGTCTGACATTTTCCTTCTGTGTTCCCCAGGAAGATATTCCCCTCAGGGAAAGCAGACATCACAGTTATGGAGTTCTAGAGGTATCATCTGAAAACATAAAATGGAAAAGCCTTCCTTTTCATGCAGGTCTCCACATGATCTTTCTTTGTGAATGTAACACAAAGACATAACACAGAGAGCTGTGTCCTTTGAGAATTAAAAGCATCAATTCTGTCTCACTGAGGACAAAAATTCTAATTCAATTTGTGTTACAAAACATTGCTAATAGTAGCATCGCTCTGTCCTCACATGAAGTTATCAAGGACAGCATGAAAAGTTTACTTGTGTGCATTCAGGGTGACCATGAGTTTGAAGTATCACACACATAAGCACATATCTATGTATGTATATATACATACATATATATATACACTGCAACTGTTATGGGCTGAAAAATCAGGCCTTCAATATTTATAACTTTGGCTCATGTCCCAAACAAAGCAGTCCTATTGCAAAAGCTCTATTTGTGGCAATGTGATCTACACACTCCATTTTGGTTCTAATCCCAGGCAAGCTGGCAGACATAAGGTTTTATAGGAAGCAGAACAACTAATCCGTGCTGAAGTGTAATGCAGAAAGTTTCCTAAGTATAGCATCTCCTCAGAAATATGAGGGCTCAAATTAACCCCCTAAATCCTCTTTATCAAAGTCAGCCAAGCCTGGGGTTGGGAAATTGATTATGTGGTCAACTCCAGCAGCCCAGGCTTTTAGAACAGATGGAGTACTTATGGGAGAGGACTCTGAGGGAAGTGCAGAGAAAAGACCAAATTAGCAAAACTACTGACATGGAAAACTCCTCAAGCTCAAAGGCTGAGAACAGATCTGCTGATTCCACAACACTCACAACAGAGTTTGGGAAGACTTCAGTCTTGTTTGGAGATCCTGATTCATCTGTGACGAACAGAAAGTTGAGTCACTGACTGAAGCAGACCCTTGGGTTTTCCTTGAATTTGAATCATTATGATCCCAAAAATGTTATTTACTGACATTATTGCCCAGTGTGTGTTGTACTCTTTGGCCTATGATGATATTTTGGATGATATTGTCATCCCAAACTATGGTTGTGTCCAGCTCTGCTCTAGTTCCTGGGCTCCATTAACCAGAGGGATTTAATTCTGCTTTTTGAGTACTGGCTTGAGACCAACTGTAGAGTGGAGGTCTAGTTACAAACTTTCTTACAACACAAAAGTGTTGCCAGGCCTAGGCTTTATGCCTGGACACATCTTTCCTAGTCAAGGAGAAATTTCCAGTTGTTTGAATGCTGAGTCAGCAGAAACATTGGGAATTAGCAAAGGTGTTTTTTGTTTTCATTCCCCTTTGAACCTTGAAACCGGCTCTATTTTTTTTGCAGCTTTGGCCATTAGTTCATACAGCCTCACAGCAGAAATCTCTAACAGGAGATTGCCAACTGTATTGTGAGTTTTCTGTGACCCTGACAATTGGCCCAGAAAGGAAGGAGCTGACACCTATCATGCTCATTTCATGTAGGATCCTGGAGGGACTTGCAACCAAAGGTCCTTCTTACCAAAGGTCCTTCTTACCAAAGTGAAACTCACAGAGTCAAAGCAGCAAAATGGGGAGAGGAACACAATAAAAACATCTAAAGTAGAAAAGCTCTTGATTAATATTTCTCTGATGAACAATTAATCTTTAATGAGTAATTCTGTGAGAATTAATATTATCTAGAGGAAAATTTTCTGATAATGAAAAACACAGATTTTCTCACACAAATTTAGACTCACAAACCCTAAACCAGGAACAAGTTCACTAGCTTCTCACTTCCTAATGTCCATGGAATAAAGAAGAAAGACTATAAATTCAGCACTTGAAAATTCCATCTTTTTCACTACAGATATCTGCCACAGGAAACTCTGCTTCTATAGCACTGATCCAAAACCAAAGGCCTGAACTAGTGAATAGCTACTTACTTGTACTTACAATTATGCCCATTTATCTCATGACTCTTCTGACTTAAAGTCTCATTGAAGACTCAGAGTAGTTCCAAATTCACCTAAATGAGACCTGGTGTCATCCAAAAGCTAGGGAAAAGATACTTGAGACTAATTAAGGGTCTGACTCAGGGGCTACAAATAAAAAAAGAAACAAACCACCACCAAAATTAACAAATGTTAGGAAAGTCTTCTTTCACTAATTTATCAATGATCCCAGATGAAAATACTCATCTTCCTGACCCTGAGAGCTGAGCACCTAAATGTCCAGGAAGACCATTTATAATTTCTTCTAAACTCAGATAACCAGATAAAAAAACAGATCAAATTTTCTGTCAGAGGAGCAATTTCTAGCAAGGAAGCCACAAGCCCCTTTGAGCTTCCTTGAAGAAAAAAAAAAAAAAAGGAAAAGGAAAAGGAGGAGGAGGGGAGAATGGGGAAAAGCATCTGTAAAGCATAGTCTTAAGTTTTGGCTTTAGAACTCAAGATAATAAGACCACTGACTGACAAATTCCAAGAGTATTTTCCTATTTATATTAGCCTATATTTATTTATTCAGTATGTGAGGATGCGATTCCTTGCATTAATCATTAGCTTGGTAGAGCTTTTCCTGCTTCATTGCCAACATGAAAAAAAAAGGACACGCACATAAAAATAAATAATAAAATTAAAAAAAAAAAAGAAAAAAGAAAAGACAAAGATGTTTACATGTAGATATTAGTAGTATTACATCAAATATTGCTGCCCCCTCCACCCCCGTAGGAAAGGGCAGGACAAGTTGTCAGGACAGCCCTGTAGTCTAGGGTTTTATTTATATTATTGTTTCTGGGAGTTTTTCAAGAAGGCATGTAGATGCTCTCCTCATGGAAACAAAGAGGCCAAGTTTGAGCCAGATTTCAGAGAAGGTCTGGATAAACCTCTGTAAGCTATGTCAGCCTTAAACTCAGTCATCCATGTGGAATAACCCAAATTACTAGTTTGTTTTCTCTTCAAGATTAGGTGTTTGCGACCACAGCCTTCCAACCTGCACTACAATGATGGCCATCATCTTGGCATGTGTCCCGCTCACCTGTCTTTCATACCTATTGTACTATCTCTGAAGATGCTCCTTAGCTTAATAAGGTGCTTAGTGTGAGGGTCCTAAGCTCTGAAGTATGTTGAGGCATATTCCAAGGCATGTGGACACTGATCCCATTCAGACCTCAAAATGTTATACTGGTATGGAAGTATAACTGAGCTGTGTAATAAGAATCTTTTCCCATTTCCTGAAGAATTTGCCCTTTCTGTGTTTAGTGCTGGACTTAATAAGCATGTTCACTCAGTGCTAATATGATCAATTGTTTCCATCAGTTGTCAGCACCAGCAGGAGGAAGCAACAGTTTAAGAGATGCCTTCCAAAAAGCTGTTAAATAGGGGGAAAGTGAAAGTCCTATGCTGGGATATAGGTCACAGGCCACAAGTAGGTATAGGCTTTGATTGAATAGTCAAGAGCAGCTAGTCAGTAGTCAAGTGAGCTAGTAACTCAAGGGTCAATTAAAAGATAGGGTTCACCTGGGTTGAGTAAGCAGAGATTTCTCTCCTGAACAACATAAGGCAGCATCAGGGAGAGAGAAAGGGAGAGCTATATGTGTGATTTGGTCTGCTGAATGGAGGAACTTTTGAAAAAGTTTCTCGGGGTTCTTAAAATTCTGTATAGGACCATTAAATGTTGCAGCCTTGGTTTTTCCAGGCACTGAACCATCTTCCTCTCTTCTGTCCACACAACCCCCCAGCCACCCCCCCTTTTTTTTTATGACTTCAAACATGCAGTTTCTTCTGCACCATAAACATTCATCATCTGCCAGGGGCAGAAGGAGGGAAGGTAAGGGTTTTTTGTGTTTCTTTTGTGCTGATGAGTAGAGGTGGCTTAACATCTGATGATTTCTGGTATGCCTGTGTAGCAGGTGAAACTTTAGCACTAAGCTACTAAGTGTTCCCCTCTTAACAGAGAGACGTGTCCTGGCAGGTATTGCTCAAGCAGTTAACCCACCAACTAAAAATTCATCCTGTAGTTTGAAGTGAGTCATACAAGTCGGGAATTGAAATCACCAAGGTACAGAGGCTTCTCCCTGCCCATGTGGGTTAGCTTACTGCAACAGTTCTTCAGAAACAGCACCAGTCCAGGGCTGTGTGACTCAATGAGGTTTCCACCTCTTGACTTGGGAGACTCATCTACTTATAGGAAAGCTTTCCTCAAGCTAATTTTTCCTTTGCTTAGCCTCAACCTATTGCTCTTAATTCTCTACATCTTGCATTAGTCCTCCTCCACCCTGGACCTCCCTGAATGACTGATCTTTCTTTTGGAAGATCTTCAGATATTTGCACATCATTATTCTTCTCTCCTGCTAAGTAGTCTTGTAACCCATAGTAATGCTTTCGTGTCATAACATTTTTGGGTCTTGTATTATCTGGAGTCATTTTCATGTCTTCTTTTTCAGAAAAAAAATACAAAAAATGTAAATGGAAAGCAAAATCAACCAGATTCACTCATGAGTCAGGATACCATCTGCCAAAGTGTCTCGTAGAATGCTCTTATTTATGGCTGACTTTCAAAACTCTGCAGATGAAGGAGTATAATGGAAATGTTGGCACCACCTTATCTTTTCTCTACAGTAATGTAGAGACATATGAACACACCAGAGATTCATGGGTGTAATCCTTTGACCCTGTAGAAGCCCAGTTGGGAATAAATAAACATTCCTTTGTCTGAACTTTCTTTCTTAGAACTTCCTTTGGTTCATTAGTAATCATCTTCACCATTATCTTATATATCTAGAATGTCAAGCATCCTGAAGGTTACTTATGTCCTGAACACAGTAGCCATCTGTTTTTATACTAGGAACAGCAAATGCTATAGCAGAGGAGCAGCACATGCCATTTAACAAATATCAGCTCCATGAACAGGAAGATGCATTAACAAGAAGGTGTAAAAAATCATGACAGGGCCAGTGAAAGAGTCTTCAGGGAAACATTTTTGGAACTGGTTAAGCACATATGTTTAGACAGGGGAATCACTTTCTAATAGCGACTTCTCTCCACTCCTTGCAAAAAAACTTGGATAACTAAGCCTGCAGTATCTCCCTTGTAGACATCTAAAATTAGGATAGGAAGAAACACTAAAGTGTGAGAGTTACACTTTAACTGTCCTCTGTAAAATGGGAATTTAATACCAGTGTATAATAAGAGGAGAAACATAAACATTCTGAAATGCTCAGATATTTCAGACACTAAGGCCACAGAAGTAGCTGCATTAGATGAAGGGGATTGTAGTTCATTTCCTCTTTCTTTCTATTGGGCTTTTGACTTAAGTCATTCATATTCACAAGGTAGGATGTCTCTGTGGAAGCATTCCATTCCTTCCTCTGGAGTGGATCATGATGGCTATATCACAATGAACACTGAGGTTATGCAAAAGCTCTGAAGCACGGTGCTACAAGTACAGGTCCATGATTTCCAGCTCTGGTACTGTATTACTCTTAAGAGGGGCACGAATGATGAATGGAACAGCATAGTTAATTCTGCCATAAGACAGCTTTCTCATGGGACATTTCTAACAGTCAGTGCCTTTGTGGGAAAAGCCATAAAATAATCCACGAACTGAAAAGGACATCACTACTGTAGAAGGAGGGGTGGTAAGGTGTGTCAGTGACATGGAAATTGGCCAGGATCTGACAGTTAATGATGTTAACAACTTAACATTTCAATTTTCAGGAAGAAAGTTATCTCCACTTCTCTCTGTTGACTGCATGGCCATACCCATAGCATAAGGCTCCAGGCCCCAATTGCTTAGACATTACCGCTTGATGACTTCTTTTCCTGCAACATATTGCATTCTTTCTAAACATTTGTTTGCACAGAGAGATGTGTTGAAAAGACTGTGGTTATTCATTTACTCACATTTTGACATGGCATCGATGAGTGATTATATTAGCAAGGCTGATGAGTTTTCTTTACAAAGGGAAGCCCCATGGAACAACATGAAACAGGCATTGTTACAATTTTGCTGGAAAGAAAGCAGAGAAAATTCAAACCGAGAGTCAACCCTAGCTCACAGCATGTCTCCACCCAGCAACAGAAAGGCAAGCCCGAGATCTCTGAACAAGTCCTAATTAAGTCAGTAAGTTCACAGAGCAACAGGCAGTACCAGAGGGACTGGCTGCCTGGTCTAAGAGTAGGATGGCTAAATTAATGTGCTTGATTATTCCTTCACTACCGAGTGGTTTAGGGACAGCACTGCACTATCCCAGCTGGACGTCTGCAGTCTCATCAGAGGGAGAGAGAGTCTGTGAGTCATGCAGTGACCTGGACTTCAAGAAACCTGTGTTCTGATCCAGATCTGGTAACTGTTTTGCTATATGCAAAAAAAAACCCCAACTGTGTACCGTTTCAGTATGTGTTTAGTATTTCAGGCTTCTCTCCTATAGAGAGGCAAGGAGGATGATTTGGGGCAAACCCTGAAGTTCTTGTAGCTTGAAGAAAGCAATGTGAATGACAGCCATTAACAGCTTGTTTGATTGTATAATTGCCTGTTGTTTGGGATCTGCAGCCTTTTTGTGCCCTTCAAGCTCTGCATCTCTAGGAAGCACGCTTTCAGAGAATTTTCCTAGCATTACAATGAGGGTCCAGCAGAAACACTGCTAAGCCTTTTTTTCTTNCTTATAAGCCTTTTTTTTTTTTTTTTTTTTTTTCTTTAGGTTTAACAGGAAAGCAGATTTAGAAAAGCTTTGTTTCTGCTGCTTTGTTCCTGCTGTGAATTTATTGCTTATGAAAGGGACAAGGATCATAGCTCCAGCAGCTTCGTTTCATTTTCAGAAGAGGAACTGCAGAGGAGGGCCCTGGCCAATCCCTCGGGGCTGGGCTCCAGCACTCATTCAGAGTCAGCAGGTGCCCATCCTCACCACAAACTCAGCTCTCCTTCTGATCTGGCAACCTGGGCTGGGACAGTCACATTGGTGCTACATGCCATAGCCCAAACAGGATCATCTCTCCTGCAGTTGTCACCAAGAGGGTTGGACGATAGGGGGCTGCTTTATGTATGCTGAAATCTGCTTATATCCTTTTTCTGAAGGGCAGATATCCCTCCAGGGACCAAATCTGAGATTCTGTGGAGACTATCTTGAAAGCTTATCCTCAGTTCAACCATGTCCCAAATTTTTTTTTCTATTCTCTCCTTCAGAAAGAGAGGTAAATATGCTCTCTGAGATCATTTCAGGCTAAAAACTATGACTTATGTAGTGCCAGAAACCACACTAGATAATCTCCTGGCTTTCAGAGTAGTGAACAGCTTCCTCCCAACTGCACCCTGTTGTGCCCTCTGCCAATAGCTGCACTGATTGGAGAAATCATTTCCCCTTGTACTTGTTGCACCTCTTCTGCCAACAGCTTCTCCCACTGCATGCTCCCTTACTCGTTTCAGCCACAATGAGCTGGATTAGTTAGCTACTTAAATACCAAGAGCTTTGTAAACTTGGGCCAGTCATATTGGAAACAAGCTGGGTAACTTTTACGCAAACAGCTCTACTTTTGGGAATCTAAAAGTAGAGAGCATGTGTCTACAACCCAGACACCTTTTCTTCTCCAGGGGCTCATGCTTTAATAGTACCATGGACACAGGTACCTGGGAAATGCATCAGGGGAAAGCGCTCTACTGCTAATGGGCTTTGTTTCTTCCTGTGGCTAAAATCAGAGGACTTCAAACCCCATCCCTCTTTGCTTTTGGAGACTGACTGAATAGAAAGGTTGTCTATGATGAAACTTGTAACACTAATTTGATGACCTTTAGGATGTAGCTTCATAGCAATCCTGGATTTTTTTTTTCTGTTTACTTTTTGGGGTTTTTTTTTGTTGTTTTTTTTTTACTTTCTAGCAACAGAAGAGCCTTCAGGAGCAAGGATGATCTGAGATCACAGGTTTAAAGCAGAATCTGTGTGTTGAGTTGCTTGCTTTCTTGTGGAGTACCCCATTTATGGTAGACACACTGAGCAGGAGGGAGTCTGTGTGCACACAAGGACACCCCGTGCAGCCCTATACTTTCCCAGACATGACAGCATGGAAATGTGCAAGCTAGCAGACAATGCTCTTGGCAAAATATCTGCCAGCCTGTATTTCATGCAATGCTTTGTTCTGTTCCTTTAGTCTGTGGGTCAGGCAGACTTGTGGCTGGGGACAGTAGATACACAGAGTCCCAGGCTGGGATTAGTAGAAGCCATGTAACTGAGGGTGTGCTAGCCAGTGAGACCCTGGCTCAAGGGATCTATTAAAAGCAATTTACTCCCCTCCCTTCTTAGTACTCTGATTCTTCCCCTGTCACGTGCCTTGACAAAATTCTGTTTCATGTGTCAAAGCAGAGCACCTAATTTACACATTTATTAATCTTCAAGGACACCTTGAGTCACTTGAGGTTTCCTCAAGGCACTGAGGTAGAAGCTAATATCTCCCAGAAGAGCTCCAGCATGCAAACATAGCACTGGGCAACTCAATATACTCACACCTCTTGGATGCATGTCAGGAGCATACTGTTTGTGAGGCTTGACTAAGGCTCTCAAGCTCTCTCACAGAGAATTCATCTGTACAGATAGCATCTCTCTCCTTTGTGTGTGCAAATTTATATTTTGCTTTGGCCCCAGCATCCATACTGATATCCTATTTGATTTTTCACAAATCAACACCCCATAGGTGAATGGATGAATCAGGAGGCGGCTAATTGCATCATTTACCTCCCTTTCCTTTTCAGCAGTCAATCACCTTTCTGCTTTTGTGACCCAGAGTTCAATTGTCTCAAGGTTTATTTTCATTTTTATTTTTGTGCTAATTAAATTTGGATTCCAGGCTTAACAAAAGCAAAAATGATATTACTGAGGCTGGGAATCGGGAGTTTTATTTCTGTATCTGTGTCCAGCCAGGAGGCAAGTGATACCAACTTTGCTAGAGGCTCAACAGGCCAAAAAACAAAATGGGAGAGAAAACACAAGATCTCTCCCAACTTGCAGTTTTCCTAACTTGTCTGCNGTGGTTCTTTGCATGCTCTAGCACTTTGCTCGTTTTATTTACATGAGTGTATGCTTCCCCACATCTGTGTGTATCTTACCGTATACATGCCAGCATAGCAAGAGAAAAGCCATATGTTCACGTCATTGGTCTGCTGTTTCTTTATGTGCCTGTGAATGTAATACTGGATGTGTGAGGCACAAAGAAGAAATGGGGAATATGACCAAACTACTCTTCTCTGTTATACTATGGAAGCAGGTAAAGGCATTGAATAAGGGTTGAACCAGCTGTAATATGTGTTCTACATTCACAAGGTAAAGGTTAACTTCAAATGACCTCCCTTCAAAAGTGCCTGATCACCTTTTCTTCAGTTTGTCATTATAGATTTACAGGTGGTCTTCCACTGTTTAAATAAGCGCACAAGTCATTGCAAAAGGACAATTCCTGATCAAGAATTACCATCCAGACTAAAGAGGAGGATGGATTACAGGAGCCCTAAAATCATCAGAAAGTTAGTGGCTGAACAAAAGCTCCTGGCTACATGTTCTATCTTCTTATCACACAACCTTCTTCCTAAGCATGTCTTTCCATGAATACATGTAGGTCAGAACAAGATGAAACACCCTCCTTCAGGCCTTGCTGTGCTACCTGGAAGATGTCTGGTCCCTGACTGGGACCAACTGAAAGGTGCATGTGAGCACTCCCTAATCTGCTCCAGTGCAGAGTCATCCAGCACTGCTCAAGCAGCTGATCCAGGTGGTATGAGCTAATCCAGCTGACTTTTTCTTGAAGTAGAGCTGACTGCCAGCAGAGCTGTGGGAGAGGTAATCCTTGGCTAGAGGGCTGTGCCAAGTATCTGTGAGTTGTAATGGCTTCAACTGACACAGCCACTTGCTGGCTGAACATCTGCTCACAGCTATTTATAAAGGATAATTGGTACACTGGCATGGTCATGTGTCTGGCCATTCATGACATGGCTCCACTTGTGACACTGCTCCCTGAAACTTTTCCTTTCCTTGTCCCTCATCCTAAGCTTTGCTGTGGGAAAACAACCAGCTAGGTTCACAGTGGAGTGAAATGGAAAGGAGAGCAAGGGGAGAAGATTGCACTGGGGCATTTCTCACCCTATTATCTCTTTCTCTCTGTTGTTCACATGGATGCACACAGTCTCACATGCTGCCAGCTAGGGTGAAGCTGGGGACAGGGAAAGCCTCAGGTGGAGCTGAACATTGGAGCATGGTTTCATGGGAAGCTTCATGTTCAGGTGCAGGATGCTCTTCTGAAGTAATTTCTCAACCCCGGCCAAGTCCCTGTCTGCAGGGAACTTCACTTCCAGTTTGTAACACCTTGGCATTATTCTGCTCTCGTGCATCAAACTGTTGAGTGAGTCAGAAGTGCAGAAACATGGAACAAATTACCTTTATAGGTCAGCTTGTTTAATACCTTCAGCTTCCCTCACTTTTCCTTGTGGAATATTTCCCTTTCAAAATGATGAAGATTATTAGGCCTGTGGGCAAACTATGATAGCTCTCTTTAGAGAGGGCTGGGAGTGATGGATGATTTTTCTATGTCTTTGCTCTCCTCCAATCAATAATGGTATCCCATCATTTCCTTCCCAAAATTTTTTTTTTCCAGTCGTTGCTTGAAGTCAAAGAAACATTTTTGCACTAGATAAAAGGCAAGCCTGAGAAGAAAACATCTAAAGAATAATGCTAATAAAACATTATTTGTTACTGACTAGTCCTTCTAGGCACAATAATTACCTTTGCTGAGGTCTAAATCCTTCAGGAAGGGGTTAATCAGCACAATGTCTTGGGTCTTTGAAATAATTTGGAAGAAAATGACTATTAATGAAAGAAGGAGACGGGATGGGAGCTGGTTGTTGGATGGTAACAAAACATGGCTCACATAGTGTTAAGCTTACATCACTCTTTCCGTTATGAATCTTGAGCCCGTCTGGACTCCAAACTATCAGCTCAAGGATGAGCAATATTTATTTTCAAATATTGTGCAAAATATTTTGAGTCTTTTTGGAATTCTGGGGGGAGGTGTGCTGGGGGGGAGGGCTGAGGCAAGGCATGCTGGATCCTTTCCACTTTTGAAGAGCATCCAAACTGGTTTGATGCTGAAGTTCCAGACCAAAATGGGCTTAATTTTAAGCAAATATTTATTTTTTCTTCAGTGTAGAGGACTGAGGCAGAAATAAAAGCATCAGTGTTTGCCATCTAACAAGAAAGTTCAGACTGAGTAAAAAATCCATGTGTTGGATGAACCAGACTCCAGAAAAAAAACAGAAAGAGAAAAATAGAGAGTACTCTGTGGTGGCCTGGACCTCGGACTAGCAACAATATCATTTTGCAGGAGCTTTTGAAGGACACCCTCCGATTACACTTGGTCTTTATATGGGTGCAGAGAATGACAGCTCCTCTTCCAAACCATCATCTAATTCTGATGTTGCTGAACATAGTTCAGACGTACCTCAGTATCTCCAGCAGGAGAAGGAGCCAGTGGAAGTGGAAAGTTAGCAAGTTGAGGAAGAGTGTGAAAGAAAGGAATTCCTCGCTCTTTCTGTTCTCTTTCGCAAGAGAAACTATTCAAAGCAAATGATTACCCAACAGAACCTAGGTGAGGTGGCTTCTTGCAAAACATTTAATAAAAAGATTGACTGCGTGCAATATAAATATGAAAGTTATTATTACTTCTAAAGATTCAGGTTTCCTTAGACTATCCAGTGAGGGAAACCACCTTCTGGAGAAGTGGTTTCTGATGCTAACTCAGACTTGGAATTGTGTTACTCATATTACTACCCTGCCTTTTAAAATTCTCTTTTGTTTTGAACATGCCCTTTTATGCCACTATTTCTTGTGGAAGACCAAGAAAAAAGCTGGTTCTACACACCATGGAGAATACAATTTCTCTTCAATCTGTTATGTTTTCCAGAAAATTTGCCATAGTTGATAGTGTTTGCTTGCATAAGGATGAAACCTCAAGCTTATTTGAAATCTGTGAGTTGATCCCCATGTTTCTCTGAGTATCTGCTACTTCCGATGACCATTTTGAGTAGACACAACAGGGAATATTTATCCTTTCTCTTATGAAATCCCCCTACTACCATATAGCTGTCAATTACTACCACAACTAGGTCCTCAAACTCTGGAGCCCGTGGTGGACCCAAGCACTCCAAGACTTCATAGTAACATTGGGCATGCTGCCTAGTGAGTAGCAACCAGATTTTCACCCAGACAACAGCTGAGCTCTTACAGTCTACACAACTGTAAAAAAAAAGTTCATCAGTGTCCCTATTTCTCTAATCAGAGGAATCACCTCTAAAGTAATGCACATTTTCTTTTCAGTTCAGAAGCTTTTTCTTTGGCGTTAAGGTGGGATTATGGCCTTTTTTCCCGAGATGCAAAAATCTGAAGACATTGTCCAATTCTGTATCCGTGTCCCAGGGGAAATGGGACAATCTGAAGGGGTCTGGTTCAAGGTTACAAGGCTTATTCTGGGAGCTCCTTATAGCTTTTATTACAATCAGAGCCAACATTATAGTTTTTTAATTGAGCAAAATCCTTCATTCTCATTATGCCCCAGACCTACATAAATTATTCTGCTATGTAACTTCATTCACCTTTGGCAACTTTCTACAGACTTGAAGAGGTTTGGATGACACCAACAAAGCCATCCACTGGAGCTTGATTCAAGTCCATCAGTTCAGATTTCAGCCTCAGATGAGATATCACACCTCAGACAGCGATCCGCACATGGACAGCAACAGATCTCACAGTCGGCAGCTCACCTGTGCTGATCAGTATTATCAGTATCTACTGATACAGACTTCAGTGTAACTGCTGATCTGATCTGACTATAATGTAGTGGAGGTAAAAGCAACTCTATTGTCTTTTGGGGAACTACTCAATAGTTCCTGCTCTTGATTGCATGCTTTGTGAGATCACAGAAAGAAATTAAATAAAGTATACCAAAAGATAAATGTTATAAATAATATATTATAGAGACTGTATTAATAGAGAAAGCCTACACTATTTTAAAAGAGGAAAAAGCCCTCATTCACTCCTGCTCTCTTTTTTGCAAAAGTGAACTGCTTAACTTTGTCCTGGCTTGCTCTCATTTACAAGGATTGCTGACCACCAAAGCCCCTTACCTATCTCCTCTTCTTTTTCCTTACAAACACTGCTCCTCTTTTCTGCATTAAAAAGCATTGTGCACCACAAAGGATACAGAGTAGAACCAGCATTTTTTTTTTTTCTGAGCTTTCTGTGGCACTGCATCTCCTTGTTACTCTGTACTGCAGGAGCACTGAAGAGTAAATCCACATTTTTATGTTTTGTGGGATGTATGAGCTGGAGACAGTTACAGGAATCAGCTGACACAGGACAAATCTGCAGAAAGGATGAAGCCACTAGAGTACTACTCCATGTTGCAGCCTGGGTTTAACTTCTGATCTCCCTACAGTCTTCTGATCAGTTGCTATCTACAATTAGCATGTTTAATTTTGTTTTTTCAACTTGGATCAAGCAGTCCAAATTTAATAAAACAACTTTTTCCTTTTTGATTAGAGAAGCCAAATGTGTATGACACTTTGAAGTATCTTTTAGGAGATATTATCGGGACCAGAGAGTTAAAAATAAAATTCTCTGAATCTAAGATATTTATCCTGGCAAAGGGAAGATGACTTTATCTGCTTTATATCTTAAGAGATGCTGCCTGCCTTTGTGATGCTGAGAGATGGTGGCACACAAGTGTAGCCCAGTGTCAACTTCTCCTCACATAGGGTGTTAGAAGGTATGTTTTGGAGGAGGCGTGGTTTAGTTTTTAAGGGAAATAATATTTTGGAAGAATGTAGACGATTCTTTCCCTTTGAGATACCAGTAGCAAAATTCCTACCCCTTTCTGAATGGTTCCTTGAAATCCCACAGGGAAAGAACAATGTAGGAAGTTTTCCCCCTAAAATGTCTTTTCCTTCTGTAGACCATCTTCTCTTCCAAGCTGAGATGCCAGCAGGAAAATTTGGAGAAACATAAAGTTCAATGCTCATGATTCTGGCTTCTTGTTTTTCTCCCCTGCAAGAGCTGGGAGAACAGGCTGCAACATCCAGCAATTAAAGAAAAATAAACGTGGGATAAATCTTAAGATGATCACATACTCTATTTTACACATGTTACTGCCAGGATCTGCAAATATTTGTGTGATCAGGCTCCACAGATTTTAGAGCAATAAGGACTGAGTTGCTCTCCCACACTCTCATTTTCCCTCCTTCCCTGTTACTCCTCCACCCCTGCTGTTTCCCAGTCCTAGGTTTCAGTCTAAGACACACATTTTATTATTCAGTCAAAACACTCTGGTGACCTTGGAGGTAGAAGTGTCTGGCCAAATGACATCCTAGCATTTGCTCAAGCACAGCCTTCCCTGTTCCACAGCTCCTGTAGATCCTGTGGGATGCAGTTATGTTTTTAATATTATTATTTTATTTTCTCTCCCCCTCCACCCAAAAGCAATTAAGTTAGGTTTTTTTTTCCCTTTCAAGGTTTGTGTCAATGAGTGAGATGCAAGCCTGTGTAGAGGAACCTCTGGCAAAACCTTTGAATACTGTGCATCTGTGTGAGAAGAGAAATGTCAGGAGTAGTTAGCAAAAATGAATAGCCTTGATGCAACCCTGTGATTCTTCTCCTGCCAAGTTCTCCAGTACTCACTGGATGATCCAGCAGAGCTTTGGCAAGGCTCACTGTTGAAGCTTTCTTCCTCCTGTTTACCTGTTGTCCAGATTAATTGGGAAACTTTGAGTTCAATAGGAAACAGTCATTAAAGCTTCAGGTCATGCTAGCAACAACGGGCTAGAGTCAAACAAATTTAGGCCCACCACCACAAAAGGGTGTCGTGGCCCAGATCCAGGAGAGACCAAGGGGCCAGAGGAAATCACTTGTCTTAGCTTTCTCTGAGCTGTTCTTGTCCCTGCCTGGTGGACATAGAGCTGTGCCTCCATACAGCAAGGAGAGGATCTGGCACTTGGGAATGCTGAAAGCAGGCTCCCTTCCAGCTGAGCAGGGACAACTTTCTTGTCTCCCTCTCTGAAGATGACTACATGGACAGTTTCACCACTGTTCAGTCCCATTGAAGGAAAACAAGCAGCTTTGCTAATGCATATCTTGTTTCATCTGGAATATTCTTTGGTCTTTTGTTTATCTTCTTCTATGACCTGAGTTATGCCAATTGTTCCCAGATAACTGGACCCAGTGCCACCTACTTACAGCTCAGCCTTCATACAGCTGCCATTTCCTTGAATTTTCTTCTTCATCTGACAGCTCAGCTGCTGGTTTTCTGTCACCTAAAAGTTGTGTTGTCTGGGAAGAAAGGAGATAGATGCATGTGCACATTTTATGTGAACTAACTTGTCCTAAGTCTTTCTCAGATACTTGACAGTACAAGCTTTTTTTTTTTTTTTTCCCAAGAGGCTCATGTTGACCTACCTAGAAGGCTCTATTTAATGCTTTCCAAAAAGGGGCACATTGGTGATGTTTAGCTGGGACAGAGCAATGACAGCTAAGTCAAAGGAGTTTACATATGGAAAGAAAAGGTGCTGCTCAGTCCCTCATAAACGTTGTGGTGCAGGAGACACAGACAAAGGTCACAAAATTTCCTCTTGCCCAGCAATTCTGTTTGAATACTCCATTCTCTTCCCTTCATAACATCCAGCCAGAGCTGCAGAGGGAGGCAGAAATGGCCAGCATGCAGTATTTTACTAACTCCTTATTTGAAGTGCTGCTCCTATGTTACAAAGCATTTAGGCACTCCAGGCTTACCTTGAGAACTGGTTCAGTCTTCCAAGTTACCTCAGCTCCAGGGAATAAATTCAGCTGGTGTGAGATATCCCAGCTTCTAAATTGGGTGGACAGATTGAGTCTTTAATGTGTAAACAGAGACACAGGAATGAGTTTAATTCCTCAATCACTGGAGATACGGCAAAGCGCTTGTGAGGTTTGGGCTCAGATTTTGATTGAGATATCCTCTTCCTCATCTTAAACCCTCCTGAGCAAGGCAGAGCAAAGCTAAGAGAAGTCAAGACCCACAATAAAGTGAAAAACATTTTGCATCACTCTTTTATCCATTCCCTTTGCTCATTTCTCTCCCCTCTCCAGGTTGCAAAATTATTATACTAGTCACAGCCCTCTCTTGGATCTTTGGAATATGCCTAAGGAGCTGTGGATTCTATAGCAACCTTAAGACACACAGTGGGCGAATATGTTCACTGGAGGAGAGTTTCTGAGCTAGTCAGCAAAGGTAGGCTCCAGTTGTTGCAAGATGAAGTCAGAAGGTAGACTAGAAAATGAGCTGCAAGGCTCAGACTTTCAGCATGAAGATAATTAACTACTGCAGAAATTCACTAAACAATTGGTGAAATCAAGGCAGGGAGTTGTCTTAAAATTTGCATGCTGGTTCAACCACAAAATTACAAGCATAAAAGTGGGAATTATTAAGTGAGGCTTTCTAGCCCCTGAGAGGGAACATAACAATTAGAAGATCACTTTTTTTTCTTCGGGTGTTCCTGGCTGTAGAATGAATAAATATTCTTAGGAAATAGGAATAAAATTCTTTAGAAATGTATTTATAACTATAAAAAAAAAAGTTTAAACCAGATATTCTAGTATATCTTTAGCTTTCTGGAACAGCAGGGAAGAGGTTATTGAAAGGCATCATAGAAAAGTCCCAGGTCAAAAAGTATGAAAATGAGGGCTGAGGTGAGGACAGTGGATGGGAAACTTTTCTTTCTTCTTCAAAATGTGTATAAATTTTTCACATAGACACATCTTTTCACTAAGACTCATTAAAAAAATAGGGCAGGCTTCTTTTCTACTCCTTTTCTCATTTCCCAGTTCCATAGCATGCATCATGTGCTAAGAAAAAAAAAAAAAGGATAAAAAAGAAGAAAGAAAAGAAAAGAAAAGAAAAGAAAAGAAAAGAAAAGAAAAGAAAAGAAAAGAAAAGAAAAGAAAAGAAAAGAAAAGAAAAGAGAAAAGAAGAAAAGGGAAAGAGGGAAAAAAGAAAAAAAAATGCATAATTGACAAAGTCTTGCAAGATCCTTTCACTGTTAAACTTTTCTTTTGTTTCACAGAGATACACAGCAAAGGATTTCCAAAGAATGGAAATTAAATAATCATTCTGGTCTTTTCATTACTCAGATTATGTTCCCTATGCCATTCCCCAGGAGCCATACTTTCTGGAGTTTGCCTTGGAGTTCTTTCTGTAGAGACCAAATTTAAGATCCATTTGGCTATTCCAGCTCCTGCACGCCTGCTCTAATTTGTGGTTTTGTACATGTGGATGCTAATGCAGCTTTCCAGGGCTCACAGCCTGTCAGGGTGCATGAGAGTCAGCACCGTCTGACCTAGGGAGAGGAATGTCTTTGCGTTGATCAGATCTAGGGTAGGGATTAGACCAGCTGCACAGAGAGAATTCTATTCCCCCTAGGTTCTGGGGTAGTAATGACTGGTTGTCTTCAGGAGTGATTGTTATTACTGTCTAGTTTCTTGCCAGATAATTTGGCCATAGCTTCAGATTTCTGTAGGGGATAAATTGAGGGTGTTCACAATGCTACACTGGGAGTATCAGCTAGATTGCACCACAATTAGCTCCAAGGCCTTTCCACAGACAAGCAATGTGGACAGACTACATATTTGACCTCGGGATCTCTCCTACACCTTAGTATAAACACATTGACTGTGTCCTTGAAGATGTCCTTCAAGAGGGATCATACATGGGCTCCTCATATCTGAGGGATCTGGCTCACCTCAAGTTAGATGTTGCACTGTATTCGCACCATTGCAAGCACACTGTCGTCTAGGGTACATTGTGTTTCATAGCAAAACACTGCACAAGTGCTTTAATGTCTGAGCTGAAGGCTTGAACCAGTCCCATACACACTCCAGAGGTTTCAGGCCTCCTTACAGAGCATCTGCTGAACCCAGAGAAGAGTGCGACAGAGGAACATACCCCTCTCTCCGAGGACTTGCCAAGAGGCCACTGGTAATTACTTCAGAAAAATTATTTCTACATTTTTCAGAATGTATTAATTGTACAGAATATTTATCTTCCTTCAGAGATAAAAGGATGCAGCCAGCCTATTGGGATCCAAGGCTGACACCTGCCCACAGCTGTACCACCTCTGTATCTTGGGACTGCCATGGGACAAGACAATCTGCAGAGAGACTCAGTCCATTTAACTCCATGTCAGCATGTCTTGCAGGTTTAAAACAGATTTGTAGTCATAAGAGGCAATAATCTGTAGAGAGGTATTCAATCTTTTTCTCAAGTTCAGGATAGTTGTAGGGAATACTGAATGCTCAGAATCACAGACAATTTTTTTGACAAAATTTTACAAAATCAAGATGTGAGACTGAAAATCAATGTGAGAATGAAGTTGATTAATTTGTGAATAACAAAAAAAACCAAAACAAAACAAAACAAAAAGATGACAAATAAAATGGAAATGGCATGAAAGGAAAACAAACCCAAGGGAAAGGAGGGAGATGTGTGCCTGAAGCACAAGATCAGCCAAAAATGTGTT
This sequence comes from Chloroceryle aenea, assembly GCA_013399075.1. Lineage (NCBI taxonomy): Eukaryota > Metazoa > Chordata > Aves > Coraciiformes > Cerylidae > Chloroceryle > Chloroceryle aenea. The sequence goes on along the minus strand of VWZY01007782.1, from coordinate 146,395 downwards.
TTCCAGAGCAAAAGAACAGCTACCAGTACAGAGTGGTCCTAAGCAGAACCACAGTAAAGGTGAGGTGTGATAAATACCAAAAGGAGGCAAATATGCAGAAGACCTGGACTGTACTGTGACTGTACCAAAACAGGAGCTGCAAACCCAATTTAGTGATGACTAAAATGAGGAACAAAACTGCATGCATGCTGTAGGTGTTGAAGTTTGTCTTTATGACTCTATTTCAGAGCTACACAACTAAGCTCCTTTTGTGAAGGAAAGGGTTACATCTGAATCCACTGAGACACAGACTAACTAGTGGGAAACAGGGAATGAATGAAGCTGGTCTAATCTACGAGGGAGTTCATATGTCACCACCCTTCTAGGCGTGTTTAGCTTCCTACTTTTTACTGGAAGTTATCCTCATGATGCCCTGATGAAGTAGGGAAGTATTTGAAAAAACCAACCAGACAAACAAAGCACTGAGTAGATTCAGTAATTACCCTGGGGAATTTCCTTTGTCGCTACCCACACGTGTTTTCAACTTGATGTTGGTTTCTGACTGGTGCTGTTTTTACTTTGATCCACCAGAACATCTTCTTCAGCTTCCACTAACCACAAGCTGGGATCTTTCTTCAGTGGATAAGTCTGCAAGTTACTAGTGCAGCAAAGATTTTATTACTGGATGTTAGCAGTTATTTCAGTGAAATTCTGAGCAAAGAGAAGGAAATTCCACACCAATTACGCAGCAGAGAAAAGGAGAAAATTCATCAAAGAAACAAAGCCTTGTAAATTAATCAGTCAATTGATGGTCTTTTTTATTTTTTCTCCACTCACATGGACAAGACCCTAAAAAAAAAATCCCAATAAAAAGGTTTGGTTTTGCCTACACAGCCTAGACTGATTAAAGGCCTTTTGCTGGGTTGTTATCCTTTTATTAGCATGAATCTAATAATAATAATATCACCACAAGTGTATTTACTTTGGTGATGCCAGAGGGCCTCCAAGCAACTTAATAAAATGCAGCTCTAAGAGTGCTTGATCATTAATAGGACAATGTGCTGAAATAAAACTAAGAGCAAGGGTGAACTAAAAGCCAAGGATCCATCTCCAGTGCATGTAGGCTGATAATAAGCCAGCTAAAATGTCTGTCCTCTTTTAGCAGCAGCTTCACAGCATTGTGTATGTTGCACACAATGGATGAGTTAGCTATTGGCAACTGTAAAATAAACAGATCCATATATCCCAGTCTTAGGCTTCTGAAAACAAGATGCTAATCTGTCTCTGCTCAGAACTCTCCGGCTCTGGGTTTTATTGTGAGGCCAAGCCCACAGAAGGGCAAAAAGAGACAAAATCCAAACCTGTGAAAGGCATCAGAAAGGCTTCCAAGTTTTCAGGTGGGTTTTGGTCAAGTCTAGTTTTCTTTTTCCTTTCCCTCTTATTCCAGCAGAAAGACAAAACTTTGGCACAGGATGCTTTTGAAGGCAGTTCTAGTTCTTTAATGACATTGAGAGGCTTCATCTTACAGCCCTGGAGACTAAATGTAACCTTCTGTTGCTACCACATGACATAGCCAGTACATTCCTAAGCTCCAGGTCCCGTCTTTTTCAGCTCTCACTCAGTGCATTTGGCACTTCCTAACCCTTGAACTATTCCCGCTCAGACAAGGAGAAGCTGCATGGACTGAATACTCCAGCTCTGTCTAGCTGGTATCTGCTGGTGGACAAATGAAGGAAATGTCTCTATCCTAATGGTTTGAATGGGATGTGTAGTTTTTCACCTATGCATCTTTTCTGCTGTTTCCAATGGGATGTGTTCCCAGTTATCCATGTTGGTAAAACAATCTGCTGGAGAAGTCTCAATCCAGAAAGAACTCATTCAGAGATAAAGGAGGTGGAGAAGCCAGTCTACATTTTCAGAAATAATAGAGAAGAGAGACATGTTCAAGAGATAGACAGTTACAGAGCTGAGTGGAGAGAGAGAAAAAGGACATTGCTCCTCTGGAGATTCAGTTCTGTCTTAACCTCCACCTGCTGCAGACTTTCCCAGCTTGTCCTCCATTCCCCTTGCCTTTTGGATCCCGTCCCTATCCTCTCTGGGAAAGAGCTGGCAGCAGACAGCTGCTAGGGATCAAGTCCAAGAAGTGGCTCCATGCTGAAAGCCAGATGTGTGGCAACAGAACATGGATGAGGAGGTGGGGAGGAAAAGAGCTGGGAAGGATAACCTTGAACATCTGGGAGAGAAGAATGGAGCTGTTTGTCCCATGCCCATGACACAAGCATTGGAAGGGCAAGAAATCTCTGAAGCTGAGCTCTGGTATCATGAACAGCCTCCATGTAGTGCTGGGTTAGATGTGACAGCTGTCCAGGAGCTGAGTGGACACTTCACTCAAACCTTGCACATTATATGTTTGAAAGGATGGGGAAGTGGGAGGTGGAATTTCTTGACTGGCATTTTTCCAAAGCAGAAGAGAGATACAAATCCATAAATGTTCTCATGTGATGTCACAAACAGAGCTGCTAACTAGAACATGTCCCCAGTCCTTAAAATGGGGCAGGAGCAAGGCAGAAAGACCCTACATGGTCCTTCTGGACATGGTACAGCCCTAGCCACACTGCAGAAGTGCTATTCTGTGAACCCAGAGGTTTGTTCTGGACAGGCTGTTGGGGAATATTGCTCAAACACAAACACATTTACCACCGCACCGATTTTCAGAAACCATTTTTGCAACAAGACAAAAATCACTGCAAAAACATCCCCTCTGTCCATCCAGTCAGCTGTTTAGGATGATGGAGGTCTAACAGTTTTCTCCTGGCACCAGGCTAATTATATGAGGTTGTTGCCATACACAGAAAAAAAACAATAGAAAAGGGATTTTTTTTCAATAAGTGAATTGATTCCTAATTAAATCGGGTGTAAATACAAAATGGCTGATGTGATTTCTGTGATGAAATTCTTGGCTGCAAGAGTCTAAATCTGCTAGCTGAAAACCCACAAACTATGCATGGAAACACAGTGCATGTAATTAGATTAGAGATTAAAGAGATTTCATCAAAACATTTGTGAGAACGAAATAAAAAGTTGAAATTTGGAAAAAGTAAAACTAAATACAGCTAAACCCAAATCTAAATAGCAACTGTAAAATATTGACCATTTGGACAGTACAAAAATGCACAGAGGGGATTTGCTATATGAACTTTAGATTTAACAAGTGCGGGTCGCACTACACTGAGTTGTACATGCTTTGTTATCTGACAAAGATGAAGCCAGCCCTTACAGCTTATGTATTTCAAGGTACAGACACTTGATGAAAAAGGACAGAGTTAAGGCTGAACTTTTCAGTCATCCTTCTAAATTACTTTAAGATTAAGGCTACAAGGACAATGGTGCTTTTTACACAGGATGTTTTATTTTAACATTAATCTCAACTCTCTCCCTCCCCTTCACCTCTCTAGATCTCTGGGAATAAGATTTGTTCTCACAGGAGTGCTTTCCTGTGACCCAATTATCTAAACAAATAAAAACCATAACAGAGTCCCCACCTAAGTCATGTCGTGCTAACTCAAAATATTTTTTATCTTCCCTGAAAGAAGAAGCTAAAAATATACATTGTTTGTTTGTGACTGATGACAAATGGAACATGCCTCCTGTTCTCAGGGGGTAAGAAGCTGCAACACAGATTAACTAAATATCACTACCTATCCCTGTCTTCAGCACTTTCAGCAGAAAACCTGTATTTTTTATTTAATATGAGGTGTGCTTCTCTCCCCCAACCTCTACATGGCCCTTGCTATATAGAGGTAAGAACTCTGTGGTGCAAACAAAAAGGTGTCTGAGAGGAGGCCAGTTTTAGGGAAAACTGATTACAGGGCATTCAGGTCATGTCAAGGGACACTAGTATCAGTGCATTGTACTTCATATCATTCCTGGGAAGGAAGGAAGGAAGGAAGGAAGGAAGGAAGGAAGGAAGGAAGGAAAAGTGGTGTTTTTTTACTGCCCAGTGAATAATCTCTCTGCCTTTGATACATATGGAGAGTAGCTGAACTCCACTCCTTACCCCTATTTACTGTCTACTGCATCCATTAGCTCTGGATCTGATTTGCAGTCAGAATCTCAAACTTCAGAGAACAGAATTGAAGCCACAAAGTCCTCAAGGCAGGAGGACACACAAACGGTACAGTAAAATGGAGTATTACTGGATCTCTACTGAAAACATTGAGCTACAATTTGATTCTGTGGGAGATTTTCCATAAGACTATTTGCCTCAGGGTCAGCCTGCTATTTATCAAATAAATTTCACAGTCAATTCACAAGCAAAAACATGAGGTATTCAAGACTTTCCTCATCTAATCAAATGTTTATGTGAATAGTGTGATGCATTGTATCTGTTATTACATATCAGCTATTCTTTAGTTTTTAAAACTGTGGCTAGCCAGTCAGCAAAAGGTTGCAGCCTCCTCTAACTCTGAGTACAGATTGGCAACCCAGACAGTCCACTGCCAGACACCGTGAGACCTTTCCAGGTGATTATTAATCAAAATCATGTGTTGGAAGGAAAATGGTCAGACAAGAGATATTCGAAAAAATTTTTTTACTGTAAGGGTGACAGAGCCCTGGAACAGGCTGCCCAGGGGGGTCGTGGAGTCTCCTTCACTGGAGACATTCAAAACCCGCCTGGACATGTTCCTATGTGATGTACTCTAGGTGGCCCTGCTCTGGCAGGGGGGGTTGGACTAGATGATCTTTCGAGGTCCCTTCCAACCCCTAGGATTCTGTGATTCTGTGATTCTGTGAAGAGCAATTCAGTTCCTCCCCACCACCCTGATTTCTCTTTTTCCTCCCAAATCCTAACACTGGCTTTGGACAGAAGATCTTCTAGGGTCAGAGAAGGGGATTTATGGAACTGCTCTGTAGTGGTCTAGAAATAAAATAAATTTGCTTGTAACACCATTCAGTTCTGCTATTTTAAAAAAGCCCTCCCACACACCCCGACCTTTAGAGCAATTAGTACTGTAGTTTCCCCTGGAAGCAAGCAATATTCAAACAAGCCCTTTGTGTAACCACTGTCCACTCTGAGTTTCATCAGTTCCCTCACCCCACCTGCTTTTTTAATCTTCCCTGTGGGAAGACTTTCCCATTAGCCAAAAGGAATTTTTTTTCTTTCTTTTCTGACGTCGGCATAAGGAATTAAGTGCAGCAGGCAGACTCTGCCGTGTTAAAGGTCAGTTGCATAAGTTCTCTTAAATGGCAATTAAATGATTCTATGACAAACAGGATGCACTTGGAGTGCAGACATCAGCTTCGACCTTGGGACCTGGGAGAGTCTGGGAAAGAAAAAAATGCTTTGGGAAAATAAACATAACACCCAAAACTGTAAAAGCAGATGATTCAGCAGAGAAACTGTATCATTTTCCCTATGTCACTAGGGAAATGCAAAACGTACTAACACTTTAATATCTTACTCAAAGAAACAGGCTCTCTCAAGATCAGCTGTTCATCCTGTGCTGTTAAAAACAACCTGTTGAATTACCAGTGCTGGCCCTGTAAGTGATCAGGCATTTCAGCAATCTGAGGATAGGGCAGTCATATTAAGGCCACATCCAGCAAAAGATGGCCAGCTTTGTGGTATGGGTCTGAGAAAAAGTTGATGGCAAGATCATAGAATGTTGTATGAATGAGAGAAGAAAGAGCAACACTTCTGGGGAAGGGAAGAAAAGGATGGGAGAAGTTCTCCCAGACCTGCTGTTCCTGGCCAGTAGCTGAGACTGAAGCATCAGAGAGCACACATAACAGCCCCATGAAGAGAACCAGTCTGAACCACAGCCTGATGCAGGATACATCCATTACCTGCCTGTCCCTATGGTTTCACTGTATGTATCTCATCAGGAGACTACCTAGCTTGGAGGGTAGATCTATAAGGACCAGATGTCCTCGATGTCTCATATTTTCTGCCTAGGTAAAACAATGCACTAGGCAAAGCAAATGGGAGTTGGAGGACTCCAAAGAAGGCTTCAGTCAAACTAGGCATCACCTGATTAACAGCATGAATCTGGAATGTGTCGGTAAGCCAAATGTTTTTTCCAACAAACAATGAGATGTTGACCTGCCTTAAAAAGCTCACTGGGCACAATATCATGAGGAAAGGAAGGAAGCAATAAAAAGCGCTGTGAATAAGGATGGAAAAAATACCATGTTTGCCAGCTAGTTTCAGATCTACAAGTGGATTTCAGTGAGGAGAAACGTGAACCGAAAGATATTCTCGAGAACCATTTTCCTGTGAAATTTTGTGAGATATATAGGCTTCCTTAGACAAAGTGGCTGGCAGCAGAAAGCAGGGAAATGCAATACAGAATACAGTTTAGTCTAGGATGTGTGTCCTTGGAAGACCATTCTGAGTTTCGGATGAGAACAGGACAAAAGAGGGGAAAAGGACAAGGTAGGTTCAGGTTAGCAAAAGAGGGAAGAGTTCTTTGGTCTTTCACTGCCAAAGAAAAAAAAAAATATATATATAAAAAGGAATATGAATTTCTTATGGAGGGCAAGGAAAATCCCAGAAACTTGACAACTCAACACACTGGTCTGGGAAGTGCCAAGATTTTGGGATGCAGCACATCACAGTGCACTGACAAAATGATCCCAAGGATGAGAGGGGTGTGTGAAATTACAGAGGGAAAGAGGTAGACCAGGCCTGGACATTCTCCTCTGTCTCTCCTCTCCAAGTCTTTTCTTGCCAGTGAGAGGTGACTTTGGAAAATATGAAGAATGGGAAGGGGAAGCAAAATTAACTTGGCAACATCTAATTTCAGACATTAGAAAGGAGAACTGAGAGGATCCAAAGGCTGAGTTCCTGACCTCAAGAAGAATCCTGAGGGATATTTCAGCCACATTAATTCCAGCAGGCAGCAGGACATCCTGGCAGGAGTTGCTGTGGGGAGGGAAACACTGAAGTGAAGGGAAATGCTCTTGTCTAAACTAGGGCTGATTAATGCCTTACAAACCAAGGGTCTGCTCTCTGTTTTCACAGTGCAGTTATTCACCAGTCTGTCCATGGCAACAGGTGAAAAATAGGCAGTAGACAACAGCCTGTAGGACGCTTCAAGGAAAACTCAGATCTGGCATGAAACACCAATTCCAAAGTTTCAAGGAATAACTAGTGTAAAAACTTCTGTATTCCTTTCCTCCCAGTCTTATTTTTCAGGTCCCAGATTACAAACAGAAGCAGAAATGCTAGAGAACAGGTTGTGTTTTTCACCAAGACATCACATTCCTAGTTTGTTAGCAGAGCTGTGAGGCTCTCTATGCAAACCTCATGACTGAGCAGAACCAAGCCAGCAGATGATAATGATAATGTACCGCATCAGACGACACTTTGATCTTTGATCTACGCTTAAGCTCTTTGGCCAAATGGAGCTCCCTGCAGTAGGAAGTGTACAACTGAGGCCCCATACACTGGGAATCTCAGTCCACAGTCAAAATCCTGGAGGACAGAAGCTCAGATTTCACCTGGGATGAAAGATGTGAGGCCCCAGCATGAACAAACACCTTTCTGTGGCACAGTTCATCAAAAACACCCTAGAATAAATGCAAGACACACTTTATTTTGTCTAGGGAGAATCAACTTTTATCTGTACTAGACTGAATCTTAAGTGCTGCAGAAAAGCACATCCAATTGTAACAGAAGAGAGACATTTGAGTTAGAAAAGTATAAATCAGCAGAGCTGGAATACAGCCAGGACACTGGCATTTACACCAGAGCTTCAGTCAATTTTAGTCGAGAATTTCTAAAGACCAGAGCTGGTCAGGAGCTCAGATTTATATCTATCAACCCACAGCAACCTTGAATACCAGGCAAGGGTGTTGGCTGACTCTTAATTCAAGGAATAAAAATGACAACTTTGGTTACACTGCCAATAGCAACCAGGCAATGCCCTGTAGGTCTCCCACCCAAGCAGCTGTCCAGTTTTCTATATGTACTCTGACAGGATTAGAAGACCTGAGGATAAGGGTAAAGGTCTTCTCTGAATCATGTTGGTAGAGTGGCAGACTTCTTGGCCCTAAAATGTGGGGAGAAGTAGTGATTTGTAACTGGAATGATCAAACTATCTGGAAAAGGAAATTTAGCAAGTTTCAGGGGTAAGCTTTCTTCAGATTTGAGAGAGATTCTGCAGCCTCCAGACTACTTGCTGGTCCAGAACAGAAAATGGAAATCCCTGTTTTAGTTATTTTTAGTATTTAGTCTCCTTCATTAATGTCTCCATTAATGGATTTTTAACTGCCCAGCACCAGTGCCAGACAGAACACCTCACTATACAGAGGGGAAACTGAGGTAAGGGGCAAATTAAAGTAGCATTTTCCAGGGTTGCCTGAAAAAAAAAAAAGGTATACATTTTGGAGAACAGCTCCTCTTCATTTTAGTAGAGTTAATATTCTCCGGTAAGTTCTCAACCTAGGAGTTGTTGCAGTTTCTCTTCAGTCTATAAAACTGTGACAACTGCAGAACAAGAATTATCTCTCTGTAACTAGGAGGGAGGGTACTGTATTTACTGCATTTGCTGATACACATCAAGAGAAGAGAAGTGCAGGGTGGGAAGAAAGAGAAAGAGGCAGCTTTGTTCTTGCAGCAGTTTGCTCAACAAAGCCCAGACTGTTTCAGTGATAGTGGATGCTGCATGTTGATTCTGAAAATTTATGGTTTAATTAATTTTGGGGTGAGATAGCGAACATGGTTCAGTGCCAGATCAGGTGAAATATGATCCTAGCATTTCAAGAATTCAAGCAGCTGAGGGGGTTGACTGAATGGCACCTGAAATCCAATAAAAGCCAGCACAATGGGAAGCCCTGGTATCTTAAAGGAAGATCTTTGGAGATTTTAAATATGTCGGGCAGGGTGGCAGGGGGGAGGGGAGTGGGCTACATTCATCCAGGAGTTTAGATTACCAGAGTGCCTGATGGAAATGTGCTGGTTTTCCTTGTCTGCAGTTCTGCAGCTGAGCTTCTGCTTTAGAGAAAAAATTTGGAAAAACACAGAATCCATAAAGCACAAAAGCCACAAAAAACACTGAATTACGGAGTGAGGGAGTTAAGAAAAAAATAAAATAAAATTTGTAGCTCTTTTTAATTTGCTTTCCTGTTTGAGGGGTGGTTGTATTCATTGTTCGTAACTTTCTCTCTTCTGCCAGGAAATCTGGCAACATACATCTGGCTTCTCTTTTTACAATATTGATACGTAATTTTAAAGGCCAGATCTTCAGTTAGGGGAAATCAGATTCCTGAGATCTAAAAACATAATCCAAGTATCAGAAGACTGATTCTCACATCCCTTGCGCAAGTAACACTGTATGAATGTATATTATGTAGGAATGTGGCATTATTTTACAGCTGCAATACTCTGTGGTACTCTACCCTTTATATTGGAAGGGAATGTATGGATCACTCAGGCCAGCCCCAGTTATCTCATCTCTCTTGCACCCTGAAAAGCCGCTCCAATTTGTCTCATAGAAGTAGGCATCCCAAGCCTGTCCTATAAGGAATGCTGATTTCTGTAGATGCTGTTGCCCTCTGAGATGCCTCAACTTTAAATGGTAGTTTCAGAGCAAGGATATAAGAAGTCGATTTCAGAACTCTGGAGAGTCTGTTCAGTTAACCACAGAGCTTGTCCCAGCTAATGACCTGCAGTATTTGGTGGAGGGAGTGGGAAGAAGTAAATAAAAAAATATTTCCTATCCCATCTCCTTGTGAATTTCCCCATAAGCTGGTCAAATTACAGCTTCTGCTGCATCACACACGTACCTTTTCATTTTAGTGTTTGGTCCTGACCTTTGCTCATGCCATTCAGTCTCCCATATACACCCTGCTTACTCTCCTTTTGCAATTTATGTCACACACTGTACACACATTTCCTTTTGCCTTTAACTCTCCTGCATGTGTTCTTCTTACCTCAACTGCTTGATAGATTTGCTATATTCTAGCTAGCTTCCAAGCCTGTTCTCATAATGACGTCTTGTACAATATTTCACTATTTATAAGGGACTTAGCCCAATCTATGAAGTCACAGAGCTTGCTGTGTCTTCTCAGAAGATATCTTCTCAGAAGACACCGAGCTGGCCTATATCCTTCTCTCTTGAGCATGAGGGAATGATAGCTGTGCAGACTCAGGTCTTGTTTCGCTTCTGGGATTTGTTGGATTCATTCACTTTTTGAGGCTGTCAGTCAGATTTCAGTGTTGACCCTTTCCAAATTAAAAAAATCAGCACTGAATATGACTCAAAGTCCTATGCCTCAAAGTTTCTCAAAGTTCTATGCCTCCACTAGAGGCAGATGACATTTGGCTTGCTTTGGTTAATGCTTCTCCTACTATTCTGGGCTAGAAATGGGAACATTACAAGAAATTCAGGCTCTAGTCAGCATGTCAATCTTTAGCAAGAATTTATTCATCCTTCATGCTGGCCTTGTAGAAAATCATCAGAATGCTCCAATTATTTCTACTGAACTTCAGTTTCCACTTTTCTAGCAGACTCATCCTTTTCTTCCTCAAGCCAACAAAAAAAAATCACAGTGCTTCCTCCCCTGCGGAGAGGCAAAACATGAAGGAGAGATCTGGAAATTCCTCAGCCGCTGCTTCAGGGCTAGGGAGCTGGGTAACCTGTGGCAATGTGGAGACACAGGGCTGCTGCATGAACACAGGTAATGCAGGGTGATCAGCCAAGGACCCCAGCAGGTTAAAATCATCTCTCAGCTGAGCAGCAGCAGGAAGAAGGTGGCTCTTGCAATGGTACCTAGCCTTGGCTTGTCTAGCAGTGGAGAAGCTGGGGAAAGTGAGAGTCCACAGGTGGACTTGTGAGAATCCCACTCACCCTTTTCTCTTGATTTTTTCTCTCCTGGTCAAATAACTGTTTTGGTATGAGACATCCACTGAACAACTTCCAGTTGCAAGTCTCGTGAATGATGCACAAGATCTGATGAAGGAAACATAGCACTTGCTCTTTCTGCTGTTAGCTTCAGAAATCCCAAGCTGTACTTTGTTCCCCCACAGTCCTATTCTCCTCTCGCTGTCCACAGGCGAAGCCCCGTGGTACACATCTGCTTTTCTACAACTGTCCAGGAAGGGATGAAGATCTGCACAATGGCTGTGTAACTCTGCCCTTGTTTATCCAGATGGCTTTTCTGTGGCACAAGTTATTTGAATGATGAATGCATTTTCCTCTTAGGACAGGATTCATTTCCTGGGATGCATCACCTGGCTCTTTCTTCTCAGATCATTTCTCTGAGCATCTGAACATCTGTCTCACATTTCTGGTGTCTTCTGGTATTTAGCTGAGGTTGACTGCAGGCTTTGAGGTGCGGAGGAGGAGTGAGAGAGCAAGAGGGGGGAACTCCTAGAAGCAAATCAAGATGTAAGTATGTCTCTACTTCAACCATAAATGTAATTGGAACCTATAGAATGGTACCCAAGGCAGCTTTGATCTTACTGCCTTATGTCTCTACACGAATAAAGCCAGAGTGATGCTAGTATCAGATGACAGAGGACTGAGCATCCAATATGGGCTGAGGTAGAGAACAGTGAACACCAAGCTGTTGTAACCTTGTTGCAATGTCTATTTCCCCACAGCTACCTTCAAGCTTCTGGCCACTTTCCTTCTAACGCAGATCAGCAATTTGCCCTATTTGCAGTGACAGTGCACTGCCCTCACATCTTTACTCTGGGACCCATTTTTCTGGGGAATGCAGCTGCTCAACCAATTGCTTCCCAGATAGTACCAATACACGGGGTGATTCTTCATTATGGGTACTTCTCCTTCCTAAGTGTTGCAGAGTTTCTATTGATCCAGCCCTCAAATTTCTTCATCTTATCCAAAAGTTCTGTAATGTGAAACTTCAATCATTCCCCCTAATTCAGTATCACCTGAAAAAATGATGGGGATTCATTCTGTGTCATTATTCAGATAACTTATGAAAATATTGACCACAGCACTGATCTCAGAGGTGTTCCTTTAGTTACCAACCACCACTGATGGGCACCAAGCCACTGAATGTTACTTTTTGAGCTCATCACTCCAGACAATTACTCTACTTAGTAGCTTGATTTCTTCAGTTTTATAGCAATAATGCTGTGATAGACTGCCTCCAAAGCCTTAATAAATCAAGGTATATTACATCCACTGCTCTCCCCTTGTCCTTTTGTTTCAGGTTCCCCATTAACATAGTTCTTAGAGACAGCAAATTTAATCTTCAGTGTATCTCAAGGAGAACGTCTAGAAAACTCTCCAAAAACTGTTGTAGCATCCAGGTTTTACTTGCACTTCTTCTCCCTATCCCATGTGATTATCAGTAGAACAAATTAAGATTTTTTTTACCTTTCTGAGGCCTGTAAATACCACTAAATGAGACTTTTCAACCCCCTGAAGATGTTATAGACGAAGGAGCTTACTTCAATATTATCAAAATAAGCCATTGTAACAACTTCAGGAACATAATTCCCTGATTTCCCCAAAACATTTAAAGGCCATAGCATGTAGGGGAATGGGGATTTAATGAATTTCACTGGCAGCAGCCTTTTCCAGTCCATTTCCTGGAGGCATATGACTGTCATAATTTCATTTCAGAGCCTGACAGCATCATATGCTGACTCACACAAAAAATGTGAGCTCCCTCCTTCCCCTCCTCTCTTGGGCAGTGGTGATTCAGGCCCCCATGCACTGACTGCTGGAGCTCTAGTTCTCCATCCAGTGCAATCAAACCAATGTCATGACAACTGTTTCAGGGACCTTAAGCACTGTGCAACTGATGGACAAACATAATTTATTGTAAAGTCTTGACACTTCTTGTAAAGGTTTGACACAAATTGAAAGATATTTGAAGGTCACTAATACAGGAAGGGTTAACTCAGGCCTAGTTTTTGGAAGCAATTCAAAGTAGAGAAAAGACTATATGGCAGACCTCTAAAAAAGCATCACTTTCCAATCTGGATAATCCAGAAAATTATCTCTCAGCTGGGACTATTATTGTGAGTCTTGCTTTTGATTTAATCATTATATTTCTAAGAGAGATTAAATCACATAGAAGCTGATAAATCTCCCACCACTGTTAGGATTACTGCTTGCCTCCATTACTGATGACTAGGACACTATTTTATGAGGACTTTCAAGCTGTGAAGTAATTTGGAAAAATCTGTTTTGGTTAGCATATGAACCATCGAATGGAATTTACTGGTGCCTTCATATCTGCTGACTTGTAGATTTTTTACCTTTATGCCAATGTGTATTTGCCTGTATTTTAATTTGTTACTGTTACTTTTAGTCAGGGCAGGAAAATCCAAGATGATTGAGAGCACTTCCAAGTTTAAAAGCTTAGAAGAAACCACATTGCAAACAAGTTGTGTAATCAAAAAGTATCTCTGCAAAAGCCATAGACTGGAGCACTGAACCTTCTACTGCAAGGGTGGCCACTGCTCCCACTAAAGCCATATGATGATAAAAAGGCCATCCCAAAAAAAAAGATGGTAGTTCTTCACCATAAACTCATCTTTTCTCTGGTTGCTTCTTGCACAGGGAGGGGAAGAAATGGATCCAGTATCTTCTGCTCACATTTCTAGGCAACTCACAGTACTGTTGAGGAGCCAGGTGGCTGCATCCAGGGGCTTGCTTTCAGATTAAAACCAGATATCTATCAAAAAATAATAGAGCCCATACCTATGTGGCCTCTGGGACATGTGCTTATGTTCCGGATCTGGTTTGCAGAGCCAAGTTCCTGGAACCAGTTTTATCCACACTGTAGACGTGGAGTGCAGATGGGAACAAGCCACTCCTGCCCTGTACCCAAGTTTTCTTGCCCAAACAGACAGCTGACTTGCTCTAGACCAGAGCCAAAGGAGCAGCCATTATGTGGGCAGTACAGACAGTCAGTGAGTTAAGCTCTCATTTGAATTTCTAGTCTCATCCGCTCAGGAGATTACAGGCAAAGCCAAAATCCGCTGTGATATTCTTGCCAAGGGTGAAGAAAATCAATAGGCTGCAGTATAGACTTACGCATGGAGAAATACCAAGTGTGCTTGGATGCATGGTTCCCAAATTAAACAGGGGAAACAAACAGGTTTCTGTTGCAAGCCTGAGAGCTGTTTGCAACACGCTTCTGGCTGTGCTTGTCAAATTGCCCTGGCTGACTTGAACAGCAGTCCCTCAGCCTCATCCTTGCCACCTTCTTCCTCTTCTTGCAGAAGGAAGAACTGATAAATAATGTCCCACTTCAGGATGCTTGTCCTCATGCTGCAGCAGGGACAGTTGTGCAGCCTGTCCATAAGTCCCTCAGCTGGCTAGGAATGATGATCATCCTCTGGGTTCAAGCGAAAATGCAGTGGTCTTCATGGTGGTGGTGAAAGGAAACTAAAGCATCCTTCTTTCTATGGAACTATAACAAATGCAGACATTTACTACCACAGGAGAAACCCAGACCATGACATGCAGTTTAGGAGTGTGAAACCAATTAATTTTGTTATTAACAGCAGTACCAGAACAGAGGAAGTTAGTAACCTCCTCCCAAAACATTAAGAATTGGGGTGTGAGGAGGAAAACAATAAAAACTGATTCCTGTTGGACAGTTATAGCAAAACAAAAAACCAACCACCCCAAAACCCCCATATTAAACCCCTCAAACAGAGAGGAAGAAAAAGTAAAAGCTGATACTTTTTGCAGCTTCCCACTCAGAAGAGGAGCTGGCATTTTAAAACTGCTAATATTTCAGTGTCCCCTTAAAAGTCTATATGCTCTTTTTAGGCTCGGAAAAATGTAAAAGGTTATGTGTAATAGCACCCTCTGGTGAATCCTGTCATAGGAGTATTCCTGGCTCTATAGACATAAAGAAGGATACAGCTGAAAACCATCCCAGAAGAGGGCTGTGAGTGTAGGTGACACTTTGGAGATGGAACAGAGAAAAGAAGAGACACCCCTGTCTAATAGGAAAGAGCACAGATCCATTTGATCCTGACAGGAATCCCCAGCTGTGATGTCCTCCTGTGATACAGCTTTTGAGGCATCTCTGATTCAAACCGCTGAGTCTCCTGCCTTGGAGAAAGAGGAGATGCTAATATTTCCAAAGAACTGGCTTGCTCCCCCTTTCATTCTTGACCCTTTGCTCCCCAGCCCACAAACTGAGAGATTACTCAGGTAGAGGGGGAGCATGCATCACAGCACATTCAGCCGGAGAATCAGTTCCACACACCAAGGCATTGTTGGAATTACCCGGAGCTAATTTAGGCTCTGGTGAATGCAAAGTGTATGCCAGCAAAGGAAGAGCACATGGAGTTTGCCACCCAAGGTGGATTAAACCAGCTTGGAAAGTTTCACAAGAAAGAGTTGCTTTGAGACAGGCTGAGTGGCTGGCTGGTAATTTAACCAGGAGAAGATCTGGCCTGTATGCAAGTCTGCAAATGATACATACGCTTACTCATGCATTTCCATCTCAGATGGGATTAAAAAGTAGAGAATGAGGGCAGCTCCATGCAGGAACAACATCAAGCAGTAGAAAAATGCTCTGACTGCATACTCATATCCTGCACTTTATAAAATTATTTTAAGGTCTCCAAAAATGCATAGTATGAAGAAGGCAAATCAGCCCAATCCATAAATTACAAAGCATCTCCCAATACCTTCTGCTGAGGTGCTGTCCCAGAAGCAGCAGTAGATGCAACCCCCAAACGCAGGTCTGTTCTGCTGTCTCTGGGTTGTCATCAGGGTGCTTGACTCCAATTCCCCCATGCCCCTTGTGGGCTGTACCAGGAGCTCTGCCTATTCTGCTTTGCAGAGGTCTAGCACACTCCGCTTTGCTTGGACTACCGATGATGGGAGCACATTAGGACAGCAAGCCTGAGTTTGAATTTCCTTCTCAAGACCACTTTATATCTTGGCTTGTGCCTTCTTCTGTGCAGTGTACATGGTCAGCAAGTCCACAGGCTCAGACATGCCCTTAATCCCTGTTGCAGACAGCTTTAAAGCCCAGGATTTGGCACTACAACTCTAGAAACACTTTCTTGTTTTTTTCTACCCACTGCAGCTTCTGGAATTTCTCCTCAGCACAGAGGAACTCCCCCTGCATGAAGACAACCCCTTAGGCTACCAGGACAGAAAGATAGCACATCTCCTAGTATATGATAATCTGGTGTTTCACAGAGGTCCATAGAAACCTGGATGGCTTAGTGGCTAACAGAGCAAGCTTTGGATCAGTCAAGCTGACCCTGCTGATAGATGCAAGGTGTGCAGGGAGAGGGAGATGGACAGGCAGTGGAACCAGAATTCTCAAGGAGTGGATGTTCTCAGTGACTCTCTGCCTGCCTCCTCTGCCAGCCTCCATCTGGAATACAGCAGGCAGCTCAAAACATTCTCCAGGTACTGTCCTGGAGCGGTGTAAGCAATGGTCTTTCAGTGACCTCTCCTCTTCAAATTTCTTCTGCTCCTGAAACCCTTTGGTTTTCCCAGGTGTGTGGCCTTTTTTTGGATGGAATGGCTTTTACATTCTCTAAGGATAGAATAGTCTTGTCTGCACTGAGGAAGACAACAGGGACAGTAGCCAGAACAGATGCCTCAGGAAAGACACCAACAGCTTGTCCAGGAGACAAACTGATTTCCAGTCCCAAGGAAAAGGAAGAATATGAAGATTGTCTTTTATTTTGGAGGGCTTTTAGAGACTACAGCGAAAAAAAAAAAAAAAAAAAATTAGTTGTCTTGGTTGCTGTAGACACAGAGAAGGTCCTTCCACTCTGAGTTCCAGTCAAATGGGGAACGAGTTTAGAAGGGAAAGTCTTATCCAGAGTTCTGAGGAGGTCAGGGAAAGAAGCAGAAAAAGAAACTAGTTTCCTTGATTCTCAATGTGATTTATCTCCAGGATCATCTCTTCCATAATATATAATTTTTCCCCGATGCATATTCCTAACTGTAAATGTTTCTGTTACTTGCCGAAAGTAACAGAAGCTTCTCAAAAGCTTGTTGTGCTTGGCAAAAAATACCTAATGGCAGCAAACTCATCACTTACTCCTGATTGCTGCAAAAGCTGCCTGTGTGTGCACATCTGTCTACAGACTCAAAGAACAAGCAGCACATTCAATCTCTCACTTTTTTTTTTTCAGTTTCTTCTCACAAGCAGATCCTCTAGATCAGATCATATTACCATCTTTTTCCAGCTTCTGCCTTTCATATTATGAAAGAAGTGATATAGTAGCATATATCTCAGCTTCAGTGGTTTTCCCTTGATTCACTGCACAGGACAGTAAGTAGAGCCACGGGAGATTACTTACCGACTTCTAGCATTTTCTTCCCTTATACCTGTAGAAAGAGTAGGTGTGTTTGACTGAGATTCCTACAGTGATGCTCAAGTGGTTTGCAAAAAACTGTGGTTGACTTGATAACTGTTCTCTATTCAGCTAAGAACACTGATGATTCATGCAGAAATGCTGAAGGGCAGATAATATGGAGGCTAGGCTTTGAAGAGCCTAGCTCCATCTGCAGAAGAGGACTAGCAAAAGCCAAACCCCTCCCATATTCAACAAACAAAGTTCTCCACTAAGCTGTATCTAAAAGTAGGTGGTATATACCACTAACAAAGCCTCTTTCATCTCCAGCTAACTCCATCCAGCTGCCAGATGAGCTCTACTGAGAAGAAACCTTGCTGTTTAACTCTGCCTACTTTTATAGATACCCCACTTGCCTGGCCTCACCTCCCTGTTCCCCTCTGGTTTTAATCAGCCTGCCATTTAACTCAACTGGTATGTAATTAACCAGGAAAACTCCACTAAAGAGTTCATTACAGAGAGAAATTCCCTATCTCTGGTTTTGAGCTTACCCAATCACAGCACTGAACCTCCCACCAAAATGCCCTTCCAGTTACAGAGCTGCTTGTCCCAGGAAACTATGAATGAGCCTGAGGTTTGGGTTCACAGCGCTTTCCCAGGTGAGAGAAGCACACTATCCTATGTGAAATAAGACGTGATCAATGACTATACATTTCAAGTCATTTACAGGCACAGAGATCTAATTTAATCTGAGAACCAAAACAACAAACTCAATCAAAAATCACTAGAAAGTTAACTAGACCTCTGCATTTTGCACAGTACAATTTCTAACTGATCACGGAAGTATTTGCTATTCCAAACCAGCCACATCCTTTTAAGCTCAGAATTCCCCACAGAGATGCAGAGCTTGTAATCATTTCTACCCAACTTCTGTTTATGAAGGGGGAAGCTGAGGCACAAAGAGGTGCCCTGCTGCTGTCTTACTCAGCATCCAAGTTACCAGATAATTCTGTCTCCTCTATTTGTTTTCCTTTTGGTAAAATAAAATATTATTTTGCAAGTAATCAGTGGAAGAAGACAAGCCTCAACACTCAGAAGGCACAGCCTCAAACTCCACCACTGTGTTACAATAGCTAGGATGAATCCTTCCAACTAGGGAAGGGTCATATTGAAGCTGGCATAACTCCACTGATACTCTGCAGGAGTCCTTTTCTGGGATTTTTACCTCCATTTGCTAAGAGTGAATTGCATCAGCACCAGTCACCCATATCCTTTTCCATACTCCACATGGCAGAGCTACATGCTGTTTTCTTCCTTATGATTATGCTTTATTATTTCTATTACATCAGTGCCTGGAGGCCTTGGGATAGACCAGGTCTCTATTGTATTCATTGATGAATTTACACAATCGTGGCAGCAAAAAAGTTCCTGAAGCACAGTGTGCTGTGAGCTGGAAAGCCATATGGGGTAATAAAAAAGGGAAGATAATGCTAACATGTTCTCAATCAAGGCACAGTGAAATCATTGTAAATTCCATTATGGGTAGGTGATTTAACCTCGATGGTGCATCACTGTGGGGAATAACCTTGATGTAAGTGTCACAAAGCTTGGCACAGCATCAAACCCACGTGCAATAAAGCTACAGGGCCAGTGCTTCCGGGCCAGTGTTTCCTTCCTTCCAACCTTTTTCCTCATCAACTCCCTGTTGTGCAAACTGTACTTGAACATCCTAGCTGTGCTAGAGGTGAGACACCACTGAGTTAGGTTTGATCTTAAATTTCTCCTTCCATTTTTCTTTTTTTTTGCCTTTTCCCTCTTTTTTTTTTCTTCTTTTTTTTTTTTTTTTTTTTTTTTTTTTCTTTTTTTTTTTGGTTTTTTTTTTCTTTTTCAGTCTTCTGTGTTTCCTGGCTTTTGTGTCTTGAAGGCACAACCTTGGTATAACTTCATTGTGATTCATTTTTCTTGTGGTCTACTTAAATACAGCTCCAGCCAGAGCTGTGTGTTAGCAATAGTGGCAGGAGAATACAGGAATATAGAGTTCTAGGAATCATTAGGAACATCATGGCCTTAAAAGTGAAGAAATAAAGTGGAAGTAAAGTAGCCCAGAGAAAGAAAGAAAGAAAGAAAGAAAGAAAGAAAGAAAGAAAGAAAGAAAGAAAGAAAGAAAGAAAGAAAGAAAGAAAGAAAGAAAGAAAGAAAGAAAGAAAGAAAGAAAGAAAGAAAGAAAGAAAGAAAGAAAGAAAGAAAGAAAGAAAGAAAGAAAGAAAGAAAGAAAGAAAGAAAGAAAGAAAGAAAGAAAGAAAGAAAGAAAGAAAGAAAGAAAGAAAGAAAGAAAGAAAGAAAGAAAGAAAGAAAGAAAGAAAGAAAGAAAGAAAGAAAGAAAGAAAGAAAGAAAGAAAGAAAGAAAGAAAGAAAGAAAGAAAGAAAGAAAGAAAGAAAGAAAGAAAGAAAGAAAGAAAGAAAGAAAGAAAGAAAGAAAGAAAGAAAGAAAGAAAGAAAGAAAGAAAGAAAGAAAGAAAGAAAGAAAGAAAGAAAGAAAGAAAGAAAGAAAGAAAGAAAGAAAGAAAGAAAGAAAGAAAGAAAGAAAGAAAGAAAGAAAGAAAGAAAGAAAGAAAGAAAGAAAGAAAGAAAGAAAGAAAGAAAGAAAGAAAGAAAGAAAGAAAGAAAGAAAGAAAGAAAGAAAGAAAGAAAGAAAGAAAGAAAGAAAATGCCCTCAGTGTCTAAAGGCAATTGAGTTGTTTTTCAGAGTATTGATAATCCAGGGCAAATTTGGGTGTGGTGGAGGAATGTGAGTTCCTCCAGCCTGACACGCAACAGCTATACACAAGTCCCAGATGAGCCCTTGCTATAACTCCTTTGACATTAACAGTTACATTAAAAATGTAAATCCTGTAGACAGGAAATCAAATTAAGTGCTGTGAGCTTATGAGGTGAAGGCTTTGTTAGCAACAGAGATGAGAGAAGGGTCCAAAGAGAGAATTTGAAGTCCATCTCAAGGTCTGAGTCTTTCTAAAGTGGTACAGTGGTAGTTCAAACAGTTTCTGGTGAGAAAGGAAAAGAGATCATTCTGAGAAAAACATCATTTTGGAGTCTGGTTCACAATCCTTCTGTTTTCAGCTGTGAATGTTCCAAACCCCAACTAGAGAAGAGTGTTGTGAAAACCTCATTGACCAGCATAAGGAGAATTTCAATGCAGAGAATAGTTTTTCCGCGTCATGAATCTTTTGTCATATCCTTTTAACACTGCTTAGCTATGTTACATTTGTTGAATGTTCAGAGATTTTCTCCTGTGTCAGTAACTGGTTAGCTCTGCAAATAAAATGGACTCCTAAGAGAATATATTGTTCAGCTGGAGTCAAACAGGAGAGAGGGAGGAAAGCAATATATTAAGTTGCATGTATGGCTGAATCTCTTTGAATTAAACGCTGGTTATTCATAAGCTGCAAATCTGCATATCACCTCCTGCTGAACACATCTGCACTGTGCAGGGGAGGGAAGGGGAGGGGAAGGAAAGGGAAAGGGAAAGGGAAAGGAGAAAAAATCAGCTAACTGCCCTGAATACCAGTGCTACTGTCTTGGATCCCAGAAAAATGTGGGGAATCCCTGCCATTCAGGGAAATTCCCCCACTTCAGATCAGCTTCCTGGTGCCACTGAGGATGCCTGGAGTATGCAGAGTTGCCAAGAGCTCAGCTGCTTCCAGCAAGATGTTAATGAGACTAGGGAGATAGGAGTTCACTATCAAGCCTTCTGGCTGCTCAGAGGACTTCTGTTGAAGTAAACCACTCCCAGGATGTTCTCAAGCAAGGAACATTGTCTCCTTCCCTGTCCCAGAGGTCATAGTTAGAGTAGAGAAGACAGACAAAAAAAAATAGGAGGAAAGATGAGTCCTAGGAAAGGGGAGGAGCTTACATGGGGTTAAACAGTATGTCAGGGTTAAAGTCAGGACTAGGACCTTCATAAGTTGAGTGTGAATACATTATCTTGTCCACTGTTCCCCTTCACTTCATCAAGACAGCCCAGTGGCTGACTTAAAGCAAAAAGGGATAATGGTTTCCCTTTGGAAATCTTTCTGGTGAGTCATGCTGCTTTTCAGTTAAACTCTTCACTAGTTTTCTGGTTTGATTTTTAAGATATGTTTTGTTATCACTATTCTTCTACTCTTCTGTTGTTTTCTTTTTTCCATGCTACCTCACATGACTCCATTCACTGAAGCAGTCTCCAAACTTCTCCTCCAACATTAGCACATAAAATCATTTCACTTTTGAGGAAGCTGGGAATGTTCAGTCATTCTAGTTAAAGAAAAAACAGTGGGAATTGCACAGACTTTCTCCTTTTCCTTACTTTTGTAGCTTTCTTTCCCCTTGGGCTGGTTAGTTCTCTTGATGTAAGATTGTCCAGTGTTTACTTTTTAAAATGGTAAATCGGGTGGTTGCACTTCATGAGCCTTCAGCATCAGCTTGGAATCCAGCCATTTCAATGCTATGGATCCTCAGTCACCACACCAAAAAGTTTGTTTTAATGATGCCTACAGCTTGCAGTTTAGTCTGACACTGAAGCTATGTGAGGCTCATTAGCAGAGGCAAAGTGTCTTGATAAGTGTTAAGCAATGTTATGCCAAGTGGAAGCAACAGATGTTAGAAGATGTCCAGAAGAGCAAACAGCAACATTCTTTAGATTTAGGATTGACACCTCTTAGGAAAAGAGAAAGATAAAATCTAATCCAGACTTCTAATTGTTGCCTTACAAATAAGATATGCAAATACTTAAAAAAAATTTTACATCTTTGGAAGTCATTTGCTTTCCATAATGGAAAGGGGCATGTAAATTTGCTGTTAGGCAAAGGATTAGCATCTTGGATAAAAGATATATTCTCTTCACATGCAAGGCACTGGCTCATATGTGTTCATGGAGAATTTCTCATAGGTTAACAGGAAGGGACTGTTCAGATTCTGTAGCATAGGTTATTTTTGGTTTCCACGCTGAGATGGCCAGCAAGCTTGGGTCCAACACGACACCTTCAGAGCTTTGTCCTTTGAGTTTTCTACATGATTTTCTGTATATGTCTTTACTTTTTGCTAAAGATGACCTCAAGACTGTGCTTGCCTTTTGCCCACATGCTAAGCATAGCTGGAGAGCATCCTTCTAAGCAAGTAGAACTCAGCATGGTCAAATCAGCCAGTTAGATAGAACAGGACTCAACATGCTTGCAGAGACAGTCTACAGGCAGGCGAGAGGTAACTGTGAGGCAACCCAGGGTTCAAGATGTGGGTGAGACCCAAAGCAAAATAGGCACCTTGTCTAGTTTGTCTCTTCAAGGGCTGGGAGGACTGAGAAGGTGATGATTTTGCCCTAGAGTCTGAGTGGCCTTAGTGCAAAGTAATGAATACTTGTAGGTGGTCTCTTGACAAAGAGTTTGCTTGTCAGGTCAGTCCTGAGGAATGCAATGGCATTTATGAAACGGTGATCCAGGGTCCAGACATTTAGATTGCTGTAGTCAAGGGACCATCTTTAAAATGTCAGCTTCCTCATGAACTCAAGGTGGGTGGAAAGGCAAGTTCCTCTGTTTCTGAAAGTCCCACACAACTTCAGCTTCTTCCTTTAGTGCAAGTGGGCTCATGCTCTTTCAGCTAGAAAACTCTCTTCATGTTTGTCTTCACAAGGGCACCTAAAGCAACTGACATATCAGTCAAAGCCACTGGTATCTGTAGGGCGCAAAGCACCATACTGTGGAGGTGGAGGAATGTTGGTCTTTTTCCATGCCCAGTTGAAATTAGTCATTTATTTCTTTAGGACATCAGTGTCTGGTTGCAAAAAATTTATGTGTTGCAGGAAGACAAAAGTCTTTTCAGGAAAAGATCAGTTTTTCTTAATGTGAATGTATGATGTAGAGCACAGTTCATCCCATATCGTAAATATATTGTGAAATAAATAATAAGGGTGCAATTCTATCAGCCTTCAGATGATTTTTAGCACTTATATCTCACCTATTGTCTTCATTGAACTGTGAAATACACCCTCCACAAATTAAAAAAACTGCATGTTCCCTGTGCACACAGAATGATCTCATCTGGGACTTCACTATTAAAGAGTTTAAAACAAAAGTCCATCTGGGATGTTGAAAATACCTCAGTCCATCTTTCAGAACATGTAATGTCTATACCTGTCTGACCATTTTGGACTATACATATTAGAAATTTCTAGATGGAACTGTTCAGATCTTTCAGATTTGTAAACCCAGGAACACAATAAAATTAGAACAAGATGTGAGAGCTACAACTTCTTGTTTAAGAAAAAGTCAACATCTCTCCAGGGCCCTGGGCTATGAACTTGCTGATTGAAAAGGTTCTGATAAATACAGAGGTAAAGCAACTTAATATATATGATGGTAGAAAGGGACTGTTTAATTTAAGGATGTTCAAGTGGGTGCCTCTTAGCCAGTTCTAGAGTGTAGATGAAGACTCTATGTGATGTCCCACCTTTGCATGGGGTAGAATGGCCAGTAGCTGCAAGGAAGCATGTCAAGTCCAACAGCCCAATGACTCACGTCACCCGTGTTCAGGGCCAACAGACCCTGTGGACAAAAAGGGTGAGGATAATTCATAGAGGACAGGTCCACGGGTAGCTTACCACTGCTAATGGCTGGATGTCCAGAGAAAACAAGAAAGAGTTTATGTGTACAAGATGCATTTCTTGTAGTCCTCCACTTAGTATTTACCTTAGGCCTCTGGCAGGCAGGGTTCTTAGCTGACTGAAGAAGGATGCTCTTGTGTGCATCAACCCTTTCCTTTTCTGCACCTATATACAGACTGGCCCTAGGAGCTGGGACATACTACCATCTTAGGGTGCTCACGTGTGAGAAAAGTTCCAAAACAGGTAGTGATATTCTGCCACTGGAATGCTAGGATTATTCAGAGTTAACTGAAAACTATGTCCAGCTTTTCTGTATTTCTTTAACTTTTTAGTTTGGAGTCTGTGTTTGGCCATATAAAGAGAGGCTTTTTAAGAAATTCAGGAAAGCAGTAAAACTATAAATCCTACTGTGATTGTGCCCGTTCCCCATAAAGCGATATCCACATGTAATCCTCTTGTAGCTCATTCCCACCAATGTATTGTTCAATGCCTGCAGAAACAAATCCCTCTAAGGATGTTTGTACGGAGTGAATTGTGACAGTAATCCAGATTTATGCTGCTTAATTACTCACAGCCAATAGGACATGTGACCATGTTTGCCATACTTGCTAAGATACCTCCAAAGATTTTATTGGGACAACCTATCCGAGGTCGATTTGTTTTTCTTATTCCTCCATCAGACCTCACTCAGGCAAGACTCCAAATGATCTCAAGACAAGAACTTCCAATTGTTTCGAATTTTTGTTAATCAAGATAAAATAGCATACAGACCAAAGGGAGTTTGTCTGATTATAAAAGGAGTGAAAACTAAGTCAAGAGACATGAACTTCCGTGTTGTACTGAGATATCACCTTCTTCTAGTTGATTTCCATCGACTACCTGTTAATTTCAATCCTGAACTGCTCTAAAACATCAGAGGGACTGGAACATGCAGGTTTTTTGGTACTTCTGAACATATGAACCTCTCTTTCAAAATCCTCCCACCCTCTGAACATCCACCCATACTTCAAAGTAAAATGTAAATACTAGAGCCAAAGCATTACACCAAAAATTGGGCAAAATTCAGAATTTTCATCCTGCAGCAAATCCTGACATTTCAATGTTTGCTTTTATCCCACACTGGAACAAAGAGATGAAATGTCAGGACTTTTTCTCTGAGTGGAAATTTTTGGGGGAAAAAAAAAAAGCCAAAACCAAACAAGCTCTTTTCTGGCAAAGTCAAAGCATGTTGCCTGACATTTTCAAGCTAAACAAAACATTTCAACATTTCTGAAATCAAAATGTTTTCTTGTGATGTGTTAAAATGACCCCAAAATGCTCTGTTCCAAGTCACTTCAGTGTTAAAACTGTGGTTTCCCCTTGTGTTATAGCCTTCTGGGATATGTAGTTTGGAAGTTTACTCTTTGCAGTCTCCATGTCTGGATTGTGTGAGTTGTTTCATGCCTAAAGATTCTGAAAGCCCATATAGATAATTATCCTTACACAAGTCAAGAAGAAAAACATCTGCATTGCATTATAGGATAACAAAGAGTGTCCCATCTACTGAGAAAAATGTCCTGAACTGTAACCCTCCACTGTTACTGGAACACAATTCATTACTGAACTCATCTGACTCAAAACAGTTTTGGCCAATTCAGTAATAAAATATTCTGTCTTGGGTCAGTTATTCTTTCTCTTCTTTTCTAGTATACATGGATTTTCGTCCAATGCCACTTACCGTTTTAACAAAATAGCAATATTTCTGCAGAGACTGTTTTCCCTTAAAATGGCACATCTGCTTCTGACTAGGAAAGAAGGGAAAGTTGGGAATCCTGGTATTTTCCTGATGCTCAGAGGAGGAGGCAGGATTTAAGGTCATGCCTGGTTTTGGCATTTCAGATAAAAAAACCTAAGGTGGTTTGTTGGGGATCTGTTTGTTTGGGTTTTTTTATTCTATTTGAGCTTCTAAGTCCCAGTTGATGGATGGTATACCTAAAAATACATGGATCTACTTCTAAGGAGGCTGTTGACTATCACATGTGAAGGTTGTAATAGCACAAGAACTCCATTCCAGGCTTTCAAGTTCTAGGCTTAGCAAGGTTGTGTAGTTTTATCTTCTCTTTGTTATACCAGTCAGACACTCACCACTTTTCCTGCTCAGATCCACCTTCCTTGTTTTCTTGGTCTTTGATAAGAAGGCAATGCTTGATTGCCTTGACACGAAAGCATAAATAACAAATATTAGCAATAATCCCATACTTCCAGTACGTGGTGTTCCCATGGATGCTGGGCAGCTCACTAGTCCTTGTCTCGCACCATAATACTGAAGTATCTGTGTGAACATTGGCCCTGTTTTGGAAGATGCTGTTTGCATAAACTTTAATTTCATTTGTAGCTGACCTTTTATTTTATGAGTTAAACACTAGTAACCAAAAGTTTAAGGTACAGCTAGTGGTACGAGTAGTTTCAAGCATATTCCTTCTCCGAAACAGCAATGATTTTGCTAGAGGTGAGTTGTAGTGGACAGAGCAGGTAACACAGCCAAACTGATGACATGTTCATAATATCTAATGACCACAAAATAGAGATTTCCATGAGATCATAGTTAGTCTCACACGTATTCATTACAAGGAAGAATTTGGACAGCAGATCACTTTTATTTCTTTCTTTCTCCTCTGGCACTAATCCTGAACTAAGGTGGGAAGAGTACAAAACATTGTATGTGTCCACTGTGAACTTGGCACTGATTTCCAGAGAGTCCAGAATATCATATCCTGCCATTTCAAAGGGTTTCATACACACCTATCCAGCAGGAGACACCTTTCACCTCTAGGTACTCCTTTTTTTGGTCAAAATATGCAATGATTTCTGTAGGATCTCAGATCAATCCCCAGTGAAATAAATAGATGGTGATTGCCTGTAAAGTGGAACTGCTCCTGAATGCAGCATAGTCACGACCCTAAAACATCCAGAGAATTTGGAGTGAATAAATCTTCATGAATCTTGTGGCTTTGTTAGTTCTATATCCTGCGTGGAAAAAATATTAAGAAATACTTGAAAATGAAAAAAACAAATAACAAATATTTAAAAATACTGGATGTTTCCTGACAAAAATATGTCCCTGTCCTACAGATGCTATTGTCAGAACACATTCATCTGCCCAACTGTCTCTTACTGTTACTTCTATGTAAGACAGGCAGAAAGCAAATTCATCACTAAAATAATCTAAAATCCAGGGAAATCATAAAGTTGTTCTTCCAAGTTGATGTACCACTCTGATTAGCAGGGCACCCTGTTCCAAACCTCTAGATAGAGAGAAATGTTTTCTAACTGTCAAGATATTTTCTCACAGTATCATGGCTGAGGATTCTTTCCCTAGAGGACAAGATCTGCCTTCATGAGCAAATGAGGTCTACACTTTTACTTAACAGAGAAGAAGAGTGTTGTTCCTATCTCCTGCAAGTGATACAGTTATATCCTGACACAGGAGAAAGTGTTCACAAGAAGTGTCAAGCTGGAGAGAAAGTAGTAGGATGTGTTCATAGAACCTCATGGGCTATCTCCACCACAGAGAAGAGAAATAACCTATATACAGGAATTACTGTGCAATGAACCCCCCTGTTTCTTCAGCCACAAGTGGGACGATAAGCATTTGATACAGAGCTGATGAACAGGGTTTTTTTTATGGAGTCAGAAATTTCTTTTCTAATTAAACTCAGATTATGACCCTCTGACAATGCAACTTCTTTTTTAGGTCCATTTGCCATGTCGTAAAGAACCTGACCTTCCTAAATGAACTTTAGAGCTACTGCATAACAAGTAGTTCTAATTATGCAGACCATAAGAATTTAATTTTAAAAATCCAGTTGCATTACTTGCCTCAAAGAACTTTATTCAACCCAGATGATGCAAATTCTCCATCCCATTGTTTTCTCCTCTCTGACATCCATTACACAGTGGGGCTGTCCCTGCAGTGGCACCATGTTACCTGGGGTGGTGTTGGCTGAAGTCTCTTTACTTCTTAATAATACTATGGAAAATTGTCAGAGAATATGCTCTAAGATTAATTCTTCCAGGGATCCAAGATGAATTTTTTTTTGTCTTAACCTACCCATCTTTCCTAAATAGCTCTGACACATATCTGACCTAGAATACACTTATTTAAAAGAAACTAGAGAAAAGAGAATAGAGAATTGTGAAGCAAAAGGGTTTTCACATCAGGTTTTGTTATCTATTTATCTGGCTGCTATCTTTGATTCTTTTTACAGCCAATTGGTCCAAACTGAGTTCTTCTAAAAGGCAACTAGGAGCAAGGTTGTCACTTAGATGGCCATTTCTCTATATTAAACTCAGAGGTACTTGATTATACTGGATGGACAAAGTTGGGTGAGCTGCCTGTCATAACGGTGTCATCCCTTTCTCCAATATGCATGCACATTAGGACAAACGTGTGTTTCTACAACAACATTAAATTTAATTGTCTATGAGGAAACACATATTAATGAGGGCAAAAATGTAAATGGTATACAGTCCGAAGCCTTTCTCAGATGATATCGTGTGAAAACCATGTTCCCTGCTGACTTTCATTCTGTGGTTAGGAACAAGTGTGTGAGCTGCTCTAAAGAGGATTCTGGTGAAGTAGCCATCATTACTTGATTCAGATGATTGGAAGCTGACTGATGTTGTGGTCACTTTGGTATCACTTGAGGAATTGTTTTATGCAGGGATGAGTCATGTTATTGGTAGAGCAGAACCTAACCCTAGGGCCTGCAAACAGTGGGAAGAACAACCATTGCACCACCCTCTAATAACACACAGACCCAGACAAGAGTGCTGGTCAGCCAAAATAAATTAATTGCATCATCTAGTGGATATTGTGTTATATCAAAGCCTCCTTCTCCCTTTAATAAGGGTAGTAAAAATGTCTCCATTAATTGCTTTCTCTTCAACTAGCCAGCTTGTGCCTTTCAAGCCTGCTGAGGATAAGAGCTGGTGTGAGGAGATATCTCATTCCAGAAGCATTATCAGAATGAATTCTTTGCTCTTTGAAGTCACAGGACCTTTGTATTTACCTGAAATGGTTAAAGTGTACTCAGGATTTTAGTGATTCTATTTTCTTTTCTTTACTTTTATTTTCTTTTTCTTTTCTTTTATCTTTTCTTTTCTCTTTTTTCTTTTATTTTCTTTTTTCCCTTTTCTCTCTTTCTCTTTCTCTTTCTCTCTCTCTATCGTTCTCTCTTTCTCTCTGTCATTCTACAAGCTGCTGTTCAGTAACAGAAGAACCACGAGGTTATGATGGAAAAATAGACATGACGAAATCCTTCTCCACTTCCATCTCCAGGACTGGGACTCCACAGCATCATTTGAAGGAGAGAAAAACACAAAAAAAAGAAGAGTCCTTGAAATTTAGGGCATTTGTCCCTCAACCAGGCAGATTTGAGCAAATGGATAATGAATAAGAGGAAGAGATCCTGGCTAGGGTGAACTGAGAAACCAGTGCTAAGCCATCTTGGCAATGATAGGAGTATGCAGTAAGGCAAGAGGCTAGAAGGATAGAAGAACCACTAGGCAGAAGACTGCAAAATAATGGACGTTCTGGCACAGGGAACAAATGTATGGCTTTCAAGAAGAGCAGAGATAAAGGAGAAGAGAAGACAAATTTCTTTTGGGAAATCTGTCTCTTCCTTCACCCTAAAATCTTCAGAATATGGTTGAATCCTATCACTGTTCATGGTATTCACCCTCCAAATTTCTTTTATGCCTCTCATAAATCCTTGCTTGGATATTGATCCACCCAGTAACTTTTTCCACTTTGACTTCATGACTTTGACTTCATCACCCCTTTCTCAGCTGCCCTCCATCTCACCCAGTCTACTGGCTTGTCTTGCATCTTCCACACTCCTCTGTACTTTTTTCTCAAGGCTATGTCTGCCCTCAACTAAGATCCTCAGTCCTCACTTTCCAGTCCTGAGACCCAGACTACTCTACTAACATGTCTGGTGACTTCTTTCTTGCTTACACACTCAAAGTCAGAAGTTCCCAAAATTTCTGCTCTTCACATAGATGAGACATTAGGGTGTGAGATGAGCAAAGCTGAATTCATATTTAAGACAATATCTTTATGTTCAGTAGAGATAACATGTATTGCTGAACATTTATAATGGTGTCGTAGGCAGAACTAAGCAGCATATCTGAAATTCATACTAGACTGGGACTGGAACAGATGGAAATTTATAGTATCTATGACTTGAAGATCAGCTAACTCTGTCAGTACTGGTTACAGTTTAAAAAGTCCCTTGATTTTGGAAACCTGGGTCAGGGAACTGAGACACATGCTTTTTGTTCAATCATTGTGATGTGTGTAGTTAAGCTGCCTTGAAGTCTCAGCATATTGGTATCTTCTTCTCAGATTAATTTCTCGTTCTCTTTTGGTCTTGGAATAACATTCTCCCTCCTGTTGTGGCAAAAAAATCCTCCTGCAACTTTTTTCTGCAAGAACCTTCAGCAGTTGGTCATTTTAGATCCCTGTGCAATCTCAGCTGGGATGCCTGTTGAGTACAATAGGATGGACCAGGTGTATGCAGTTGCCATTAACATAATGCTAGTAGCAAGTCTCTTCTGGCATATTTCCAGTGGGACACAAATTTAAGATGAACTGCAGAAGTATTCTACAATGTTGGAATCAACTAGGCAAGACACCCAGGACAATACCATCTGCCTCACTCAGAGACCAACAGTTGTGGGCATCAGCATGTGAATCCCTGGGAGCACAAAAGAGCAGATGCTTCAAACCCTTTGAGGTTGACCCACTGCTGAGCAATGTCTCTAGTGTTTGGCTCTGCCTCAAGACAAGCCTAAAGTTTCATACATTTATAAGGGTAGAAGTCAGCTCTGATAGAATCAGAATGGGTCGCCTAAAATGAAAGCTCAGCATTGGGTGTGTAGCAAAAAACATACCAGATGTCCAACTGGGCAAAACATGAAAGAGGTGTGAGTGGGTAAGAGGCACAAAAGCCTTTCCTCATTGCTTGCTACACAGCTGGTTGAAATCTGTCAATACAGGTATTTCAGGGATTTTGCAACTCTTCTCTTAGGTAGGGACCCTGAGTTTTGGACACACCTGATTCCCATTCAGACATATATGCATTTACCCACATAGGAGCTGGAACCATATGGTGTGTGATAGAAATCAAGTTGTCTTAAAACTTGGAAGACTACTTTTTTTTTCTGCAGAAGCAAAGGGAAGGGACCTCTGATCATGGCTGCATGTAGACACAGACTTCATGGAAGACCCAAAGTTTCTCATTCACTTCTGTCACCAGGATAAGGGTGATCAGGCTTTTAGCAAGTAGGATATGAATGATTGGGCACACAAGCAGCTACAGGCAAGTAAACAAGGGTTAATATAACTGATTTCCCATGTCTCATGAAATGATAGTGTCATACCAAAGCAATGAGAGTCTTCCAAATGGAAGGTACGCTCATAGAAGCTGCTGAAACCAGAGACCAAACCTGATATACAGACCTGGGAAGTGTATATTCAGCTGGAGCTATTTGCCTTGTTTGTCTTCTCACAGCAGTCAGATGGGGTTTAGCAGGACAGAGATGTTAAAATTGGACTGGAAGAACAGGCCAAACAATCCTCCTTCCCCCACATTCCCAAAAAGAAGCCTTCTTCTCCGTGATGCACTCATACACATACACAGAGTCTTTTCCTCAAGTGTACGGAGACTGCAACACCAGAATAAATGAACTGCATCGCTTGATCAATTTTATCTTTAATCAAAGTGCACCTCACCCTATTGTAGACAAGCTGTACAAATGACTTGATTAAACATGGAAGCATCAAGGTGATTCTTCTGACTGAGTAGTGAAATGGATGGAAAGTGACCTCCAGATTAACTCCTTCTAGGTTCCTGGCCCTGAAGCTGAAAAAGAACAGAGCACTGTCTTTTCAAACCCAGTAAAAAAAGAAGATAAATGCAGTTGCTTACAGTTGTCAGGAAGGATGTTACAGGCCATATAGAGAGCGCATGCATGTTGGGGTTTTTTTTGGGGGGTGGTTAGTCCTAGACTCTTGGGTTGGTATTTTCTCATCAGCAAACAAAGGACATGAGAAATACAGTACAAGAGGATTTTCACCTAAATGTTTTAGGAATCAAACCACTGCCTTGGTTTACTCACCACAGCTGGTGCTGTTGACACAGCAGGCCTTGCAACATGTACTGAGCAGACTTTGCCTGGCAGGATGGGTCAAACTTGAGAACATGAATGAACTCAGGATAATAAACTCTTCTTGCCTGACACTCATTTTAAGAACATCCAGGAGATGTGCCTTGGAGAGGTCTCTGGCATGCTTTAATGTGCCAGAGAGAGGAATCATGATCACATCAGAACCTCACAGGCTTGTTCTGAAAATAAGCAGAGAGGCTTATACCACAGGGCTGCGAGGTGAACAGTTTTACAATTCAATACACTGTATTTTGCAGAAGAGCACTACAGAAGCTCTTTATTGAGCTGGACTAGGTTATGCTGACTTCAATGGCATAGCCAAGACAAAGGTGTCTTCTCTCAGGGTTGGTGACTCTCAGGTACATCAAATAGGCCACCTATGGCTAGTGGTACACATGGTGGCATAAAGCGCTGGGCTGTACCGTCCTAGCTTGTTCTTCCTTTCTGCACAGCCTTTGCCAGCACATGAACTGCTTTGTCATCACCCAGCAGCAGTGTGGCCAACCGAGGGAGTTACCCAAGCTGGAAAAGTTGCCACTCATGCTCTGCATCTGTCTGACCATGAGAATGCTCCTTCCTTGCCCTTCTTGAAAAACAGTCACTCCAGTCGCCTTCCTGTGAGAGATGTGGGAAGCAGGCAGCCTCCAGATCAGCCACTGGCCTGCTGAAATGGCTGGGTCAACCTTAGTATTTGCCTTTTCTCCTCCTACCCCTTTGTCTGGCGTGTATCTGTAAACCGTAACTCCTCAGTGTGGGAAGTCTCTCCTACTAAACACAGATCCCAACACAACAGAGCAGAGTGTAGTCCATGGGTATGACTCAAATGGTTATGCCAGTGGTAAAAGCCCGATGAACCCTTTTTGAAAAATCCAAATATTACATCTTTCATCCTAACTGAATTCTAGTCATGCAGCTCTAGTCATGCAGCTATTATTTCAAACTATTCTGTAATTTCAGATGATGACAGTCTAACCTTTTGGCCTTAAACTGTGAGAATTATGTTGTTAGTTGGTATTTACAAAGTGACTCCCCCTCTTGCAGATGGACAAACAAATGACCCAGAGCTGCCTCATGTGGATGAAAGGTTATGTCCACTGACAATTCTCCAGGGAGTGATGCAAAGAGGGCTGCATCCATGCCTGTAGCCTTTACACCACAGGGAGGCAGATAATCTCTGGAGACCAGCTAGGCTGGAGGTACAGGTATAGATATGAAAAGCTGCCACTTTCCACATGCAGAGGAAGCGCTAACCCTGACAGCCATATCTCATTTGGGTTTTCAGACATAGCTCTCCCTCATCAAGCTACTGCTCATCACATCTGATAGAGCAGAGTTAAAACATGAAGCTTAATCCTGATGGAAAAAAAAGAAAAAAAGCAAACCCAAAAACCTCCCCCATCTGTGTAGGGTGTAATGTGCTCTGTTTTGGGCACCTCAATATAAAAAGGACATTTTGGTGCTGGAGCAGGTCCAAAGGAGAGCTACTAGGCTGGTGAAGTATTTGGAAAATATACCCTATGAGGACTGACCGAGGGAGCTGGGGCTGTTTAGTCTGGGGAAGAGGAGGCTAAGGGGAGACCTTATTGCTCTCTACAAATACCTGAAAGGAGTTTGGGCTCTTCTTACTGGTGACTGGTGACAGGACAAGGGGAAATGGTCTCAGGTTGTGCCAGGGCAGGTTCAGGTTGGATAATAGGAAAACTTCTTTACATAAAGGGTTGTTAAGCATTAGAGCCTGTGCTCCCCAGGGAAATGGTTGAGTCACCATTCCTGAATGTGTTTAAAAATCATTTGGATGTGGTGCTCAGGGACATGGTTTAGCAGTGGATTGTTAAAGGTAGGTTAGTGGGTATAGGTTGAGGTTGGACTGGATGACACTGAAGGTTTTTTCCAACCTGAGCAATTCTGTGATTCTGATTCTGTAAAGGGAAAGAAAAAAAATAATCATGACAAGGATCTGCCCACATGTATTCAGTTTCCATAGAGCACACAATGTCTCTCCCATTTTCAATTGCTGATGGGATGTAGCATGCTTTCTCTGGCAGTCCTGACTGTCAGTATCCAGACAAACAGACCTAGCCCCTTGCTTCACTCCCCCTCTTCCTCGACAAAGAGGCAGCAACACTTTCTAGCATTAAATACTGTAAAGACGAAATAAAGAAACAGCTGAATTCTGCCTCTCCTAGGCTGTGGTTGAGTGAGTGAGACAGGCAAAATGCATCAGACCACAGCATCTGTGAGATCAAATTCTATCTCTCATCTTTTTTGGAAGGGCTGACCCTGACAATTTTTCTCTGTGCTGGGCTCTGTGTATGTATAGTTCACTTGAACATGTTTCAGCTTATTTTATTTTATTTTACTCTCCTTCCCTTGTTTGTGAATATTCACAATGAATTTAAGACAGCTCTCCAGCTCAGATTTACAGCCACATGGAAAGCAAAAATGTTACTATTTATAGTCATCTCAAGTTTGTTTCATCTGCCTACACAATCAGTTAACTTCAGCTCCAGCTAATTTTTCAATCAGCCCAAGAAAAATGTCTCTGGCATAATAGCTTGTTTTCTCATTCTTCTCCCTGGAGCTATAAAAAACTGTTCCCCTTCCTTATCCAAGTTCTACACCTGAGTACAGCACTGACTGGACTCATCCTCCATGTCTTTTGCCTCTTAGCAGCTTCTTCCTGGCTGACCTGACATAAGAGCATTTACTTTGCTTGATGGAGATCTTTTTTCCCCTCTCCAGTGGAGGTTTGGAAAGAATACTCCACCATTTATTTTTCCATCAGCTAATTGCAAATATTGAAAGTGTCTAGACAGGGGGAAAATAGCTTTATAAATCATCAGCAAAAAGAATTTCAATGTTATCTTAAATCCCACACAAATACTTTTTAAAGATGTTCAGTAAATACATATTTGTATATAGAAAAATTTAAATGTGTAGGGAAGAGAAACATAGAACAAGGATGTTGTAACCATCCCACAAACAAGCAATAAAACACAGTAGATTAAAACTGGAGATGTAATGAAAAACAATACTGAAGATAGCCTTTTGGGGTAACTCTTCAGTCTTGGACTTCATCAAAACCTTGTTGATCTCATATGACCTAGGGCAGGGTCCTAAGACTAAAAGAGCAGTGTAAATTTACTTGAATTCCACTTCATCTATGAACTTAACATTAATTATACAGTAAAGCAAGGAAAGTCAAGGAAAAGGAATGACAGGGAAGACTCCATACTCTTCCAACTGGATAGCGTTGCAAACTGGTAGCTCACAAATCATTCAATTGGTATAACTTGTGGAGAATCATTAGGAGTCTTTGAAAAGCAACGTAGCAACTGAACTCCTGTCAGAGTCAGAGTGGAGAGGTGT
This sequence comes from Chloroceryle aenea, assembly GCA_013399075.1. NCBI lineage: Eukaryota > Metazoa > Chordata > Aves > Coraciiformes > Cerylidae > Chloroceryle > Chloroceryle aenea. Next base: position 110,930 of record VWZY01007782.1, on the reverse strand, counting down.
CTCCTCAAGCCCCTGTGGTGACAACAGTATGAGGGTAAGATTGCAATTCTACCTAGTACCTAATGCAAATAAAAACAGTAGGACTCACAGGGTATCCTCTAGCCCATCATCTCCCACATGGTAGGATCAAAAATGCTTAAATCAGTCCTCAGAGGTTCTGCACAAATCTGTATTTTAAAACCTCCAGCTGTGAACATACTGATCCTTCTTCCCCTGAGAACTAAAACATAACCTGTGGTTACAGATCTAAGTTGAGTTCTAAGCCCAGGACTGCACACACTTACTTCTGTAAGGTAGCCTCCATAGGACAATGGACTGAAAGTATTGTCCTTTGGGAGTCCAGTCTCAAAGGATCTCTCAGCTCAGACATGAGATTCCTGTGCTTTTTCAGTAATTCTACATGCCCAAGACAGCTTATTTAGAGAAACAAAAATACTGTTTGTCCTTGTGGGATAAACTGTTTAGTCATTTCTTTCAAAACTGTCACATCTCTTTCAAAATATTAGAGATTTGTTTTGGTTATGTTTTTGTTGGTTTTTTTTAAATTTTCTTGCTTAGCAGAAGATAGGGTGTCTCAAAGAGAAAAAAAGACATGTGTTATGCACTCACAATAGAGGGAGAGATTTTTCCCCTTAGAGGGGCAACAGCCTCAGGGTAGCCTCTTTAGCATTGGGTTACTGTTTGAATTTGGCAGGGTTGAGGGCAAAATATGTGGATACGGATGGAGGAGAGGCTGTGAGAATATGGAGTGTAGGGATCAGAGAGGGATGTGTGCTAACAGCATACAAGAAAAGGTTTAAAACAATGAAACCTTTCACTGATGGACTAAAGCAGCCCCCACTAACCCATCTGAGATGCACTCCTGCCTATTTTGGCATCTTGTCTTTTTCAGTTCCTGTCATCCACAAACTGTGGTCTGCATGTGGATGAAGACACACAAGTTCACTGTGAATTATATTTTTCTTTTAAGGTTTGACAAGGTACATCACAGCCTGCAAATGTTTTAGGAATGTTTTCATTTGTCTAAAATACACTTGCTTTTCCTTTCCCTGGCAACAGTCTTCTGATTCTAGAGACTTTTTTGCCTTCTCTGGAATCAGGATCGTGTCCTAACTATATCCCACAAAGTTCTGCCTTTACTATGTACCAGTGCTAAATAATGCTGTAGGAGTTATCACTTCTTCTTCTTAGTAATGGTAAGCAGGAGCAAACACGTTTTATTCCCCAACTCTGCAGGCTCCCAGGAGCAGCCATCACTCATCAGATATCCGCAACAGCTGTCCTTCCTGTGAGGCTTTAATCCAAGAAATGACAAATAAGCCCCAGACCTTAAAACCTTCAAATCTGAAGGGAAGTTGAAACTAACCTCCATACCTATAACAAGACAGAGTGAAGTTTTTGACCCTTGAGAAAAGCCATATTATGATGCAGATTATAATTAAAGACATGGCTGTATCCCATCTTTTATTCTTGGGATATTTTCTGTCTGTGTGGAGAGATGGAGAGAGAGAGGTGTTCTGAGGTCTGAAGGATCTCTCCTATCACCAACTTATTTGGAAGTTAAGACAACATATGAATGGAAGAAACCATGTAAACCGAAGGAAGCAGAAGGAATCAGTGGGGACTTTGTGGCATTCTTGGATGAGGACAAGAGGTGTTGGCTGCTGTTTCCCTGACAGTTAGTTGGTAATCTGGCTGCTGGCCTCACTTCTGTGACACTGTGTTTACAGAAGTTGCTATAGGAGTACTGCATGTTCCTTTGAGCTACAATTGCTTCATATCTGCCACTAACATACTAGAAAGGCTGTGGCAGATAGACTCCCTGGCTGACATCTGTGGAGGCTGGAAGAAGTCAGAAGCAGAATTTTCTGCTTTGCGTCTAAACACCATTCCACTAAAGTGCAGAGTCCACCACCCCCTCACTCCCAGCTGTTCACTCCCTTTGGCCTTCTTCATCATAGGAAAGAAATATGCCCTAAACAACAACACGAAGGGCCAGAGCATGGACCACAACAGCAGTGGTGATATGACATGAAGGGTCTATGTTTCAGAGGCTGAGATGAGCAGCCAAGGCTGCATGGTGCCACAGGAACTCTTACAGATACTATGTCCAATACCACCTTTTTTATCAAACTGCTGGCTTAGCCTATGATAGCCTCTGAGTCCTATTTTACCTCTACCTCACACTTTTTCTTGCCCTTCACAGTTGAATAAAGAGTATTAAAACCAGCTATAAAAGCTGGGGGAGATAGAGAACTCATATTTCATTGTCTCAGAACCACCAGAGCTTTTCTTACCCATTTATATGGTCATGGACATTATCGGACACAACACACTTGGCATTGCTCCATTGACTTTAACCAGAAGACCAATCTAGTTAAACATCTTCAGAATCCACAAGATAAAATACAGTTGTTCCTGGCCTGGTGGTAGAAGAAGTTGAAAAGACTCTTCATGACTGCATACATAATCCTTGCTGGTTTGCATTAAAAATCTTTGATGTTGATTTTCCTTGATCTTTTCCCAAGTTCAGTCCAACTCAGAGAAATATGCCACCTCTGGAACTCACCTTCTGAGACAACCCCAAATACTAGGTTTGTTAAGTTTGAAAACCTACACAGCAAATTTCGAGGCTGTATTCTTTCAAAGTCTGTTGTTTGGCTTTTTACAGTCTAAACCAGTCAGTCAGTTTCTCTCAACAGGAGAAGGGAAAGGAGGTCAGGTGAAGTGATGCTAACAAGTCACCTGAGACAAAGACTTCTTTGGCTGATGAGCCTTAACTGAGTTTGGCTTGTATATGTCTAACAACCTTGTAGAGTAAGCCAGAATGAGCCTGTTTAACTCTTGAATGAAAGACTTCTGAGAAGAACTATGCTGAGGTTTCTGATCTATCTTGGCATTTGTGTAACACATTAGGAAGCTAAAGCACACTTTCCACAAGGGCTGAAGATGTGCTTCAAAGCAGATAGTTTGCTAATGTAGTATCTTCTGTCTCCTTCAATTTCCAACATAGTTTGATCTTGATACAACACTCTGCTTTGACTTCCTGCTCTGGAATACAACGAGCATTTTTCGCTGCTGTACAAGAGCTGCTGCTTCCCACACTGAAGATAGCTGCATGATCCTTTCAGATAATATGTTTCAGGATGAAATGCAGCTACCTCCACAGGACCACATACCTGTCTATCTTCATCTATGCCCAGGACACTCAAGACATGGAGCAATATGGTTTGAAAGAGAGTAAGAGTGCTTTGGTGGAAAAGTTGCACAGACTCATGCCTAATTCCTCCTCCACTTCCACAGGTTCATTTTAGTTGTGAGGATGCCTTGTAGAAATTCTGCTTTTGGGTGAGATACTGGCCCCTGCTAGCAGGGATTTGTTTCTGGAATTTCTGTATTTTCCCCCATTTCAAATGTCGCCATAATATTCTTGACATACCCATCTCATGAGAGAAATTTCCACTGGAAGGGGATCCAGAAAAGAAGACAGCAATCAGTCAGACCTCTCCCATGGCTCTCAGCAAGGTGAGTGGATAAGCTCATTCATGTGCCTGAAGAAGACTGTGTGACAGAATTTAAATAATAATAATAAATAATAATATCATCCTCTGGTTACTACACCCTGTGTCAGGGGGTGAGAAACTTTACACGAAGACCTCAAGGCCATAGTGGACTTAGTCAGCTCTAACTACAACAGGCTGAGCAGGAAGGAGGGATAAAGAGCTCAGTTTTCCCAGGAGGGATTTGTTACATACTTCTATCATTTCTTTCAAAGCTTTCTTTGCTCTACCTGGTGCAGGCACTGGATGTGAGCCAGGTGCCCTTTGTGCCCCTGGATGTGAATCAGCCAGGAGCTGGGGGAAGCCGAAACTGCAATACAAGCAGAGTTGCCAATGCACTAAGCTGAGCTGCCAGTGTCAGCCCTGAGGACAAAGGTTATTCTTCTAGTTTTTTTTGCCAACTGGCACAGCCTCCCTCTTCTTCCTTCACAGAAGCATTGCCTGATTCCCCCTCCCTCTCTACAGTATTTTGCCTTTGAAGTCACTTCATCAAGAAATTCTTCCTCTGTCAGAATTAATCTTCCACCTGCCAGGCCATGAATAGCCACCTTTTTGTGTGTCCTGCAGCACATTGCCAAAGAAAGGGAGCAGACGAGAGTGAGTAAGCCTGGCAGAGGTAAATGGTACAAAGGATCACCAAGAAATCCTACTGATACCTTTAACCCTAAAGCAACACAAGGGACTTTCCCCTCCAAAGCCCAGTCCCACACAGGGTTTTCTCTAACCTGGGTAGATTTCAAAAAAGATCTCTAAACCATAATCCTGTGTGGCCAGATGCCTACAGAGGAATTTTTCCCTGACTAAATCCATAGTGAGAACAAGTACCCAGGTTCCTGGCATTTAAGAGAACCTGAATACATATTTCCTAGAAATAGAAATATGCCTGAACCAGGGCCCCATCTGTCCCAGTGACATCTTTCTTGGTCATTCACATGCAAGCTGATCTATGGTTCCTAGACATCTCTGATGTTCACTGAGTTTCAGACTAGTGGACAAATATCTTCCCATGATGCTAATTTCTTTCTTATAAAGCTGAACTATTTGAATGTTAATTCTGAGGAATATCTGGATCATGTGGATATCTGATTGTCCACAACCATGTAGGAAATATCTAAGAAACACTTCTGAGTCATAGGGAAGCCCAGCCCTTAGCTGGAGACCTTGACAAACTCAAAGCAGACCGAGTTAAAATCTAATGGCATGGAGCACCTCCTAGGACATGTGGATCCAAGATGCTTGATAAGAAGTAGGAGTTGAACTAACACTTTTTCAGTGAGTATTCTAGAGAAAAGACAGTTTTTGTGCAAATAAGCTACCCTGGCTCCTAGCACAAGGAGTCTTTCATGGCTGCATATCCCAAGTGGGACAAGACATTTTCTTGCTACCGGGCCAGATGCCAAATTTCCCTCATTGGGTAAGATCAAGTGACTGTATAAAACATTTCAAAGATGAATTTGTTTTGTGGAACACAGGAATAGGGTGCTTAGAAATCCTGCATCAGGCTTACTATGGTGGATACAAAAGAAATTTCAAGATCAAGACACTTTTGCCCTGGCTATGATGGTGTCTTGACTCTTGCTCTCCCTTAGGTGTAGACAGCAAGGAGTGAGGTAACTTTAAAAGGTCTAAAGGAGATTTTTAATCACAAAGCAACACACTCTGGTGGTTGGAACTCTGGGCCAGGATGCAGGAAAACTAGTTTGTATTCCTATTCAAACTGATAGTTTTTACTCTGAAAATCTGGTATTGCTTTTATTCCCCATTTTCACCCTTTGCCCTCCTCAACCCTTGAAACAGCTGGAAGAAGGACCTTGCCTTTATATACATGTGACCACCGAACTAGGAGAACTGAACAATTTTGGGGTGGGTTTTTTTTTGGTTGTTTTTTTTTTTTTTCTTTTTACAGAAGCCTCTCAAGGTTCTCAAGGTTCTTTTAATATCAGTCTTGTATCTTAATAACCCTTATCTTTGAGAGCAAGAGGAGCTCAAAGCACCCCCAAGCAAGGGTTATAATAGAGCATTAGACACTGAAATGTCAGACTCAATCTCTTTCCTTCTCTCACTCCTACAACTCTTACGTGAAGCCAGGCTGCTTCACAGGAAACACTACCCTGGACATCTGTCTCCTTTCCCATTTTACAGTCCTGCAGCTCTAAATACAGCCAAACCAATTTCATTGTATTGTTAAAAAGGATCTAATTCTAATGCTGTTCCTCTATGGTATAAAGATTCATGACTCCACATTTTCTATTTATTTGAAACACAAATAAGGAATCTTTCTAATGGTGTTCTGGTGGTGCAAAATGAGGGTGGGATAAAGGTTTGAATTACAACTGTATGTACTCCCCAGGCTTCAGACCAGAGGGGGCAGGAACTGAGGACTCATATGGCAAATTGAACTGAGAAGCAGGCTTTTATGGCAAAGTAATAAACTCATGAAAATTGGGAGTTTATTAACAAAAATGTTGACAGACTTTTAACTTTAGTGGTGCTACTGGGCACTGCTATATGTAAAAAAGAAACCTTTCTGCACTTTAGAAATTTATTAGCTGTAATTTTATTTTATTTATTTGCTTTCCACATATAGAATATGTGCTAGGGGAAACAGGAGCACTTTATGCCCTGTGAAACCAGAGCTTTTTTTTTTTTTTTTTCTTCCTAGAGGATTTAAGGGTATTCTTTTTTAATACAGGCTTTGTTTTTCAAGCTCTGGCATGTCTGAAAGTCCAACCCACTCCTGCAAAGTTTAGTGGGATTGTTGGCTAATTTCAGTGCAGCCATACAGCCAGGCTGGAAAGTCACTTGCTGATGAAAGGCACACACTGGAACAAATGGCTCAGATGGAAGGAGAGACCCTTGTTGCCTTGTCTTTGAAACACAGCTTACTTACACATCCTTCCCATTAGCTTGTGCATTTTCCCAAATTAGACCAAATCGTGCCAGCAAAAGTGATGAAGTACTGACTTTTACCCAATTACATATCAAGAAGTTCCCTTCAGTGTCTCAGAAACAAGCTGTTCCCCAAGACTGCCCCCCTTCCTGTTATTTCTGCAGACCTCCTCTATCTCCTTGGCTTTCCCAGTGGCCCATGACACTTGCCAGTGGTTTTTCGAACAGAGACCCAACCACTTGCTCCTGCCCCAGGCAGTAACACCACCCTCTCCAACAGCATCCTTCTACAAATACATGTCTTTTATAATTACTCTGGAGTAGGAAGTTCCCCAAGTGAATTTACTTCATCTTTCAGAAAGAGGCCCCCTCAGCCTGCACAAGCTGAGAGCCCTTGCCAACCAGCAATTTTTCCTTTACAATAATGTTGTCTTTATGTGGAATGAAGAAAGCACTGGGAAGTGTTCCTGCATGCTAGCTGCTCACCATCAGCTTCTTGGCCACTGTTGGTTGTAGTCAGCACGTTATAATACCTGAGAAAACCAGTGCCACCCTCTCCTCTCACACAAAGCAGGCTGGAACTTTTATCTCTTTCTCTAACTGTGATGGGGCTAAGGGATGCAGTTCATCCTGCCCAACGGTAAGAAGCACCATAGGAGATTAGCTCCTCTTGCTATGAACAGGACCCTATGCATGGTATTTTACCCCTGACCTCCAAGAAACCTTTTGATTTGCAGGCAGGAACCCACAACACAGCCAGAAGGTCATTGCTGGATCAGACAGAGCAACCTCTGGCTTCAGACTCCACAAAGAGCCTGAATCACAGGGAAGCACATGCCTTGAGTCTTGCAGGCTCACTCAGGTCAGTGTATGGAACAAATCAGGCTGAGGTAACACAGGACACATTGAAGATCTGCAAGTGATTACCCATAATGATTATTCATAAATGGAGCTAGCATCAGAACCCTCTTCCCTCTCCTCCAGTCTAACTCTTTTCCCCTCCCTGTTTCTTTAACTCCCTGGTGCTTTCAAGCAACAAAGAGTATCTGAGGATTGTTTCCCTTCTGTTGTGAGTCATCAGAAAGCAGCTCAAGAGCAAGGCACAGCAGAGCCACACGGAAAGGCTAGCAGGAAGCAGATTGAGAGATGGCCCCATTCAGCTGTGCCCATCCTTCTCCTCATGGAAGCATGCACCTGGCTGAGATAAGAAAGCATGGAGGCAAACTCATGCAGATATAGGGACCATGAAAGCATTTCTGTTCTACCTTGCTGACTCAACCAAGAGGGAGGGCAAGCACTCCCAGGAGTGCTCCCTTCACCCAAGAAAGATGGTGTAACATACAAGGTCTTGCAATCACCTTCTGGTTTGAAAATATCTTAGACCCCTTCCTCTCCTTCCCCTAGATGGGAAGTATTCATTTGCTGACACCAGCTCTCCCCCAAACATGATTCCTTGCATTTTCAGTAGTAAATACATTCTTTTTCATTGCTATTAAAGAAGGAACATGGATAGATGCTTTTGGAAACATTTACTTCTCCCATTATAGTGCCATATACACAAAGATATGCAAGGATAAAAGCAGCACAGAGCTTGAGGGAGCAGAAACTTTGGCTAGGGGTGGTGCAGAGTACAGAAAAGCCTGCAGAAATGTTTGACTGTACCTTTGACTGAGAGAATGAAGAACTCTTCTCTGAGGCTTGTTAGAACTGTAACTATCTAATTTAGAAGAACAGGATAGGATGAATATTTTATGAGGGTATTTCCACAGGGCTGTTAACATTTAGAAAACAAAAGGCATCTGTGATTCATTTTCCTTCTCACAGAGGGCAAACGAGTTAACAGATGTAACAAGGGAATTAAAAAGGGATGCTCCCAGCACTGACAACAGCTGTTGCCTTTAACAGGTACTTGGAAAACTGTGAGGTTTTGTGCAGCACAAAATGAGATGGATGAGGTGGGTCTTGGGTAGAGCTAGCAAACTGATTCAAACTTGTTTTCTGCTCCAGGGTCCCTGGGTAAGTGCTGCTGGTCCCAGTCCTAGGACATAGGTATCTAAACACCTTTAACAATCTATGGCTGTGCTACCTTTTTCTAAAAAGGTGAAGGAAATGTGTCATTCATCTCCTGATCTACTTAGATGGTAACTACAGGGCTGTGGTCAGCATGACCCAGCTCGTCATGACCTGACTCCAGGTACTTCCCCAGGTGCTCATCTTGCAGAAGAGGCATGAGGCTATGTTTCAGGGTGAGCCCTGACCGCACCAAAAGAGGGAGCAGACAGTCCTGTCGACAACAGCTACAGTCACCCTGCAGGGTTGTGGAGTGGGAGATTAGCACCAGTGGAAATGCAAAGTGGTGCTGTCTTTCGCATCTCCTGCTGCAGTGAATCGTCCCCTCTGCAGCACATCCTGTCATCTCTGTGGTAGGTCAGTTGGGCAAAGAAGTGCTTCCTTTCCACAGGGAAGTGTGCTGCTCTGGAGAAGGCAGCCTTGGGCACCTTGCCCCATCCTGCCAACTCCACCAGCCTATGTAGCTGTTCTGAAATTAGTCCAAATTTTTGAATAGGTTGGTCCACCCTGTGTCTATGCCTGCTGCATTGTTATTGAGTGACTGAGCATGGCATGCTCTCTCTTGATCACGACTGTTCAGCTGTCTTGCACAGAGCCTGCACAGGGTCTGCATTTTTATGCAATGTATGCTCCAGAGGATGCTCTCCAACAGCCTCTGTTCACAGAGGAGTGTCCAGCTTCAGTTTACAAGGAACAGATTACAAAACATCCAGTTAGACATACTCCTTGAGATTGTTTCTGATACGACATATAATCACACATGCATTTCTTTTACATACATGCAAGAACTCCCCCAAAACACACTTCTTATTTAGACATATAGGTGTGCATATAATACAACAGAGTGCCATAAAAATAATGCTAACACTCAGGTAGGGCACATCGCAAGCTTCATCACCGGACTGATGAGCTTTTCAAGCCTTGCCTTTGGCAAGTCATGTTATGCAAGGTCCATGTCCAAGAGTACATGCCCATTTCTGTAGTACCCAGACATTTACTGAACTAAATAGGAGCCAGATGCACTAAAGATCTCTAAGAGACTGAGTGTTGTTTTTTCCTAGTCCTCCACATTTTTGCCTCCTTGTTCAGAAGTTCACATCTAGCAATAGCTGCAAAACCTGTTCTTGCAGTCTTCTCTAGAGAACCACATCAAAGCAGAACAGCAAGATGATGACCAGATATACTGGTGCAACCCTAATCCTTTCCAATCTCTAGGCTTCCCCTCCCTCCCACTGAATCTAACCACAACTCTCTGCTGTAGGGCTAATACTGCTTAGCCCTATTTTAATCCTATTTTGGAAATCTATTACTACTGATTCTAAAACATACATCGGGGATTTAACAGAGATCACAGGCAGGATGGAGCTTTTTGAAATTGTAGCAGGAGACAGACATGATGCAGAGTTCAGGTCTAAAGCAAGGCAAACCCTTCCTTAGACTGCATTCTCTATCCCCGGAGTGCAATTCATATTTCAACAAGGCTCACACACCTGTCTGTGCTGGCCTCTGCTTTGTTTTTCTCCTGGAGAAAGTGAAATATTCAAGCTCAATACCTGTTCTGACATGATTCTCTGCAGTGATTTTCTGCAGGCAGCTCTCTTGTCATGCTGGAGGTCCAATTCTCGGCTTCTTCCATGCCTGAAGGCCTAAAATCATGTTAGAAGTGTCATCATATCATGTCAACACCAGAGTCTGCCAGCTGCCACCCACTTTGAATAGTCCCCATGGTGCCTGTAGCTGGAAGCCAAAATAATGCCAGCTTAGCAGTTAAATGTCCCAAATTTTCTGGAAGCTCTGTTACTTCTACAGAAAACAAAATTATACTGGACATCCAATAGCCACCTCCTTGTGGCACTTTCTGTGTCTAGCCTTGTCAAAAAATTCACCCCAGAAACCTGTTTTAGTTATGTTCTGGAGTATGGTAGTGAGAGAGCTTGGGCCCACATCATCCTTTATGCTGGCTGCAACTATGCTTCTATCTGTGCATGACCTCCTCTACTTCCTTGCAAATTTAAGAAACCAAAAAAAGTCAGGAAAGTTTTCTTGTCACGTTCCTAAGGGAATGTGATATCACCTGGATAGAAGAGAATAAGCAGGAAAATAACTAGAAGTCATGCTGATGGTGATATGCTCACACAGATCACAGATGAAGAGCATGCCAGAACTGGATGGCATGTGTTGGAGTAATTAGGAGGCTTAGAAAGGAGTATTTCAACAAGACCTGTCACAAAAGGATAAGTGGCATACAGTAGCAAGAAGATACTAAAGACAAAGGTGAGTGGCCCTGTTTGGGTTGGAATGCATTCAACCTTTTCCCAGACATATACCGGGAATGAAATTGCTATCATACTTCAGCTTCTGTTCCAGACCTCTTTATAAGGTGATATCCTGTTATTATTTGGTCTTGGGATGTCATCATTACTGAAAACATTACTGAGTGGTGCTCATGAAAATGAGAGAGCATTAGGATTTGTCAAGGACAGCCCTAACGGAGTGCTGAACACTTCTTCCTAAAGGCAGTTATGCTGGAACAACTAACTTCTGACACACATATGTATCCTGCCCCAGTGATAATTCACCCTCAGCTCCACATTTCCCTGTCATGATTTACTGCTCTCCCTAATATTCTGTCGTTGAGTTTTCAAGGCCATTGATGCCTAAACATCTTCTTCAGCCCTGAACATCCCTGGAGTACAGTCTTCTGTTCACTTAGATAAACAATTACATATATATATATGTGTGTGTGTTTATATACATGTATATGTGTATGTGTAAATATGTATATATGCAGCATGTACTTTTCCAAAGCTCTCACACATTTATTAATTAACTGTACAGCACAATTAATTAACTCATTGTTTGGAAATTCCAGTAGCATTAGATGAATGATTCCAGCAGGAGCTTAGACAGACAAATTATCTCAGAAACTTCTCTCCATGACTTTATCGATCTGAAAAAACTTTTTTGTTGTTGTTAAAAAAAGCTATTATAGAACAGGTGGCTTGTAATGTCACCAAATCAAAGCTGATAAAAACAGATGACTTCACTGAACCTGGTGGGTGCTAGGTAAATTGCAGGGGAAATAAATTATGTGTGAGCCTGACACCGCTAGTGATTATTGCTTTGGATTTTTTCTGTGTCCCATGTTTGTATGGTTTTCTTTTTAATTAAGCTTAGATATTTGCACTATAATGGATATAAGATAGAGCACACAAATCTTTCTACTTTATTGCAATGACACAAGCCTCACTAACCATCACAAGCTTCCTTATCCGTTCAAACAGCACAAGGTGACACAAGCTGCAGGCAGTTTTTTAAAAGGGGATGCCCTACCAGTTCCTGTGACTGAAAAAAAAGGAACGGAGCATGACATATTCCTCTGAAATTGGGACCGTGTAGGATTTCAGGCAGAAGAAGGGAAGAATTTCCTTCAGGGAGTTTCTCTCTGGAAAACAAAAACAAAAACAAACAAACAAAAAAAAAAACCCAGACATGAAACTGTGGGATTTTCTTTTTGTTTTGAATTCCAAATTTGAAATGAAATTGCAAGTCATGCTCCTGTCACACTCCCCTTTTTATATTAAACTCGTTCACCTGTGCTGGACTGGTGTCAACAACTAGAACAGATACATTATAGGTGGAGAATCAATGTGATTAGATTATACTTTGGTGGTGTTCAAGAAGTAGTTCTGGTTTTAGGGAACATTTGTCACTTAGAAACGTCCCACAAAGTCACCAAGCAGTCAACAAGCAGTAAACTGTCCTAGACTGGGAAATGTCAGGCAGTAATACTTTTTGCCTGAATTACACATGTTAATTTCTGATCTTTCATCTAGTAAATGTAGATCTCAGCAGGAGGGGCATCTTAAATGCCTGTAGGTATGGACACCTGCAGGCACCTACACATAGACATTAAACATAAGTGTCAAAACATGTAGAATGTTCTCTCCAAAGGAGAAAGTTCAGAATGACAACCAAAAGTTTTATTGCCTCTTTCTGTAGGCAATCTTGAAAGCTACCAATTGTAACATATATTGCATGTGTGCGTTTCCTTTCCCTTAGTACCTCCATTGGTCTCTGTGGATGTCTTTTCACAGTTCCTCTGCAAAGTCCTGTTTACTCCTATGCTGTAAATGGAGTCTTGAAGGATAGAGAAAACATGCTCATAGAAGAAGCTGAGCCTGTCACCCAGTTATTAACAAGTAACTTCTGAGTAACCTGGAGGTGAGTTCTCTTGGGAAAAGGATACTCACTTAGGTAAATCCTTTCTGGAGGGATTCAGTATGGAAATGTTCTGATTTGCCCGGTTGTTAAGGGAATTAATGAGGAAATGAGCAGAGGCACGTTCTGCAATTGTGCCATGCTGCAGGAACATAACATTACCTTCTCTTCTGAAAAAAAAATAATAGAAACGGAATAGCCAGGGAGCTTTCATAGCCAGGATTCTACTCAACAAAATGTTTCCAAATGGAAAACAAGCACATCCACTGGGTAGCAGTAGGTATCATGGAGGTTTCCACTGCCAGTCCTTTGCCAAAACCACATGAAATGTCCTTTGTCTCAGTAGATGGTGGCATGTGAACAACTCTTCACAGACTCTGAATTGCAGAAATATGCTGGAATTCCCTTTCGCCCTTGCACAGCAGGAAAGAAGGGACTATATGGGTAAAGGTCTTCAGAAATTCTTCTCAAAGGTCTAAAGACATCTTCAGGACAGCAGGACTTTTTTTTTTTTTTCTGCCAGTTTAATCCTGAGGATTAGGAATATCTAGGTCGGAGGATTTTGCTGTTGCCAAAGACCCTGTCCAGGAGAGCTGGGAAATACACCAATTTAATGATGGATCTAGGGGCAGTCAGAGGGTAAGTACAGAAAACATTAATACTGTTCAAGGCCTCCTCTTTGCAGGAGACTTGAGCTAGCATAAAACAGCTGCAAAGGTCCTGACTGAGCAGATGTGCCTGCTGCTGGGCACATATGTTGACTGAAGGCTGTTGGGATACTCTACACAAAATTCCATGATTGGTGTTTTATTGCTGAGATCTCTGGTCAAAACACTAAAAGTTAGAATTGTTCATGTACTATTAAAATGTATGCCAGTTATAGAAAGATCTGTAAAAAAATTGTAGTTCTCCGCCTTGACTACTCATGGACTATGCCTACAGAGTAATTCTTCAATGGTTGTGCAGGAAGACACTTCTTCTGGATCATATATACATATATATGATTTGTTCCACTTTCATTGTACCACTTTCTTTCAGAATGACCGTCAATGAATTCCGTAAATAATACATTATTTTTTTTTGTTTTGCTTTACCCAAGTGGTCTCCACTGGGGGTTGAAAGCCAGATTTTTCTATCAGCCTTTGGAATGTATCTCATTGTTTCAGCTCTCCTCCTTCATATTCAGCAGTGAAATGTGCAAATTGCACATTCTTTTAAAACTGTTTTAAACCGTTCACATCATGCAAGACCTCAGAGAAAAAATGAAAGAATGCCTCATGCTTTCCAGCTTTATTTACTTATTAAATAATTAATAAAGATGATTAAGGGACTGGAACATCTCTCTTATAAGGAAAGGCTGAGATCCCTGGGACTGTTTAGACTGGAAAAGAGAAGAGAGGGGATCTTATTAATGTTTACATATATCTAAAGGGTGGGTCTCAAGTGGGGCCAGTTTCTCTTCAGTTGTGCCCTGTGATAGGACAAGAGGTAATGGCAGCAAGGTGAAACACAGGAAGTTCCACATCAGCATGAGAAAAAATTTCTTCACTGTGAGAGTGACAGAGCCCTGGAGAGACTGTGGAGTCTCCTTCTCTAGAGACTTTCAAGACCTGCCTGGATTTGTTCCTCTGTGTCCTCCCCTAGGTGTTCCTGTGTTGGCAGGGACGTTGGACTCGATGATCTCCAGAGGTCCCTTCCAACCCCCACTGTTCTGTGATTCTATGATTTTATGATAATTTTTAGTATTAATTACTACTGGTTTAGGATCCATACAGTGACATAGCAGGATTCAAACTTTGCCTTTATAGCCATTTCCGATTGCGGAGAAGGAAACAGGGCAGGTGTAGGTTGAAGAATCAACACCTCAAGACCTTGGACATCGCATTCCTGAGTGCAGTGCTAGGAAGCAGTAGGATCCATCCATATTTAAATTGAATAGAAATTTAGAAAATTAAATCTCTGAACTCTTCTGTGCCAATATCTATTTCACAGAGGAAGTCTTCAGCTAGTACATACCAGGTTCAGACATTTAAGTTTGATGTCTAATGTTTAACAGCCTGAACCCTGTCCTAGATCTCTGAGAGTTGGGTACTTTAAATATTTATTTTTTGTCAGCTTCACTTGGGTATGTAGGTGCCTCTCACTTCTCAAACCCAATTCTTAATGGATTCTTCCAGTGAGTTTCTGTAAGGAAAATATATTTAATTCAGAGTTTATTAGGCCAGCCTGGACACCTTTGGTCACCTGGCTCATAGGCTTGGGATTTTCTCCTCTGAACACATGCATCTGTCTATGCTCACAATAGGAGGAATAGCTGTGCTTCCCAGAACTGGACTTGCCTCTGCTAGTTCCAATTGAAGAGGGGAATGAAAGAACTGGGGGTTTAAAATTCAGTTAATACTAATGGAAAATAAATAGGTGCATATGTTCCCTGTGGCCCACAATGGTCTTTTCTGAGAATGATTGTTCATACTTAATTGTGACAAGCTATGGGTAGTTTTCTGATGAGCAATCACCTTAGGCTGGAAGTTGAGAAGGAAAGGAGGGCAGCCAGGTGTCCTGAGCAGAGGGTTGAGTACCAATGAGATCAGAGTCCATCCTTGCTAAAGCCTATAATACAGAACTTCTCAGAACAGTCCCGTACGTCCCAGGCCCTGTCCAACCATCTGCATCTTAATTCAAAGGTTTGCATGGAGCCAGCTCTACCTCTGCCACTCATCTGAGCTGAACTGGAACTGGGCCACCAGCAGTGTCTGGTTTTGATTAACCTTCTCATTCATGCAGCATCAACCAGCTTAATTTTTTTTTAGTATTACTTCGAGAGAGAACAATTAAAGAAGGAGTTGCCTGGCATGGTGCAGTATGCAGCTGTTTCATCTGAATTTCAGAGAGCAAGAGCGGAAGTATAGAGAGACTTGGCTAAAATGGAAAATGTAAAGGGGGGATCAGGTACATAAAACACAGCTGCTACTGGGCAAGGGCCTGACTCTTGGGCTAGAAATCTGGATTGCAATACCCTCTTGGAAGCTTGGAAATAACATCTGTATTGATTGGTGTTTGTCCTTTTAGACAAAACCTGTTTCCAGCTGCTTGGATGCTTTGACAGAGCCTGAAATTCAGCTTTTCATCCTATCCTCTCTTTCTCCTCATTTTCAGTCTACTTTCTTCTTGACACAAACAAAACTCACTGACGACCCAGTAAGACTACAGCCTCTTGCCCTTGATCCTGTTGTACTAAGGCCTTGCACAAAGAAGCAAAAAACTTCTGTTCTGCTTGGCATTTATCCTGCACTGAAAAGGACTTACCCTCTCATTTAGATTAGCATGGGCTTGATGTTACCTCAGTGGAAGAAGTTGAATGTCTAAAGTCACTGTAAAAAAAGGGTAATTTTTGTGTCTCCTGGTGCATGCTGATATCCATCTAGCTTGTAGCAGCCAGTTGTGGCTGCTACACAAAGCACTTTTGCAAGAAAGGCTGATGCAGCTCCTCAGAAGACTCTTCATAATGTTGATTGAACTGGCCCCAGAGCCCAGGTTTGGTGAGTGATGTAATCTTTCACCTCCAAGTTCAACCTGGAAAATTGCTTTCAGGGCTATTACTTTGGCATCTTTTATGTGCTTGAAATACCAAAATGATGAAAATAAGGAAAAGAAATAAGAATATATACATGTTAAAAGGAAGGGGGGAAAAAAGAGAGAGAGACAGGAAAAAAGTGAGAATAAAATGGACAAAAAAGCACCATTATAGTTCTTGCACTGAGTCTTGTTTCCTAAGTAATTGCAAGAAATGAAAAAGAACCAGTTTCCCAGGTGAATGCTGCAGAAGTGTACATAGATTTTATTAGTTTCCCAAAGGTTTAAACAGAGCTTGACATTTCACATTTCACTGAATATTACACTCATACAATGGGCTGGGTAGTGTATTTCTGAGCCTAAAGTTCTCAGACAAGGGTGTCTGACTCTCCAAAGCCAAACTCCTGTTTGGACACCTAAAATTTCTGAAGACCCACAGATTTTTCTGACTGTGATTAGATTTGTTTGTACTCAGTACTTCTGAAAAATCCCTCTCATTTTATTTAGGTGCCTGTTGGCAGGGATGTCTATACTTCAAAGAAAAAAAGAATGGAGAAAAGAAGAAAATGGAAAATAAGCTGTATTCTTAACTTAAGATGACTTATAACCGAAGTTCAAATTCAACTTTAGGATGCTTTTTTGTCCTAACCCAAACAATTATGAATTGTTTTGGCTCCAGCAGTGCTCTAAATGATGTTGACTAACTTAGTCTGGATATGCCAAATCAAGAACATTTTATAAATGTATTTTTTGCATACATTTACTCTGTTGATTTCTGTATGTTACCCTAAGGACCACAGCTGGAACATTTTGCCCCAGGACCTTACTAATTGTGCTTTAAGAAGAAATATGACCCCAGAATGGGGAATATTCTTCTATCAAATGAATTCTTCTGCCAGTACCCGAGACCAATTCCCAACACAATCTGCATAGAGGACAGCAGGTATCAGGCAGAACGAGAAACCTCTTACTGAAGGGCTCATACCCTGCCTTTTTGTACCTGCATAAAGAGCAACAGGCCAAAAAATTGATTTAGTGTGGGTCTAAGGATTATATTCAAAAGCAGCTCTATTTAAAAGAGTCCAGATCAAGATAAGAAAAAGAGCAGGAAGTTAGTTAGAAAGATGCTGGGACAGGTCATCATGGGTCATGAATCATAAGAGAACCTTTCTCCTTCCAATTTCTATGTCTCTTCCCCATATCTCCTGCCATTTTCACTCAACCCCTAGTCTTCCCTCAGGCAAATTTCCATTGGTTTTTCTAGAGGAAGTACTGAGTAACAGCTGAGTCAGGTTCTGAAGACTTGAATGTGTGATCTTATACACAACGCACTGCAGAAATGTGTTTCACTGAGTGATGGGTTTGGGAGCAAGGGAAAGGAATACCCCAGCTGCAGGTGCACCCCCTTCCTCCTGAAACCAAAAGATTGAAGATCTTTTAAATTTCTCATAATATTTAGTTTAATTCTTTTCAAGGGGGAGGGGGAAATCTGAGCATCCGATTATGTAACTATAAAAAATGTGTTTCTACTTAAAAGCTAATCAACATCTCCCACATCAGACAGTAAACGTGGTGCTGTAGAGCAGGATTATTCCTGATCTCTGCTTTGTCTCAGCTGTGGATTACGAAGTGTAATGTTATCCTGTTTAATATTTTAACTATATGGGCTGCATTTTTATGGGCAACTGTATGACATGGAGGTGCTCAGCAAGCCAGTCACAACCCAGAAGATTGTTATTTCCTTAAAAGCTACACTTTGGAGTATATTTGTAACTCCCTGACAGCTACATCTTTGCTCATGGTAACAGGGGTCTGTCACATCACCTCTCTCTTCCACAAATCTCCTTTTTTAATTATTTCTTTACAGCTTTACTAAGCCACTATTTATTTATTTTTTTCCCAACATTGCAGGGAAGAACAGAACCGGGCCTTGTACCTGCAGAGTGGGAGCTCAGTGCCAGATGCACAAAACTGCACATGTGAAGCCATTCTCAGCACATCAAGATAACAACTATATCCCACCCCGCAACCATAGCCAATGCTCTCTGTTTGAATCAGCTAGTGGACTGTGCTTTTTCCTGTTTGTTATGTCTTACACTCACACAGCAGTAAGGATGAACACTGAGGAAAAAAATAGGATGAATGTTTAGCTGTGTGTCAAGAAACAGTCTTGTACAGAGTGTATGGATGGGTTCTTTCAACCCATTGCATCGAAGAGGAAGAGAAGAGAAGAAGCAGAAGAGGACAGTACTAATAGTAGACTATTTCAACTGGAAGGGGCATACAAAGATATCTAGTCCAACTGCCTAACCAATTCAGGGCAGTGACAAATACTGAGTCAATGTAGTTCCTAGTCCAATCCTAGAGGATGCTGCAAAGCCTGTCCTGTGATGAACTTATATCCAGCCTCAAACTGAACCTTCTACCAGTGACCTGCTTTGAGTAACTTTGGTATATTTTGAAAAGCTGGGCTCATTTAGTGTTATTTTCATGATGAAACTTAATAAACCCTGCATGGAAATGTTTTTTCAGCATGGTAACTTGATTCTTTTTACCCAAACTTTCACTGAAAGTGTAATGCTGTTTGTTTCCTGTCATATCTCACAGTGAAATGTTGCTGTGCAGTCTTTCAAAGGACCTGTAGCTCATCCCACTCATCATGGCATTTCATCTGTGATAGTAAACCCAGTAGCAAGATATAATTAGTATTTAAAATATTTTGCAATGAATTACATGAAAGTTGGAGTTATACATCTTCTCTCAGACAAAACTCACATGCAAGCCAATAGGAATTTGGCTTAAGAAAGGAATTCAGACTCTGACTCAACAGTACATGATTCTAAAAACACTAATACTGCATTAATAGTTTGTGGAGGATACAGACTGAATTACCATTTTTTAAAGAAAAAGTCAGAAGATATGTATGAGCAAATAGATGTTAAAGTATTCATCTTAAATGGGTGATACAGAGCATTCCTGGTGTAGATAGATAGATAGATAGATATTTTTGAAATTGAAGATAAGAATCATTTGAACTTTGTTCTGGCACCTGCAAACTCATAAATCAATGCAGATAAAGTAGCATGTATACAGTATGAGTGTGTTCCTGGTGATTAAGTGTGATCAAGGCCACGGAAACTGAGTTGTAGTGATAAAAGGATAAAGCTACAATTACAGCAAGTGAAAAAAATCAATTCACATGTACCAAAGCAAGTCCTGTTCTTGGTTGTCCAAGCTGGCTGTTTCCTAATGGCTTTAGAGATTCAATTGGATCATTCTGTATTTTTTAATGTTACCAAATAAATGTAAATAAAATTGCATGGAGTATAATCCATGGCATGGTATATTTGAGCTCTTGTGTTCCACGTGGCTATGAGAATGTCTTTTATTCGCTATAAAACACTAACAGTCAATGGATCATCATTTTTTTCCTTATTGTTCTTCTGAGTGCAATGTATCATTTCATATTTGGATGGATTTTAAAACAAAAGTGAATACAAACATACCATGAATGCGGAATATAATTTGTGAAATGAAAAATATCATCATGTACTTTTATCAGTTTAGTAAGAGAAACTGATTTGCTCTGCATGGACCAGTCAGAGGAAATATAACAGTTTCTGAAGAGACAGGGAAGATTATGGCATTTAAATTAGATTATAAATAAAAATAATACTGTGTAGGCATTTTAGTTACTAGATTATAAGACTGGTCTGCACTTAAGATCTACAAAAGGGAAGCTGTACTTCTCTGGGTGCCCCTCTGCTGAGGGCTCTGCTCCTAGGGAGGGTGCACAACAGGATACTGCTCAAGTTTCTGCACAGCATGTGTTTCCACGAGTGAGGTGTGGAGGCTTTCACATCACATTTGCCATATCTCACCGACATAATTTTGGAGATGAGTGACCTGCTTTCTGGTACATAACTGTGTAAATAGTCAGTTGGTTACTGCCTAGAGCTGATCCAAAATCCTTGCCCTCTCACCAAAAGTACTGAAATGCTACGAGGTAAAGAGTGGCCAGCAAAACATCTGCACAAAAGGGACCTATCATGTAAAGTTGGGCAGTTATTTTTCTGATGGTGACAGAAAACTGAAGTCCAGAAATGGGAAAACAGATTTCCTCTCATTACGTTAGAATAAGGACTTTCTATCCATGTCTCAGACTGCTGAAGAACATTTTATGCACTTTTAGGGACTTTTTAACTACACTGATACTTTTGCAAAGGAGGATTTCCAAGAAAAGGTTAAATCATACCAACCAACTCTATCCAATGTTATTAGGAGAGGGAGATGATATCACAAGTCAGAAACCCTGTTAATGTCATTTATACCAGAACATAGGCTTGTGGGAATGTGGCTGCAGAATGGTGATGAAGTCTTTGCTGGAACAGCTAAGTACCTTGTGAGCTGGAAATTGTTAACAGCATCCAATCTTCACATCTTCAAATTCTTGGCAGCATAGGATCCACAACAATTAACTGATAATTATGAGGAATTCACCACAAAAGGTTGTCTTGCAAGAGCAGGCAGAATATGCTGATTTTTTAGTTTGCATAAATCTGCCTAGTGAGTCCCACACAGATAGGTCTCACTGAACTCATGGCAATGCAGCTTGTATGCCTTTCTAGAAAAGGCAGAAGTTACATGTGAAAAACAGGAATCAATGCATGCTACAAGCTAGTTTAAAGAAGAAAGAAAAAAAAATAACATGGATAAAGATATGATAAATTGTCTTTCAATATGTGGCAAGTTACTATAGCAACTGATGAAAAGATGAGGGGAAAAAAATTCAAATTCACGGCAAAGAAAATTTGTGTTGGAAATTAAGAAGAACTTTATTGTAATGGGAATGAGAAATTTAGGAGGACATATGCCCTCTTTTTTGCTGAAGCTTTTTGAGGCTTGACTCCTGTCTCTAGAGTATGTTCTGCACATACATCTGCCTCATTGGGGGACAGTAAAATAGTGTTTCTCTTGAGATACCTTCCTCCTCACAATACTGCAACCTCTGTCATTTTACAGAAAATAAATAATTATCTGAGACATATGTAGGTATCTAAACTGAGGTCTTGATTTGGGCCCAAAAATGCCAGACAGAAAGCAGTAATTGTTCAAATTAAGTCCAGAACAAAACCTCCCAGGAGTTTAGATAACTCAGATATGGGACTTTGATTCTGCAGGTATTTTGGCTGGATGGATATTAGGTCATTAACTATCATTATAATTTTAAAAGTTGTTTATGGAAGCTCCCTAGGTGCTTTCCAGGGATTCAGCAACTCCTGCACACTGCTTAGAAGAGCTGACACGCTGAGATTTGGTCTTCCCAAAGTCTGGGGAGGTCTAGATCTGTGGATTTGACTGTACCCATGACTGGGAAGGACGCAAAGCCATGATAAAGCTCAGCGCACAGGTAAATGCATTTCAGCAAACATTAAAATCCACAGGGAAGGGAAAGAACTCACATTGAGTATGAAAATCCCAGATGTGAGAGCAAGCCTTGGTGCCAGGTAAAATTCACCTTACCTTTTACACACTTCCCATAATTGCTTTTACCACATTAAATAATTACCTTGTCCTCCTGTGTTTCAGCTAGTTGTGGGCAGGGCTGCCAAAAGCTTGGAGGTTATCTTTGCTTTAGCATCCAAGCATTAAAAGGCTCAGCCAAAGCTTATCTCAGATTCTGGAGGTTTCTATGCTGCCCTCTTCTTTAATTTCTTTTTCAGGATCCAAAACCTTTTCTCTCCTCAGTCAAAGGTGGTCACTGGCTTTGAGGAAATCCAGATATATCCTATCGTTATATTATCCGATTATTTTCAAAACACTGTTGATTACAACAGCATCATTATTACTAGAGGTGGGCTTTGCCTCTTCATTTTAGGCCTGGGATGAGCCTTCCCCAAGGTGTAGATCCTCATTTTGGTTTGATTTAAATGGATTACATAGTGTCTCAACGGTGTTCACAGCTATAGCTGAGCTCTGCAAGAGTTCAAAGCTGTTCATTTCTAGCTCTCTTCTGAACACTTACATTCATGCACCAGATATCAAATCACAGAGTTTTTATTTCTTACCATCCCTATCTTCTTGGTTAAAAGATAAAATAGTAAAAATGGAACTTAACAAAACTTCCTGCCTTAAAATCATCTTTCAGATGAGAATGCAGCATGCACTTATCTCCAGCAATGAACAGTTTTGGAACAGTTTAAAAAGAAATATGCAGCTGCCTGAGGATAGTGGGGGTTGAGCCAAAGAGAGATGAGTTTAGGTGGGATAAAGAAATTATCAGTAGGGTACCAGAAGAGAAAGGCATGTCCAAATTTGTTTCTGGGCCTTCAGTCCTGCCATCCTTCCTGCTTGAAATTTGATATTGTAAAGTCCAGAAAGTTACAGAGCTGAAATTCCTCCTATCGCTGGAAATACTGTCTGTTTTCAACCTTCTTGCACATTCCACTTCTCAGTAATACATTCTTAGTGTAGCACAGAATCCAGCACAGAAGGCTGTATTCCTTAAAGAATTCGAATAATACTCGGCTGAAAGTATTAGAGAAGCTGTTAAAATATTTGTGAGAGTGGGTTTGTTTGCTGTTTTTGTCTTTTCTTCTTCTGTTTTTCTGTTTGTTTTGTTTTTTTTTTTTTATCTCTCCCTGGATATCTTATGTTTCCTTTTCAATGTTATCTTAAACATTTAGGTTCTCTTTCCCAACTGTCATCTTGGAAAATGGGCTGCCATTTCTAAGCCATCTCCCCAATGATCGGTGGTTTCAAATGGTTTGTTTTTCAAATACCTTAATTGTATGGTCTACCCAGAAGTGCTCAGCACCGAAAATTATATTTCAGGGCTAAACACAACCAGATGGACAGAGAACAGCCAGCCATTTGAAAAAGCCTAAAAAACCTTTCTGAGCTACCAATGTGGTTTGGTTGATCACTGGTTAATTTCATAATGATTTCTCTTGCAGATGGGTGAAAATAATCCAAGGTTATATTTATCTATCAGAAGAAAGAGCCAGGCTTTCAAAAAAAACTCAGACATATCAGTATCAGCCAGGCTGTGGAGCTGGTACAAATGCAGCTACTCCTGGCTTCAGGGAAATATAAAACCCTTTTCAGAGGCAAAGTTCTTTGTAACACACTCACACTCAACTCTTGGTTTTCATTAGCACTCACTCATCCTGTCTGAAGACAGAGATTTCTTGTACCTTGCTTTTGTTCTCGAGTGGATTGAATTACTTGGGTTTTTTTTTAATTGAGAGAGAAATGGAACAGCATATATTGTCATCGGAGATAAAAATAATATTCAGAAGAGACATTCCATGCCATCTATTGTATTCAAATAGACTTTAGAGTGAATCATATATACCCTGTCCAGTGTCAGATTCATCTTCAGGAATTCTCTTGCTGGCCTGAATGAGTTTATTATTTCTTTTGAAGCCCTTCTGAAGGACAATTTATGCCCCACTTTACTCAAGTACTTTTACTTCATTTTACAGCTTGCCTGTAAGGTCCTTGGACAATTCAACAAGGTGATGGAGGACAGGTGGACAAAGTTGTCCTGCCATCGTCCTAAATTGTTCATAATCTCTTGTGTTTGAGCGTGGGATGTATTTCCCAGAACACAGTACTGATTGAAGAAAATAACCTTGATGATCCGATACCACTTCCTTCAGCTCTGGAGAATCAAAGGTATTTGTTCATTCTTGTGTCTTAACATGGTTGCAATCTAGAAGATATATATATAAGCTACAGGGCCTGACATCCTAATCAGGAGTCCAAACAAAACTCACACTGTGGAAACACTCGGATACAGCAAATGCAGTAAAGTCAGGAGCAGGGATGAAGGGCAGCACAAGAATCACTAGGATTATATGTCTTTGAAGAGGACTTGGAGAGGAGCATCATCCACAGTTGAGACACTGATGGGCACCATAACAGGTTACTTTCTTGTACTTGAAGAAATCACTTAGAAAATACAATTCTTGACAGCTCCCTGAGCTGGGCCTCAAAGTGGGCTTGTTGCCAGAAATGTTCAAAACTATATCCTTTCCATAACTTGTTGGGACAAGCTAAAATAAATTGGGGTCATTTAATTAAAACGTCACATAATCAAATGACAGCTGCTGAGTGGGTTAAAGACAAATAATTGTACTGTTTTCCCTTGCCTTTAGAAAAGAAGATATGTCCAATAAGCACTGGAGGAGGAATGTAGGCTTTACAGATTGCTTGGGAAGAGACAGAGACATTTTTTTTAATTACTCCTTTTTCTATTCAGCCTAGTAATGTATCTAAAAAAACAAAGGGCATGGTTCTGAGCATGTTTACATTGGTTTGATATCCCTAGAGCTTCATAGCTGGTGTCATTGAGTCCTAGTGCAAGCAATACCTAACTCAGATATTTGATTTTACATGTGCTGCCTGAGAGAAGACAGGCACCTTGTACTTAAAAACAAAAATAAATAAATAAATAAATTAACTACAAAGAAGTTGCCTCAAGCAGGAGCCCTCTTCAAGGCTCACATTTAAAGGCACAAGTGAGCAACTGTAGAAATAAAATAGGCCCCAGAGGCAACACCCCAACATGGTTTTGTACCAGAAAGTGTCCTTCAGGAATCTCTGCAGCTGTTGGAAAAATTCTGATAACCTCACTTCAAAAGGAAGTTCTTGCCTGACCAACAGCAACGTAATTACTGAGGGAGGAAACTCTGATATCTCTCCATGGATATGTGTGACTATGAAGTGGGTATGAGTGAGATGAAAACAGGTGAGCAGAGGGATAGAGGAGGAGAGGGCTCAGAAAAACCACCAGACCCTGTAAGACTCGCTGATTTAAGCGTAAAGAGACAGCTGTGGAGTGAGTGGATAGGACTGGTCAGAGAGGGAAGCTCAGAAAAGAAGGGAGCTTGGTGAGGCTGCTTTCTACAATCCTGCTTGCAGGCAGAGGGAATGATTTACTGAAGGGTTAGAGGAATATGAGAAAAATTAAGTACACTTGACTGGAGATATCATCCACAAGACATGTGTGATGGAAAAGAAGGAAAGAAAGGAAGGAGTATATTCACAAACCATCAATATATCCATTTAGTTTGGGGTTTAAGGAAAGTACTACCATGATTTCCTAGATATCAGAGACCACTACATTTCATCTGCTAACTATTTATTGGGCAGTCAAGGCCCTAGTCTTCACCTTTACCAATTTTTTCATTGCTTTTTCTGCTCCTGTGTGATATTGATGTGTAGAGGACTATACCAGTTACCTTGCTGCTCTTGCAAATTAATGAGGGAATGTCCACAATCCAAAGGAGAAAGAATAGTCTTAATCAAGACAAGCAGTTGAAATGGACCAGTGCATAGCTGCTTTGAATCAAGGGTCTCACAGGTCTCAAAAGCCTTAACAAATAGAACCAGGGAATACTGAGCTTTTTCAGTTCTGCCACCAAATAAAATAATGCTGGGGAAAAAAAAATATTTTTGAACTGAGATTTATTTTTTTTATAAATTTGTTGGAGTGTTTTTTGAGAAAAATATCTCAAAATTCATTCTGGATCAAAGAAATATATTAGGCTTTGTTTCAAAGTGATTCAACACTTTTTTAATCTTCTATGAAAATTTTGTCTTTAAAAAGATCAACTTCAAAATAATATATAATTTCAAAACAAGAATTTAAATCTTTTTTACTTGATTATGTCAAAAGAAAATTTTTCATTAATTTAAAAAAATATTCCCACTTCCTTTGACTGAAACTATTACATT
The DNA here is from genome assembly GCA_013399075.1 of Chloroceryle aenea. Lineage (NCBI taxonomy): Eukaryota > Metazoa > Chordata > Aves > Coraciiformes > Cerylidae > Chloroceryle > Chloroceryle aenea. Next base: position 84,873 of record VWZY01007782.1, on the reverse strand, counting down.
AATAACAAGTCCACAGATACCTTACATTTCCCCTGAAAACCTTAAGCCTCAATAAATATTTTCTCCATTGCAATTTACAGAATTCTGATGAAGAAAGGAAGAGCAGTGGCACCATTTGCATACAGAGCTCATCTCTGTGTTAAGAGTCATGACTCTACTTCAAATTAGCACTCTTTTGTGTACTATTATATCATCCATTGCATTATTTCTTTCATCAAAATGTTCATAAATTGCAGGGATTTTAAGATCCATTTGCAGCCAATATCCCTGTCCTAATTCAGGATCTATTTCAGCTTTTTTTATCCCTACAAATGTTTCTCTAATTTGTTCTTAAAGACCTCCAGTGATCCTTCCCGGGAAACAAGACCTCAGGCAATGGAGTCTTGTCAATGGAGTGTTTCACTGCATTCTGATTAGAGAACTCTTTTTTCCTCATTCCTATCTGGGATGCTCCTGTGTTGTTTAAACTGTGACTTTGGTCTGTCATGAGCATGGAGAACAAGAGCATCCTTTTATGTATCTATAATCTAGGATAAGCAACATGTCTTTCTCCAGCTCATGTTTTCTGTAGACTTCCAACCTCATCATTCACCTCTTAGCTCCCTCCAGTTGATCTGCATCTTTTTTGGCATCACAGGTCTAAAATTACACATAGGACTATGGAAGAGCCTCCAGCTATGGTTTTATCAGTACTGAGCTGCAGGAAAGGATTACTGCAGATATTTTGCAGGAGATGCTTGTGTTTATACATGTCTCACACTGTCTGTCATTTCTGCAATATTATGACACTGTTGACTCATGTTTGGATTACGTTCCCCTGCAACCCCAGATCCCTGCTACTCAGAGAGCAGTACCCACCCTATATTTGGGAAAATTTTAATTTCTGTCTAAGGAATGAACCTTTGTACTCATTCCTACTGAAGACCATATTATTTTTTTTTCAGATCATTTCCCCATTTTGTTGTAATCATACTAAACTATGGTCCTGCTTTACAACTTTTACAGATACTCCCAGCTTGGTGTCATCTGAAAACTTAATAGCAAATATCCGTATTCCATTACTCAGTCATTAATGAAAATATTGACTTGCAGAGGAAACAGGAACAAAATCCCTGTAGAATTCTACTCCAATATCCTTCCATTTTGTCACTGATACTACAATTTTCCCACGTTCAATTATTTGCCCCTTATGACCCTTTCAGAGACACCACTTCTCAGAAAACAGTCCTTTTGAGGGTATTTCCAGTATTTTTTTGTTTGTTCCCATGTATGCCCATTACTGGGATAGGCTCAGCTCATCAAGCATCTTGATCACTGCACCTCTATCTTTTTAATCAAAGTCTTAATTTTCAAGAGTAAAAGTATCTACAGAATATGAGGGGCTGAGATACTGATTTTGTTCTTAAGCAAGATAAAATTAAGCTAAGATTTTTACCTATTTTTCCATCTTTTTCATTGCTTCCTTGCATGGCAGGAATGTTTGTGTGTGGGAGGATTGTTCTGTGACTTTTAAATATAAAAATAAAAAATTAGTGAACGTTCCTGTTAGTTCTTTGCAGTTTTATCTAATCAAGCTATTGTATAACAGCAGGAAGATTTGATTCTCACATCTCCTCTTCTAACTTCTCCACATAACTTTCATTTGTATAAGTGCCCTAATTCACAAGGTTTGTTGTACAGATGTTTAATCAGCTCCCACTTAGTGTGGGGTTTGTTTGAATTAGACATAGAAACTTGTGTTTTAAATAAGCATGCTGGGCAAAATAAAGTCCTTACAATGGTCCGTTACCTTTCCACAGAGACATTTTCTAACCAAACTTGTGATCTCATCAGAGAACGAAATTGTCTTAGTTCTACATGGCCCTTTTCTATTAAATCATGTTGACTGACATTAAGTAGACTAGTTCACTAATATTTAGTTGACTCCTAGATTTGTGATTTTTTTTTTATATTTTGCCTAAGCTGGTGTCAAGTTAACTGACTTACTATTACTTGGGTCGTCTTACATGGCCTTTTTGAATATCACCACAAAATAAGCTGTTCTGCTTTATTGGAATTTACTGGGTAGGTCAAGACAAAAATGAGTTGTCTAAAGATCTATTCAGACAACTTCTTTAGGACACTTGGGTGCAGGTTATCCAGGCCTACAGATTCCAAAATCTTTATCCCTTACTCATGTTGTTTAAAACCATGCTTAGTTACTAATGGACTGCGTTCTGAGTTCACTATTCTCATGTAATAGGAATGCAACATCCCATTTGTGTATAAAAGCAGAAATATTTTCAAAAAATGTTTGATTTTTCTGAATTGTTGCTAACAAAATTTTTACCACTCTTATCTAGCCATGGGCCTCTATCATCATGATGAATCAGATGTGAAGATTTGAGAAACCTGAAGGTCTCAATGCAGAGGAAAAGAAAAAAACTGTTCAGTAAGTATAATTTATGTCTACTGGTTCCCATTTTCTTATCTTTTCTCCATTGCCACTTGACCTTTCATTGTCCATCTAAATGGAGAGAGGTGATGAATCCACACCCTATAAACACACCACCACACACATAGAAGTGACTTTTCCCACTCAGAGCCCAGCAAGTGCTTTTCATAAGTAAATATGATATGACATAGATCATATGTAGATATGACATGATTAGCAATATCTGAGATCCAGATAATCTGTGGATATAGTGGTCACTATAGGGACCAGAATTCTCCTTTCTTCTTCCCACCTGGCCCAATAAAGACATTCAACTTCCTTAAGTCTCTCAACAACTGAATGGTTGGGACCAATTTTTGTTGACAGAGGTCTCTTTCCATTTCGCAAGATACAGATCCAAGAAGATCTTCTCAGGGGGGATATTCTGGGTTGATTTGTGTTTTCCTACTCTGACCACCATAATCCAAATTTAAAGCCTTAGGCAATTTAATATACTGAAGAGAACTACAAAGCAGACACACTAAATTGGCTGCCACATGTTAAGGACCATGCAAGAACCTGATGGGTGTCACAATTCAGCTGGAGATTAAGTAAAAAAAGTCATGAAAGCAGGCAAAAAGCATCTGCTGATGAATTTGCACAATCAGAATAGCTCATATAAAATCAGTAGCATATGTCCATGATATATGCATGACCATGGCAAACATGAAAGAGGTGTCTTCAGCTCTCTGGTTAGTCCAGGGAAAAGTGCATGTCCAGATGACAGTCACTGGTTTTACACATCTCATAGTCTTGGGAGATGCTTTACCCCCAGCTACTCTCACACAGAATGTAAGCCATTCCTTAACCTTTCAAAAGTTTTGCTAGCTCATGACACTTTCTAGGCACATGATGTTACTGAAAGCAGATCAGAATAAATTGTCTTGTAATTCTTTCTCTGCCTTGCATACCCCTATTAATCTTTTAGGCTCTGGATATTCCTCTATCTCAGGAGCAACCCCAGGTGCTTTCTTAGGGCAAACTGCCAGGTGTTTTGTGCTTTATGGGCACTACAGGCAGGGATAAAGATTTAGTCCAAGAACTGTTATTCAACATGGGGAGAAGAGGAGGTCTCTCTAGGTTTGGACTTCACATTAAAGCTGGTGCTGGAGGCTCACTTGGCTTTGTTCAGCCAGCCATGCTGTTTTTGCAGGTGCAGAGTACTGAGCCCTGAAGGGTGGATGGATAAATAGTTATGGCTTTGAGGAGGGAAGCGACTGCCTCACAGAGATGAAAGGGTTAAACCAAGCAAATTCCCACGGGGAGGAGGGAAAGAAAAAGCAACCTGCATGCATCGAAAGATTCTCTTGGTGTTTTATACATGAATAATGGGTCCCCCGGGGGTTAGCTCCTGGGTTCAGAGAAGGATGTTATCTTGTCTAGACGTACAACCTGAACATCCCCAAAGATCTGGCGCCTGAATCTCACAGGAGACAATGTTTCCCCCACTGACTCCCATGGGATGCATCCAAAAGATTTCTATTTCACAAGCACCTGCAGGTAGATTAGAAGAGAAAGGGGAGGTGGGAACAAGCATTCAGACTATCTTCTATAGGTGTCATTGCTTTTTTAATGTAATATCCAAACTCCTGTATCTATGCATGCAGGGACTGACATTTTAGTAACCTCACAGATGCCTAATATGAGGAAACATGACCAGGATGCCCTCTAGGGAGCCTGATGCCAGCTTCATACAAGATTAGTTAATGTTTTGGGAGACCTTGGGACAAATTTTAAGTGACTTTCAGACAATTTATGATGTCAGGAATACAGAATGCAACCATTCATGGATCAAATATGTCTTAATGTTTCTCAGGATCACCTTTACTCATCAGACAGCAAAGACAGGGACTAGGAACCCCTGAGTGAGATTCCAGACCTACATTGTCACCTAAGGAAGATCACTCCATGCAGTACTCTGTGCTTCTAATTACTAATTTTTAAATGTAAAAATAACCTATAAATCAATTTATTTGAGAAGTGTTACTCACAACTAGAATTAATTTTACTTTCAGCTTACTCCACTTTAAAAAATTGCACAGGAACAATTTTTCTTTCAACTTCACAGATGCATTTGAGAACATTACACTTAAGCAACATACCAGCACGATTGGAAAATACAATGCAATATTCCCCTTGCAGTAATTTTCCTCCACCAGCTTGGCTCAATGGAAATACTACTTGGTTCTATAAGAGAGTAACAGAGTTCAAGGACTTTACTTGTGTAGGCTGCCTTTAACAATGGACTTCATCTTGTTTTAGCACTAACATCTATATCTGTCCAGCTACACTCAGAAGATAATAACCTTGATTTTGGTGAATATTGCATCCTCGTTTGTCATGTCATCTTCAAAGCTTGTTCACAGATACTTGGTTGCTCCATATGAAAAAGGTTGATTTGCTATTTGAAGCATAATTCTAATGAAATCAGCTAGGAGCATTCAAGGCATCTATGTATGTACATCTCTCTACATATTTGATGTCAAACATTGCACATAGGTGATATTATTTTATGTTATTTGAAAAAATCAGCAGAAGATGGAAGGGTAAAACAAGGAGTTTTCAACCCCCATATCAAAGATTGCCTTAGCGTAGGTGAGTATGAGATACATGTCATTCATGATTTACTGAACAGAAGTAAAACTCAGTGGTTATCCTGTGACTTTACAGACTGATGTCCTGTTGTCTTTAAGTGACTCACATAGACAGTTGGTCTCTTATTCTTTCCCTCAAATTCCTCAGTTTCCTAAAATAACAACACTTCCTTGCCTATTTCCTGCTTTGTTGCCAGAGACAAAGACCCTTAAAAAAAGCCAACAGAAATCTTGATAGATTTTAGAAGAAAAATAAGTCCAGCAGGTTCTTTGTATTCATATCATGGAACCATATCAGAAAGGGCAGAAAAAGGACTTTTTGATACCTGGCTGAGAAAAGAGTTCCAGTGGACGTGACAGGATGATGACACGGGGTTACAAAAAAAGCAGTAAACTCAAGTGAAAGACATGGTACAACAGAGTTAGAAACCAAAGAGTAAATCTTAGAAGTAAGGAACCTGGAAGGATACTGTAGACATATTTTCTGAATAAGTGCATGAAGAATGAAAATGTTCTCAGATATGATGGGAATAAATGGCAAAAGGCTTAGAGAGTTCAAGGCATCTCCCTCTGAAATTAACACAATTTGGCTAGCTGGATAACTCTAAAAATCTAAGTCACTGTGTCTATGATTGGGCATCCCCCTACTGACTGAACAAGGCAGTCTATCAACAATGTACTTGTCAAGTAACAACTACTTTTAGATTTAAAAAGGAAAGGAAAGGAGGAAAGGGAAAAAAAGAAAAGAAAAGAAGAGAAAAGAAAGAAAAGAAAATAAAAGAAAAGAGAAGAAAAGAAAAGAAGAGAAAAGAAAGAAAAGAAAATAAAAGAAAAGAGAAGAAAAGAAAAGAAGAGAAAAGAAAGAAAAGAAAAGGAAGAGGAGAAGAGAAAAAGAGAAATGAAAGGATAAAGTCAATTCTGTGTGATTGTAAACATCACTCCCAAAGTCTTTTCTCAGCAACGAACCCAGTGTCTGCATTCACATGGCCTGGACTTAGTTACACAGAGCTAACCACCAGGGATGCTGTGAAATGAATTAGTGAGCTCACCACAATTTCCACTGAACAGGTGTGCACATCAGAAGACACACCATTAGGACAGAATAACTTTGAGGGCAACTAGAAAGTGACCTGACAGAAGAATTTGCTTTGACTTTGCTGAGGGTTTTTGTTTGTTTGTTTGTTTTTTTCTTGTCTAATCTTCCTTGATTTTTCCTGTATTTTAAGTAACTTCAGGTTGTTCAACTTCTATCAGAAATGTAGAGACATTAGTTCTTTAATATTTTTTTCTCCATTCAGTTGAAAAACACAGCATTTGAATATTCTTGTCAAGTGCACTCTCAATCTTCTTGGTGGCCAAAGCAGCTCTTTGGGAGAAGGGCATTCACAGAGTTGATTGATGGGAAGCATTCTACATAGTGTACTGAAAAAGTGAGGGGTCAGTTTTTGCTTCACAGTAAAGCTTTTTCTTTTATCTATAATATGTATAATTGTCTACATAGCCCTGCATATACATTTGTGGCTCTTTGCCTTTTGATACCACTTCTGTTGACTTTTTAAAATATTTTTTTTAGCTTACACTTGTAGCCTTCTATTACAGACATGGTTTTCAATAACATGGACACAATAGTTTTCCCCAGTCATACATCTTTCACCTTTATAAGCTATATTCATGAAGATGAGATCTTTATATGTTTGAAAATATGGACACAAGAACAAGGGGTGTGTCTGCAACTTGTGCATGAGAGATCATTCTGGCTTTATAGGCCATTCACTTGAATATCATGACCAGTCCCAGTGAAGACACATCGGTACAAGTACTTTCTTCTTTTCTCTACCTCCTCTAGGCTTCTCACCAATTACTGAATTTTCTTTCTCCAGAATATTTTTATTTTCTAACAGGGTGGCTGGGGAGAGAGCTCTGATAGCAAAGAAGAATGTACGTACAATCTGTGACTCCCAGAGCCACAGAAACACTTAGGAGGACTCTTAGGGAAAACAAACAAATAAATAAACAACCCACAAACCAAACATTACCAGTTATTTGTTTTGCAGGACACATCTCTCTCTTTTGCTCTTTTTCTCCTCCCTTCTTTGCTTGGTCAAGCAAAACATTACATTGCAAGAAGATTTCTTCCTACCAGAGATTTTACAGCACAAATGCAGATAGGATTTAAGTAAGGGGAAAATTCACTGTGATGAGGCTATTTTGCAGGACTGGGTTTTCTTAATCTGTTTATGGATTACAAATGCAAGCCCTGGAGGAGTTGTTCACTAAACCCATGGCCCCAGTTTAACTTTGGACTCTGCAAAGATATTGAATTTCCCGTTTTTGTTCCAAGAGGGATTATTACTGAAGGGCTATTTTACTTCTGCATTGCAGGATTAGTTTCTAAATTTGCCAGTTAGTGCCTGCCAATTAGTGCTGTCATATAGGCCACAAAACCTGAAAGCTTAGTTGCTCAGTTGGAAAATGAATGTCTTTGTATTCTGCAAAAGTGTCTTCTCACACCTTCCCTCTCTTGTAGGTAATCTGGGTTGTTGTTTACATTTCAGCTCTTTAAAAGGTCAAAATCTGGGCTGGATTGATTTATTTACTTAAAAAATAAAAACAGCAACAGCAAATTATTCTTCCTTGTGAGAGCAGAAACTAATACCCTGGAGGTCAAGCTCAAACCAGATTTACTAGAAGACAGTGTAAGTAGCCATCTTCTTGTGCTAGCCCAGCCTGTGCATTATCACACATAAATAAACACCTGTGCAGAGCTGTCTCAAATCCAAGCCCATGCAACTCTGTGAACTCATCTCATCACAGCTTAGAAGCACTGTGGGGAAAAATTTCCATTGGAGTTTATGAAAATACATCATCTCCCTGCTTGACCCCACTCCCATGGAGGATTGTTTTTCTCCTGTATGCAGCTCATGTTGGGCAAGAAAGGCTGGGCGGGTATCAAGTTAAACTTGTAGTAGGCACATATAAAACAAAACCAAAACAAAACAAAACAAAACAAAAGGTGGTTCCTCTCATAACAGATCATTCAGCTGTGGAACTCCTTGCCTCAAGACACCAAATTCAACGAGTGATTGGATTGGTTTGTGAGGGAGAAATCCATGGAAAGCCATGACATACAAAGTAATCCATGTGACTGGAAACTGTGAGAAGAGAGGAAAGATTGCTACAGGATTTCCTTATGCCCGTGTTCTTCTGACCTCTGGTGTGTGTGTGCTGTTAGGGGAGAGCTTCTCTGCATAGGGATGACTGTTCATCCTGAGCAGCAATACAATTCTTGTGTTCACAGATTATTCCCTTGAGTGATAGATCAAAACATCAACATCCTCCAATTAGTTTATATCCAGTAGGTAAAGGCCAAGGTGGAAATGGTTGTAGCAATAATATCCTCATAGCAATAAAATCCTCATAGCAGTCCAGCTGTATTTTAATGGCCTAGGAGACACTTAAAAGCTCTTTGTCTGGCATAGAACTTTGTCCTCAAGAAGATGGACTTCTGCTCAGAAGGATGATTAAATACATTATATTACAAGTGTTCATGTTTCACGGATGGCTTTCAGGGCACCAGCTTTCTTTTATTTAGATGGCTCTTCCTGAGGCAATGACTGCAAAGGCATAAAATGAGGAGAACCTTAAACTGGAATCATTAAAAAAAAAAAAATCAACAAAAGAGGCAAGGCAGAGTAGTCTTTTTATTTCATGTTCTGCCAGTGCTGCACTACTGTTCAAGCCTTGGCCCCCGACTACCCCATCTTCTAAATCCTCTTTCTTAAACACTGCAAAGGACACATAAAGCAGAGAACCAGCCACAACTTTAACTAGCCACCACCTTCGCTACTGGTTTATTCAAGCAGGATATGGAGTTATTATTAGAAAAGAATTCAAGTCTGTGGAGATTGAAACAAGATTTTACTCCAAAAGTGAAATATCCCCAGTGGGCCAGGAAGTTTCATTTATCAGTCTGGTTCAGGTCCCTTATTAAAACAAGTCTGAACCTGGGAAGTTCTAATCTCAATTGAAATCTAAAGATTTCAATTTATTTTTACTTCTTTGTTGGGGTTTGTGGTTGGT
>VWZY01007782.1:31740-75695 GCA_013399075.1 Chloroceryle aenea | reverse complement strand
TTGTTTTGTTTTGTTGTGTTTGGGTTTGTTTTGTTTAGTTTTTTTGTTTTTTTCTCAGGGAATATGAATTTCAGTGCCCTGGCTCTGAATCACCCTCATGCTTCCTTTGCCTTGATAGGCACTTTTCCTTTCCAAGGTGGGCTGGACATTTGCTCTCCAAAGGCGGATCTGGAAAGCTGGGTCACTGTGTTTATCACACAGCAGAGATGTGTTGCTCATCGCACTGGGGATGGATGGAATGTCTTAGCAAGAAGGCAATCAAGGTATCATGTCTGATATAAAATTGGGAGGGGATTTCCCACTAGGGGGAAAAAAAAAAAAAAAGGAAAAAAATTAAAAGGAGAGTTCATTAATATTTTTTTGAATGTACTTAGCAGGGTTTTCTCTGCGTCCCCTCCACCGTTATTGCTAATCAGCATGTGTGGATATGTTGGTTTTTCTCCCTTGGGCCTGGTGTGTCCTTTTGCTGAATTCTACAGCAAAGTTTGAAGTTGAGATGGGCCCAAACCCAACCCCACCACCCCCAAGCTCTGGATACAGATTCTGGTCTTGTGGCTCAGGCGCCATCTCTCACTATAATCCTGGGCTAATGATTTCACCATCTCCTGTCATCATGCCTGTGCCTGAAGCTCCCTCCCTCGCTCAGCATGCCAGACACACATACTCGTTCTCCTTTTCACAACCCTCCGGCCATAAAGCCCACGCAGCCAAAGGAGTAACAGTAAAATCATTGTCACCTACACCCTGACCCAGCTCAGGCTGGAAGGGGTGGGGGACTTTGTTGCACTAGACAAAAAAATTGAACCAGCTTCTCTGGAGTTGGGAAGACTACACTGCCTCTCCGTGGTACAGGGTTGCCTCTTGCCTTCTTCCCTGCCTGCCTGCAGTTACAATAAGGAGCAGGATTGGGGGGGGGGNNNGGTGTTGGTGATCGGAGCTTCAGTGTGCCCCAGGATCTCAGATACCTTTAGCGTCGCCTGGTGGATATTGCCAGCCAGTATCATTTAAAATCTTTTAACTCAGGTAGGAAAAAAGAGACCAGTGACAGGGCTAAAGGCTACAGTGATGTCTCTTGGAACATAGAACACCTTTCCCAAGTGGGGCTGAGATTAGATTTAAATGTCAAATCTGTGCTGCCCTTCTATTCCAGAATCATGCTTTTCATGATATGTTCCTGTATATGATCATCTAAGCGAGGTAAGAAAACATATGCCACATCATGACCATTCCTTCAAACTTAGAAAATAGATCCCAGGTGAAAATTACAAGTTTTATTATAATAGAGGGAGCTATATCACAGAAAATTATCACAACAGTATGGTTTTATTACACAAGGTCTCTAGCCCCCTACTGGTAGGAGAGCTAAAAGGTTTTCATTGATGTTTTTTAGATGAGGAAACTGAGGCAAAGGACTGACCCTCCATCTCCTTGCAGATTGTACAGGCATGTGTAGAAGCTGAACAACAGGTCAGGAGAGCCATTGAAGGTTTTCTTCTCACTCCAAAGCAGCCAGAGGTTGATGGGCTCTTCTTGATACTGGCAAGGCAATATGGACTGGGGAAGTGCATGGAGACAACACCCTGTGAAGAACATCTCAGCCTACCTTTGGGGCCATGGGTGGAAGAGCCTTACACAGGTGAGTCCCACACAGTTGTCATCGTCACATGATGTACTTGAGCTGTGAGGGACTATGGGCTTTCATCTTTCTAATCCTTGTCATATTATTCCTTGCTGATTTAACTTTGCCCATTACCCCTAGAAAAAATTTGTTTGTTGCTCAACCTTCAATCTGGTGTCCCGAGGTGTCTTTTTGGCAAGGAGTTCCACAAGATGTACAAAGACAATACAAAGGTCTCTGCTGTTTTATGTCACTGCCTGATCTGACCTTTCTCTGCAGGAGTCCCTGATCTTGTCAACACCAAATCTCCAACACTCAGTGTGCCAGTTCCTGGCAGAGGGGTGTTTTCTGCCAACAGAAGATGAGCTGGGTAATATCTGGGTGAACCGGGCCACACCAAGTGTACAGAAGTGGGCATGGAGTTTGACTGAAATTTGATGCTGCCTTATAGCATGTCAGTAAACTAGTGATGTGCTGACAAGAGTCAAGCAAGAGATTTCCACAGAAATCTCCCCTCTTTGGGTAAACATCATGCAACAGGGCTGCATGGGACCCATAATCTCAGCAATTTCCCCCTTAAGATGAGAAGTCAGAATTGTCTCCAGAGGGGCCCCTCCACAGCATTGCATTTACAGTCCTTCATGCAGAAAGAGTTCTACTGCTTGGATGCTCTGAAAAACACTGTTCACAGCTAGACCATCAGTTCACCTCTCTCTGGGCCAAAGTGAGTCAAAATTATCATAACCAAAACTCAAATGAACTGGAATCACAGCTTGGTTCCAAGAGTACAAATATTCATCATCTCAGCTGGCCCCCAGGCTGTCAGGCTGAGGAAGATGATTTCTCTAGCTTTCAGCCTGACACATGGAGAAAGTTCCCATTGTTTTGCTCTGAAGATAAAAATCAGCCAAATATGCAGAATCTGGGGATAAGATCCACCAGAGACCAGATGTGCTGTGCCTGACAACAAAATGCTCATGGGTCTTGACTGCCATTTTGTGTATGTGTGAAGCAAACATTCAGCCTTCAAGGACAATCCCTCCACAGACATCTCCCCGGGCAGAAAAGTGAGCTGCTTCCTGATGCGATAGCAACTATGGTATTCAGCCAGGCTGTTGTGAATTTCTTGTGAACATTTGGAAACTAACAACGTGAAAACCAACCAGGGATATCACCCATCTCATGAGTCCTGTACCAGGCTTAACTGAAGTCCTACAATATCCTCACTTAAGCCTGTACTGAGATGCTAAGAAAATGCAGGGAGAGAAGGTGTAGATAACCAGGGAACTGTTCTAAAAAAGCTTTGTAAATAGTATTAAGCTCATTAATCGGGAAGTAAAATTTAAGAAGGAACATACAGAGAGTGCTTATCCTAATTCCAGCTTTGCAATTCTGCTCCAAGGTTCATATATACACACTTTTATACATATATATTTACTTGTGCATGATACTTCTTTGCTGATTTATATAGCTAGATGGACAGTTGTCCCACTGTGCCTATTGGTTGCAGTTCAACAGACTACCAGCAGTAAATATCTTTCTAAATCTGCTCTTCCAAATGAGGAGGTTTCAGAGAACGCCTTGCCTGATGCATGTTTGCATCTGTTTCTCATGCCTTTCCAAATGGAATTCCATTCATTTCTGTCTTTGTTAAGGAGGGAGTAAAAAGAGAGAAAAAGTAATAAAAAAAAAATCAGTGTAGAAACCCATTCAATAATGGCACTTCAGCCTTTGTCTTATCCTTAGAGCTGCATGCGTATTTTAGAAGGGGAAAGAGACAATTGCTGAGGCTTTGGAAAAGGTCAATAATAAAAAATAAATCCTGCAGTTCCCATCAGCTGCCAATTTCTGCCTCCTTCATGAAAAGAAAAGGGGGAAGGAGGAGGGATTGCAAATCAGCTCTCAAACTTTGGGAAGAATAACAATAATCATAATATTGTCCAGCTCTTATACAGTACATTGTGTCAGCAGATCTCACAACAGACTTGCAAAGGAGATTAAAAAGTAATTACATTTATTTTCCAGAGAATTAAACATGTTGGCACAACATCACCAGCCTAGATGGGAATAAAATTACAATCGTGAAGTCTGAAAGCACATACACCCAGGAGGGCACAGTGTCATATTTGCCTTTTCTAACCCTCATATATTATAGTAAAATTACTGAAAAGGAGGTAAAATTAGTGCAAAAAGCAATTCTTTGTCATTATAAGCATTTTAACAGTTTGTGGGGAAAGTCTGAGAAGTTGATAAGAAACGTAATGGCAGGGGCATTAGTATCACAGAAAAGTAACATGACTGCCCCTTCTTTCTTATAAAAAGACTGGAGAGGCCCTGTTTACAAAGGCCTGGAGTGAAAGGATAAGGGGCAATGGGTTTAAATTAGAAAGGAGGGGATTTAGATTGGATGTAAGGAGGAAGTGGTGGAACACTGGAACAGGTTGCCCAGGGAGGTGATTGAGGCCCCATCCCTGGAGACATTCAAGGTGGGGCTTGATGAAGCTCTGAGCAACCTGCTCTAGTTGAGGATGTCCCTGCTCTCATCAGGGGGGTTGGACTAGATGACGTCTAGAGGTCCCTTCCAATCCAGACATTTCTATGTTTCTTTTTTTTTCTCCAAAAATACATTATCCCAGCTCTTTCTATGACAGCTGTAACATCATCCTGTAAAACATCTTTTCCTCCTATTTTAAAATAAGGTACCTGTTGGGCTGGCCTCTGTGTAAACCAAAACCAAACAGGGCAGTCCTTGATCCAGAATGTCAATATCTGCAGAAAGCATGTCAGTATGGTGAAGCAACACAATGAAGAGGAAGCAACACAATGAAGGATAAGCAGAGCAATTTGTACTTAATATGTGACCCTGCAGAGGAATGTTTTGCAGCTATATGGTGATACAGGTTTTCAGAAGAAAGTTTAGAGGAGATGATGATTTCATGAATATGTCTGCGTGCTTAAAACAGGCATCAGAAAAGGCAAGGGGCTAAGGAGAAAAGGAGACAGAACAGAACTGAAGCCACCATGAAATGGCAGAATGAAGGCTCCCATTCATGTATTGGGAAGTGCAAAGACCTGCTAAACTTTCTAAATCTTGAGATGTCAGAGGACGTATGTCTTCTAGGAAGAAGACTGGAAGATAGATTCTCCTGACAATTTCCATACTTTTCTTTTTTTGAGCAGACTGCCCAGCTTGCCAGGGCAGTGCTGCTCCCATCTGGGCATGAAGTTGGCCTTGGTTCAGTTATAAACAATCTACATTATGCTACAACATGCCTGGCACGTAATCATGCCTGATTCAAATTAAAGCCAAGGTGAAAAATTAGCTTAGCCAGACATGTAAGATGAATTTGTATATTGCTGTATCAATGAACCACTAATCTATTCAGGTGACAGCAACCCTGGCTGTGGTTAAAATAACTCTCCATTACTAGATTAAATGTTAAGTTACTAACAAAACTGAATGATCAGGCATTTCAATTCCATAACTACAGTTTTGATGAATGCAAAGTAATGCACATGGAGATGGGAGGGGAGAATCACTATCCAGATGAGCTATAATTTAGTTATTTCTATTCACAAAGAGATCTTAGAGTCATAACAGCCAGTTATCTAAAAATGTCAGCACAGTGCCCACTGGCAGTCACAGAGGCCCACAGAACACCAGGAATGCAACTGAGACCAAACCAGAGAACACAGTTTCACCATGGTATAGAATGAGGGCTTGAGAGTGGAGTTATGGTCCCAATCCATTATGAATAGATATAATAAAGCTGGAAAAGGTGCATTACTACAGTTTTTCCAGGAGGCATTGAACAGGCTAGGGAGCTTCTATTTATAAAAAAGGTGGCTGAGAGGAGTATGATAGGACATTATAGAATTATGAAAGATGCAAAGGAATTGAAAAGAGGACAATTAGTAGTTACTTTATTATAATAACTTGATTTACAACTGCTCAAAATGGGATAAACTGATCAGTGATATGTCTTGGTGGTGATTAATCTCAGTAATATGAGAAAAAAATTGTGGTCCGGGATGACTTTAAATCACACAGAGGCCATGGGAGGACTGCTAAGAGGAGGCTCATGCTGCATCTGCCTTGTCTCCTGTGCTTCTTCCCCAGATATCCTCTATGTCCCTTTGCTGGATAGGGTCTTGTGATTTGATTCTACATGACTGTTGCTCTGTGTTGTGTTAAATGTATGCTGTCGGTTCCAGGTGGCACCTTTGCAAGAACCCCAGGCCTGTGCCAAAGTTATGTCAGTGCAAAAATATTAATGCACATGACTCACATTATTTGCTGTCTCCCCAGGAAGAGAAGCCAGTGGGGTTTTTTTGAGTTCATCAGCAAAGGGTGCTTACCATTAGTTAACTTTTATCTTTTTGTCAGAAAGCACAATTGTTGATGGCATTTCAGAGACCTTTTGGCAGGAGTTATACTTGGTATCCAAGTGGAAGTTTGTTTTAGAAGAAGGGATCATAGAATTAACATGGCAGCCACTCAGCAGCACCCATAATATGGAAATGCTTTCAATTATAATTCCCTTTTGCTTACAGCTTACTGTAGCATAAGCTTCTGGCTTAATGTTTCCTATCCATCATCTATTCTGGAAGGTAGCAACTAGTGGAAAATGTGTAGTCTGTTTAGTCAGGTTCAAAGCCGTCAACAAAATGAAAGTAAATTTATCCTAATTTAAAACGCTTAACCTCTTGTTTCTACTTCTACTCTGTTCAGTTCTAAGTGTTCTCTAATCATAGCTAGAGTGAATTTAGCATGTCTGCATCTTTGCTATTTGTGCTTAAAGTTGGGTATAAACTGATCATTCAAAATCAGGTTCCATTACTTGCTTTGACCATTTTTTAAAACTGTCTTTGAACGGATGTGTCTGTGATTATTTAAAGAATGAATAATGAACTGGTGCAGTAGAATGTGGGTTTTTTTCCAGACATATTATAAATAGGTTCTGTGGACTTTTGTGTCTATTTAAGATTGCACTTTCTGGAGAGGAAAAAGCTTTGAAGATCCCTGCTTTTTGAAGGTCCCTGCTTTTGCAGACAAAGGTGATCAGCACTGTACTATTGGAACTGTAAAGCGGCACTTATTTATGATCTGCCCCGTAGCATATGGAAATCGATGCAAAGATTCCTCTTGTCTGTATGATGTTTTGAACTAAGTCCTTTTGCTTACATGCATTAGTTCAAGGAACTCAATCTCTAGAGATACCACCGAGACAGAGGTGAAGAAAGAAACTTGTTAGCCTCAGGTAAATGGAGCAATACGAATAGTTGTTCTAAGGCAAGTATCCAGCAAAGAATCTTTGTTTCTTCTTATCTGTTTAAATACCAACAAAATTAAAAACAAATGATTAGAATTCCAGCAATTGAGAATGAAATCTCCTTTATTGCTGGAGGTGCTTCCCTGCTGCTGATGCAATTATCAAGGTCGATGTGATAATTTTGGCTTTGGAAGTCTCACATATTTGTAATGGTGACAAATAAGGAGATGATGACAAATAAGGGGACTGTTGTGCCATGAGTTTTTCCTGACTCAACATACTTCAATTTTTCATGTTTCTTTCTTCAATCTTCTGCTTTTCCTTGCAAATGCAAACAGCAAAGCAAATGGGAGATGCAATGCATGATGGTTCACATTACCAAAGGAAACTTTTGTTTGGGAGTTGGACCTCATAAAGCTGACATTGCATTAAATATAGTTCAAACTCATATTGAGAGCAGAAAAGTGAACTACACGTCTCAGACTTTCCATTCTCAAGTTTTGGAACCTCTCTCCTTCTTCTCCATTCCTGGACATTCCCCTAACATAGCAGCTGAAGTAGTAATCTGAGAATGACAAGATCCAATTCTACTAAATCTGAATATGAACCAGGAAGATTCTGTCCAGCAAGAAAAGATCAGCCAAGAATAATCAATCTTTGCTCTCTCTGGCCAAGGGTAGCCTCTGTGATAGATGATGAGGAAATAGCACATGCTGTTTATTATCATACTGGTTATAGGGCAAAAGCCATCTGTGCAAGTTCTCTTAAACCCACATGGTCTTTACACCCAATGGCTCTGTGCCATTATCTTAATGCCTGGCAGTCATGTCTGGGTTCCAGGCTGTCCTCTGAGCAATGTGTCTCATGTCTCTGTATGAGATATGTCGTTCTCTGGTGTGCTTACTGGTAGCTCAGCAGCTGTTACTCTCTTATCATTTATGCTTGGATGCTACACATCAACTAGTATATTGTTTCCAAACTCAATACTCCCTTCTCTATGCTGTTTCTCCTACACCTTTTGGAATAGTTAATGAAAGCAAGGGGTGCATGTCTTGGTGCGTGGATTATGCAGTGGGATGCATTCCCTCTTTAGATGAATCACTCAAATCCTGCCTAGCTTATTAATAAATGCAATCAGACAAGTCTTTTGCAGTGGCTTCCTAAGTGGGGCCTCCTTTGCTGTCACTATCAGTGAGATCAAAGAATGAACAATGCCATTCAAAATTAACTACCTGGTAGACCCTTCAGGCTGGGGCAGAAGTATATTTGTAAGTGACTATATATGTGTTTCACTAGGTCCTGTTGCTGTTCTAGACATGAGGACAAATAGAGGCCTCTACACACCATACCAGCAGAAATGCAGATATCAAGACAAACAGCTAACAATCTTTCCCTGTTCCTACAGGGACAACTTCTTGATCAAGGTTCTGCCAGAAATTACTGACTATAACTTACCTAATTTAGCATTGGGAAAGGATTGTTAAGGGAAAGTGGCTTACTAGATCAAGTTCATTTGAAGTGTAAACTATGGACAGCACACCAGGGAAGGACCGTGGCCCATTTTTGCTTTTGTAGCTTCATCAGATAAGAAGGGAAGACTGAGGACGTTGTGAATATGATATCTGATGTCCTCCTGAGGTACAACGCAGCGACAAGTAAGCTAACTAATGAAGGTAAATGACAGAGTGCAATGATAGAAAATAAATACTTTGGAAGAGTTTGAATCACATCTTCAGAACAACCCCTGCCCTTGCAGGAAATCCTTCCAGCATCAGTTTTTGTTAGCATTTAGCTCTCATGGAGTCTAAGTTTGCAGGGGATTGGTACTCTGTCTATCCTAGCCTAAGTTGCCCTTTCTGAAAAGGAGTTTGGGTTGGTCAGTTCTTGCCAAAAAGGCTTCACTCTGGAAGAATGTTTTTGTCTCCCACGGCAAAAGCTATTCTGCTTGTGGATCGCTGGCAAACAGCACTCCCAGCTACACAGAAAATAGGAAACAGTACTACCCCTGAAATCAGATCCTTAAAAAACCTCCTCTAACTTTCTTTATGATATTTCACCAGCAACAAGTTGCATCATTAACAGATTAATTTTGGCATACTTTCCAAAGATCTTTGGTTTCTCTTTCAGAGCTTTGGAGTACGGTGCAACACCTCCTTCATTTTGCACTCCTCCTGATGCAGTGATGGAGACCCCCAACTGAATCCCTGTTGGTCAAATAATCTCCTGTCTCTCTTCCATTAAGGGCTGGATGTTTCTCTGTAACAGCTGTTGTAAAAATGTCTGGGCAAGACAAACCCTAGTTTAGTTCAAGAAGTATCTCAAGGCCCTTTCCAACAGCCACACAGTCACCCTTATCTATAGCCCAGTGGGCTGTGATCCCTAGTATACATACATATACATAAACAAAATAATATTTAATCCAACTGCCACTGACCCCATGAAAGTTTTTGGTCCCCATGATGAGTTCCTTATGCCCTGGGAGTGACTACTGAAAAGGAAATGAATTCTATTTGACAAAGCCAACCTGATGTAGCAGAATTTAGTTGATCTAGATACAGGTTCTCAGGGTTCACAGGCTGTACTCCAGTCCTTCTCCCTCAGCCAGTCCCATACTTTCAGGTACTGGCTTATTTGAGCCTACTCTCATGGCACCTTGCCCAGCTATGCCTTCCAGGTCAGACAATCAACCTGACACCAACCAAATGGCCTGAAATCCCTCCAGTTTGGATCCCTGTCTGGAGCTACACTCTTCTACTACATCAGTCTCTAAGGACATTCACCATGCCCGGCACAGCTGCCTCTGCATTTCCCAGCTGCTTTCTTGGCAACTAATGCTGGATAAATAAGCCCACCCCAGAATCCACTTTAGAAGAGACTTGAGATCATGTGCCCCAGAGGCAGATGGGATTTGTGGGCTGTATGAGCTCAGGATACACTTCTACAGTCATAGGCTATCTATCAGAGAGAGGATGGACATCTAGACATGGATCAGAGGAGAGCACCAGAACTCAACCCACTCCTTGGCTTAGTCTCCCTGAAGAAAGTGTGGATGCAACTTTACATCTTTCAGTGGCATCTTGTGATTCTCCTCCATTTAACATCTGCTCTTTGCCAGCTGAGAAGGCACCATGCTGACATTCAAATGATCCACTACAGCTCTGCCAGTGTGGCACAAGAAGGACTGGGTAAAACCAACCTTCCTGTCCCATTCTCTACAGTGGAATAATAGAAGGTATTTATGCCAAAGCTGAAGAAAAAAGTGTGCATGTTTCTCTATAACGTTTACATTTCCACGGCTGAACTTTCAATGGAATATGAGCTTCATATCCTCTATTTTCCCTCTCTCTGTGCAAACATTATTTCTTCTACTTTTCCTCCTATATTTTTTCTGTTTTTTTTTTCCTCTGTCTTCTTTAACAACCTAAAGCAAGTGGGTTCGGATTTAACGTGAGGGTGTGGACATAGCTGGTGCCTTTGATCCACTACCCACCCTTTCCTTTCCCCTCCCCAGAAATCAAAGCTGGAGAGTATCAAATGAAAAACTGCACAGCACAGGCCCTGATCTGTCAGTGTTTGGGTTCAGATCAAACTTGTCCAAAGCCATAGATGCAGCTGGAGATTGCTGGTGGTTTCAGCCACTTTTCCTCTTCCCCTCTGAGATCACCAGGTCAAAGCTGTTTAAAGTATATAGTTTAGCTCTGAAACATCCCTGCCTGGCAACCATTTTAAAAAATATTAAACCAAGTGATTTTTTTTAAATGGATAAAAAACAACAAAAGGGAACGAAAAAACTCTTGATGAACTGTACTTTACCCCCTGTCTATTTTACTTTTGTTTAAGGTAGTTATTTTGTACCAAAATGATAGACCACAAGAGTCTGCTGTTTCAACTCAGTATTTGTTAGTACAATAAGAGGCAACATGAAACCGGAAATCTTTGGAGAACAGTTTTTATGCCAGTGGAAGATAAAAACTTAAAGGGCATCCATGTCAATACTTAAACAGACAATGAAAAACCAGGGACAGGAGGAAAGCTTTATTCATGCTCTATCCCACAAGAATATTGTCAGTCCCTTAGTCATCACAAATCTTCTATAAACACCTGTGTTATTAAAGGCCTTCAAGTTAGAGGACCATTCCTGAAGTCTTCTGGTATCACCCTGCCCAAGACTTCACAGGCAGACTTCCCAAAGGGTGCATGTTTCTTTCATGCCTATGTAAATGTACAGCTGCACACACAGGCTCCCCACATACAGAGCACTAAATGTAGGTCTTTCATCTTGGCAGGGGTAAGGGGAAGCGATCCTTCAAGGAGATCTCAAACCCTTCAGGCCTCAGAAGATATGTATCCTGAGCTCCCAAGTGGAGTTCAATTTGCAGACCCTGCACTGTAGCAAGCAAGCCAACCTGCACACTGGAGCTCCCCTCTGAGGGTGTGTTCAAAGCACTGCACCAGCACAGCAGCTTCACTCCTCTCACTCCTGCTCTATTTTCATTCATTATTTCAGGTGTGCAAATCAAACTACAAGAGGAGGGAGAGAGGCCCCTGCCAGTAGGGAAATTAATTAGGATTTCAGAGATTCAATTCACAGTTTTCTTCAGTGATCTTCCTTGCAACCTTGGGCAAAACACTTTGGACTCCATCCAGACTCTACACCACAGTGTTTATGGCAGGGTTAGGTAGCTGCAAATTGTGTATGCATTGAACAGAGCAGTGGACAAGGGAGCCCAGGACTGCTAGTCAGTGTCGCTGGACACACACAGGTGTGTTGTTTCAGGTAAATATCTATAAAAGGTGCCCTAGACCCAGCCCCCTCCTCTACATTACTGCTTATTGAACAGTCAGTAACTGAGACACACCACGCTTGAAAGATCACACTTGCATCCCAGATGCAGGTGTGAGTCTGAAATGTAGCAAGTCTCAGTTGTTTTGCCTGCCCCAGGCCATTCAGAAGACCCTTAATAAACAAACAAAAATGTGTGGGAGTGTGATTAAAGGAACTGCTAGCATGAATTTGGGAAGTGTGACTGCATGGCAACAAATACAGAGGTGGCTTGAAAATCATGCAAAGGGAGTTCTGGGTAAAGTTCATATTCCGTCAATAGCTCTCAGGTGTTCCATACTAGCCCCACTTGCTGCAAAAGTCAAGATAAATGTACACACAATATATGTACCTATAAATAGCTATAAGCAAGACTTTCTGGGAGAGATTGTTTCACAAATGGGTATTCTGAATTTCTACCACTGCAGCCATTACAATGACATTCTCATTTGCTGAAATGAAACACTGAACTGTTGGAAACTATGAGAAAACTTGATTTTATTCTGTCCTGGATCTTAAGCATTTTCACTGCCGTTGTTTCTGAGCCCCTGCCAGTAGGGCAGAAAATAACACAGCTGCCATCTGCCTGGTGTTGTTCGTGCTTTATCCTTTTCCCCAAAGGAGATGCAGATAAACTAGAGAGCTTTGTCTGCATGGATTTCTTTTGCTCTGAATTTTTTTGGGAGAGGAGGGAGGAGTGCATTGGTTGTTTGGACAGCATATATAACAAGTAGCCACCATGATGGCAAAGCTCAGATAATGTAATCAAAGATAGTTGCTAATGTAACCTAACCATGGTGGGACTATATTGTCTAATGTGATGTCATGTCTGGAAGAGATACTCTAAGCTTTCCAGAAACCAAGTAACTCATACTAGTGTGCAGAAGAAGCACTAGAAGCAGAGAAAGGAAAGCCAGCCCTAATTTGGTGTGGCCTTTGACACTTCACACTAACAATACTTGCTAGTACTGCAGTATCAGTGAGAAATTACTCTGAACTGATGATACATTTTTGGCTTTTCAGAATTTATTTCCTGAGATTCTACTCCAAAAATCATTGTGGCTGGCTTAGCTATAAACATTGTTTCAGGGAGACAAATGTGCCTACTTGGATTCTGAAAGTGTCTCGTTTAATATCTTTGCTAATCTCTGGAAATGGAAATAATCAGTCGCTTGATGAAATTTACAAACAGCAATAATTTGGGAGGAGTCACTAAAACAACCATGGCAGAAAAGTAGAAGAAAGGCAATTTAGGGAGTGTCATTTGGAAGTAAATGGCATAAAGGAACAATACAGAATAGCTCTGCTCACTGGTGCCCATTAAAAAAGAAAAGTCTCCAAAGAACTAATGGGAAGGTAAGATTTAGAAGGCAGATAAAGAAAAAACAGCTGAGGGTTTATGGCAAGTGTTGGTTTATGGCATGAACAGGTCAGTCAGAATTGTACAAAGTCATCAAGTTACTGAGCCACAAAATCTAGAAAGATCAAAACCTAGAACAATGAATTTGATTCTTGAAAGGAAGATGATGACAAAATGATGGAATTCAAATAAAACATCTTTAAATGACAAAAAAAATGGGAATGTACAATATGTGAGGAAATGATAAAGATCTCGAGATGCAAAAAAATACATGGAAAAAACATAAAAACGGGCAATGAGTAAACAGGGAGGGGAGATAAAACATCCAGACTGCAGAAAATAGGAAGAAATTTGCTATGAATAACATAAGAATACATGAACAAATGAGAAATCTGGAGCCAGGTTTTTCCTGACAAGGAAATTAGCGGCACTATCATAAAATCTCCTAGGAGGGCATTGGAAAGCCCAGCATTTAGAGCTGTCAGGTACTGTCCTGAGATGAAGCATGGCTGTATCTGTGTGCCAAACAGTCCTCTGAAGGCAGCGAAGCTTCCAGACACCGCCCCATTGTCACTTCTGTGACTTCATATTTGCATAGAACAACCTCCATCTGTGTCTTTGAAAAACCTGAAAGATATATTTCCTCCTCAATGTATGATAAAGACAGGTCACATCTAGGTAGGGACAACCTGGTATTCATAAGCAGTCACCCAACTAACCAGTGACAGATCTAGCCCTCTTGGCTTTACCTAAAAATGGCTTGTCCACACTTCCAATCTTTTTGGTCACACCTTTGTCGTAGCTTACTACACCTTCTAATATGGTTAACCATACATTAAACTAAAAGCCTTCATTAAAGTTTCAGTTAAGACATTGGTACAATTTATGTCTAGAGGAGACCATGATAATTATCTGTCTGATATTCTGCACACCAGTGCCCAATTAAATTCTCCCATTAACTCAAGCCTGTATACTCAGTTTGAGCCAACTCATATTTGTATGGATTAAATAATGACATGGTAGATACAACTTTACTAAGTGCCTGAAAAGGCTATTAGGTAGGTGGTGTTCAGAATTGTCAGAATCAAGGCATTTATATTTTCCTGAACTCTTCTGTATGAGCACTGGGCTTTGGACTGTCTTTCTATCAAGGACATACAATAAACTCAAATTTGGCTTGAGATCCATTAGGCAAATAGCAAGTCATTTCCTCCTAAATGTCTCTATTTCTTGATTCTGCATGTGTCACTGTATGCGAGCATGCATTTTATTTTGTTGTGGCTTTTTATGCTTTAAACTTCCATAGCTCTTCCCTCCTCTTTTTCCTTTCAGATAGAGTCTCAATATTTCAGTTGCTTGTTTTATAAGGCAATGCATCATCTTTTCTCATTGTCATTAATTAGCCAGTGTAATATTTTCCATGTGAAGTCACAGGACTTGAAATGAACATATTTCAGCATCAGTTAGGTCTCTGCTCATGTGAGAGCCCAGCTGCACTTTAAATACTATTTATATAATGGTAATGAGCCAGTCATCACCACTGCTGGCTTCCAGCAGGTTCTGTACAGTGCCTACTTGAATATTATTAAAAGTGTGCTCACCCTCCCCCACTTTTTTTTTTCCCCCCCAGAATAACTTTTTAAAGTTATAAAATGGTCTGGCAACAGAAAATCAGTTCATATTCTTGGTGTCTCTTGTGTTTTCTTCTATTTTCATTGGAAAATGCACCCATCAAAGGAAGGAGATTTTCCTTTTAATATTCCTTAGGCTTCCCTCCATGCCACCTCACCTTTTTTTGGGTGTAGGGGTGGTTTGTATTTGACATATTTGCTTTCATACACACATTATTTTAGGAAAAAACCCCAACAACTTAAGACATATAAACAACCGTGACTGTTAAATGATGTTATCAATGGGATCCAAAGGGGAAAAAAAAAATGAGGCTCTGGCAGTACTTGATGAGGACTAGGTAAAAATCTGCAGGGATAAAACAAGACCTGACCCAGATGGCAAGCTCTGTACTCAGCCACAGTCAGTCTGGGAGTTCAGAAAACTTTCTTTTGAAAGAAAGCTCTGTGTTGTGTTGTACACAGAAACCCTGTCTGGTGAAGTTGGAGGTAAGTGTGATCATTGCTAAGTAATGCAATCAGACTGAACCATGTAGTCTCTGTGTGTCCAACAGTCTCAACAACAACAAAAACCCTCTGCAGATATACTATGAGAGTCCTATCTCTTCTCTCCCTTGCTCTGTAACAACTAGATTCCCCCTCTGCATGATATGCTCATCCCTCACAAGCAATCCCAAGGAGCAGTGTTAGCAGACATTCCATCTACCTTTTCATGGCCCAGGAGAAATATCTGTTGTGCTCACCTGTGTCATTATGTGTATGAGTAATTGATTAGGGGAAAGGCAAGTCATAAACTGTACTTTTCTTCCTTGGCACAGCAAGGTTCCCAATCTCAGCTGTCTAATAAGAAGGTCCAGAACCTCAGATCAGTTCCAGGAAAGCTTTGCCTCCAGGCACTTCACTTTCCTGTGAAGTGACAATGTCATAATCCCGGTGAACCACAGCATGGAGGTGGGATGAACAGTCAGGCTGAAATAGCTCAATTGCCCAGGGCAACTTTAAATACTGGGCAAGACAGAAATGGGCTCATGGTCTCAGCCATTTCCTCTGCTAGCTGAGTCCTAGGAGTCCTACCATCCTGGCAATGTCTTATATATCACTTGCTGTCAGATACAAGAACTACTTACTCCCATGGCAGTCAGTATCAAGTCCTTTCCTTTCTGTAAAGGACAGCAGGGCCTTCATAGAAAGGAGCCTCATCATCTTTTCTGATCAATGTCATCACAAGTCGTGGGTTTATCCAGATGCTGCACAAAAAACAGGTTCTGTCATCCCCCAGTGAGGGTGCTGGAAAGGCAGCTCATGTGCTATGAGCCTTCACCTGGGAATATTAGCAGAATCCTAGAAAGTTTCCCCTCAAAGACAAATTGACACAGGCTAGCAAATAGATCTTGTACACCATGTTATTGCTAAGGATATTCAGGGCATGCTTTTTAGAAGCAGAGCAAATCTGCAGCCCAGGTCAGGTCTGGAAGTGACTACCAGTTTGGTTGGGCTCTGAAGCAGCTGTCAGGAGAGGAACAATATGTTTTTATTCTCCTCTGATTGAAGGCTTTCCCAAGGAAATCTGCTATCCAGTCTCCCTGTCAGCATCTCCACTTGTAGAGACAAAGGCAGGCACAGAGGCCAGGAGGAAATTATGTCTAAATGTGGCCTCCCAATATCTTCTTGGTTATTCTCTCCAAGTGTTTTATGTACCAATAGTGAAAACAGATAAACAAAAATTACTTCCAAAATCCCATATGTCAGCCATCAAAATCCAAGTGGGTTTAAAGAAGATAAGGAAATTCACACTCAGGTTTTGTCTTCTCTTTTTTTTTTATTTTTCTCTGATCTCACATCTTTTTATTTTCATTTTCATGCAGCTTCCCAAATTTCAATAATGACTGCTTTTTAGCAAGGGAGAGGTTTAAGGCCTGAGATGTGCAAGGAACGTGAACATTACAGAACAACAAAGGCAGCTGAGAATGTGGGGGCTGGGAGGGAAGCCTCAGCTTATTGTGTATCAGAAATAGCTGTTGGCTGTGCCTCCCACAGAGGGGAGTGAAGTCTGTGCTAATTTATCAGGTTACATTTCCCAAAGTGCAATTTCAGTTTAGTTTGTTTGCAAGGCTTTAATCACCAAATCCACAACAGCAAGAGTATCAAACTCTTCTTCCTCCTTGTGTCTCAGCCCAATTCCCAGAATAAAAAAAAACAACAAAAGGACAATGTGAGATACAGAAAAAGAACATCTCTGAAATGGAACAGACCCAGTGTAAATTCTTAGAAAGCATAAGAGAGCTTTAAAAAGAGCAAGAGTTGTTTTATCCAGATCTAACGGAACAATTTTCTGGGCAGATGTTTTGAGCTGGTGAAACCAACCCACGTCACTGACTAATAACACTGGTGACTGTCTCCATACCCCACAAAAGAAGAGAAACAGAGGGTAGCAACAGAAAAGAGTCCAATCTGGCAACCATTTTGTGGCTCTACTCAGAGGAATGAACCTGAAAGAAAAGCAAGCATTTTGGGATGGGTTTGTCCAAAATATGATATGGACCAAGCTCTATCAACAGCACATCTGAACAAATCTGCTGTGTTTTTTGTTTTGTTTTGTGTTTTCTTTTTTTGTCTCAGAGCTCTCCAGTCCTCTCAGTGTCTCTCTCAGAAACGCACAATATGGAAGGGCAGGCTGTTTGATTGCCTATTACCAACCACTGGAAGGAGCATATTTACATTAGTTGAGCTGTGATTTTATTGCTTTTTCCTTTTCCCCCATTCTACAGTCTTGCCATCCTTAAATAATACTTTAAACACCTGTAAGTTACAAAGATTTATGTGCAATACTCTTGAAGATCTTCAATGCATCAGATAAGGTCCTAATCAGAAAGCAAAAAAAAGGTTTTTACAGATACCTCTGAAAACTAAGGGTGCTTCAGGTCAATAGACCTAGCAGCACAAAAAAAACCATAATGCCCCAGTTTCTCAGCTGGAGGACAAAAAACTCTAACCACAGAGATTGAAAAACAGCTGTTTCGTACATCCCACCTCCTTCAGACCTCTTTCAAACTGTGGTATATTCAATGTTGGTCTTACAAGGAAGATGGTCATATTCCTTGAGAGCACAATGTGATGGGGAATTTGAGGTGGGGAACGGGGAAAGATGACACCGTTCACACCCAAAAGATCATTAAGTATGCAAAAATCATTATAAATTAAGAGTGTTTAAGTGCCCCAAGCTCATCACTTTGTAGGTAAGAGAGCCGAAAGGAGACATTATGTGAGTATAAGTATGGCAGGAAACTGAGTGCTTTAATTCTGTCAATTCAATTCGTTCAGTACAAAGAACAAAGGAGTCTATCTGAGCAGCTGTATTGCTTAAAAACTTGGGAAGAAACACCCTTCTAAAATATCCCCCAATGTGTCCCTCAAGCAAGAGAAACAAAATAAAGTGTTCCACATGGAAAAACATACATGGTATGAAAACATAATTTACAGTTCTCAGTTTTCCAGCTACAGGGCTGTGATATATATAGTTTACTATAAAGGTTAATCAGATAGTAATATGATTTCACTTTATTTTATGCACAATCAAGGCTGTATTTAACTGGGGCAGAACATTTAAGGATGACTTGGTCAGACATTTTGATTACCATGGGAATTACAAAATTCATAGTTTTTGAAGTAGGGTGGAACCATTATAAGCTCCAAGGATTCTTAACTTGTAACTCTGGGAAGGTTTCTCAGTTACCTTTCTTTTCCATAATGCTAAGTGGGAAGGAGATCCTGGGTAGAGTGAGGAAAATTCCTAATAACAGGCTGAGCATGACTGGGTTTTCTGACCTATAGAGGTCTACAGTAAGATTGCATTTATGTGTGTGTGTACATGTACATGTGCATGTGTGTTTATGTGGTCATAGATATAGAGGCAGTGTATTCATGAGTATATAAACAGATATTTTATATATTTGTTGCTTCAAATGGGCCAGTTCCACCAAGATGAAACTAATTATTAGTCAAGGCAGTAGAGACAGAGAATTTAGAGCAGTGACAAAAATATGAATGGTAATCAGGAACTTATAAAAGAAATCTTAATTGATTCCACCAAACTGATGTAACTCTAGAAAGAGGATGTGCTCATCATAAAACCATGCTGGCTTAGCAGGGACTTGGAAAGTCTCATGCAGTCATCTACAGACATACATGTTATATAAAGCAAATAAAAGAGTGGAGAAGCTAACAGTAATTGACATAAATCAGAAGCTATGAAGAAGTGGGGTGGAAAGTTGCAAGGAGAAACATACATCAATGAGCACCATGGACACCACAAATAGCTTATTTTAAAATAAGCAGCACCAAAGGAAAACTAATAAGGGATCTGATACCAGATAGGATGTGACAATTCAGAGTATGAAAAAATTTTCAGGAAATAGCTCTCTCCTGTACTTGAAAAAAACTGTATTGTATGAGGTCTGTACATTACATTCTAGCTAGAATAAGGATACACAATAGAAAAGGTAAAGGGTAGATGTTATGGTTTGACAACTTAGACCCATACAATTTGAAGGATCTAGCCAGGGCATGCACTCTTTTGGTGGGATTATTCTCACCTCATTTCAGATATCCAAAAGCTAGGATTCACATTTAAACCAACCTCTGTGTCCATAAGGCTCCCTTAGAGGTGTTTGTCAATCTTCATTTACAGTACACATGTAGGACATGTAGCCTGGAACACATTTCCACTTGTTAAAGTACTGAAGGATGCCACATAATCAACAACAACTTTTACTGATGCAGTTTTCAGGGAGCTTGGTGCTTCAGTGAGCTTCCAGGGGATGGAGCACTTAATGTACAGTGGGAAGCAGAGCAAGATGGATTTGTTCATCCCGGAGAGGGGAAGGCAAAGGGGGAACATATCTCTATCTTCAGCTATCTAGTGGAGTGTCACAGAGAAGATGGAACTAGAAAAGTTTCAGAGATGCACAGAAAAAGCAGTGGGTCCAGTTCGCCTATTGAGAAATTTGGATTGCAGATCAAGGTCAAAATCTGTACATCTGTATTAAAACTCTGGGAGCAGTTCCCAAAAAGGCTGTGGAATCTTTGTCCTCATAGGTACTCAAAACTGGACTGGACAAGGCTCTGAGCAGATTTTGAAGTTGGCCCACCTTTGAGTTGTGGGTATGGGAGAACATGACATCCAGAGGTCCCTTCCAAACAAAACTTCACATTTCTGTGATATCCCATTATAGCCGTAAGTCTGACAGCTTGATATACATTCCAAGAGAAATCATGACATGACGTGGGCTCAGCTAATAAACAATTACGTTAGGAAATATAAATTAGGCCAATCAACAGGGTTTTATGGGGAACAGATCCTGTCAAACTGACTTGATATCTTCATTTGATAAAATTACTAGTTTGGTGGCTAAAGATAATCTTGTTGATGTAACAGACTTCTGTAAGACATCTGACTTTGCCCTGCAGGATGTTTTAATTAAGAAGATAGAAATACACAAAATACATTTGGCTTTCATTCAATAGCTCAGAAATGGTTGACTTGTGGGACTCAAATGAAATTGTAAAAGAGAAAACTCCTTTGAAGGAAAAGGATTTGTGGAAAGGCCCAGCTGGTATCCATTCCCATCCCACTGCTCTTCAAAGATCTCAGCAACTGGGGAGGAACTATAATACCAATACCTACAAAGTTTTCATAGTGTACAAAGTCTTAATAAGAAGATAAATGGGCTGGGGAAACAGGAGACGGTAAATAGTGAAGGCTGCTCATTGTTACAGATTGCCTTGGGTCAGTCAGCAGACTCATTACAAGACACAATGCAGCACAGGTCAGATGCATCCATCTGTAGTCATCCATCTAGGCACAAAAAATGTAATGAAGTTTATGTATAGGATAAAGGATTCTACACACAGCAGCTGCAGTTTCAATAATAATTTGAGGGCCTCTGTGGACATGGTGTCAAGAAGGTAAAAGGTGATTTCTGGAAGTATAAAAAAGATACACTGAGGAGAAATAGAGAGGTGATAGACAACTGTATTTGTCATGGGTGTGACCACTGCTGAAGTACAGCATTCGTATCTGGCATTAACAACCCAGTCAGTGTATAGATAAATTGTAGAGGGCTAATGGTAGAGTTGCTAGATTATTTATATTATTTGAAAACATTCCTCAGAAGGAAATAATTAAGATTAGCACATTAAAGGACTTTCAGAATCCCATCGAAGAGGTGGCATGATCTTTCAGAGACATCCTCATCTGTTCCCTGCCCACTGCGGAATCAAAAACAGCCACGTCACTTATGACAGATGATCTATCTCCTCTTGAAAACCTTGCATTTATCATGTTATAATATTAATACATAAAAGGCAACTGTAGTAAAGGGAAAAAAAATCATCTGCACTATTTATTTTCTGAGGCCAAACAAGAAATCATGGTTTAAAGACAATTATGCACTCTCTCCTCAGACTTCTCTTCTCTAGACTGAAAATCCCATTTTCCTCATTCTTTCCCATATAACTCTTATTTTTGAAGATTCTGACAGCCCTAAGCCCTCATCTCTGGACTCTAAACATTATTCACCTCTTACAAGTGTGATGCCTCAGAGGGGACAAAGACATCTGTGTGGCTCCATCATTTAAGCAGAAATAATTTTTTTTCCACACATTTTGAAGGTAATAATCCTCTCTACACAGTCTAGTACAGTGCTCGTGTTTTTCATAGTGACCTGCCAGTGCCTTGAGATGACTAAATACTGTGGTGTCATTTCTATCAGTGGAAAAAAGCTCATCAGGAATGAGCTCTTTTTTTTTTTTTTTTTTTTTTTCTCAGTGATATTATTTAGTACAAATGAGAACTCAGAGAACTCAATGATATATGTTAAATCACATTTGGATAATAACATGAGACGATAACAGTGAGCAGTCATGACCACAAAAATGCAAAGTCTCTTTGCACCCATAAACTGATAGCATGTCTCATTATTCCAAGAGCCTTGGCACACAAGATAACACCCACTTGTTTAACTGGTGACTTCACTTAAAACCTCAGCTCTAGTGTATCTCTAAGACATGAACAGGAAGAGCAGTACATGAAGACCATGACTTAGTTACCTTGCTTCTGAGCAGCCAGATAAAGAAGCAAAGGCCACACAGTCATCCCTTCACTGAGCTGTTCTTCTTTAATGCACTTTTCCCTAGGAAATACTTTTCTCTGTACTTCCTTTGCTCTCTTGGCCCTAGGTGTGTTAAAAAACAGAATGGAAAATTCCTATGACAGGGAGAAGATATACAGGCTTTTCTGCTTCCAGCAGTCCACCCAAAATTACAACTCAGAGACAGGAAAGGGATGATATCACAAAAATGAAAGACTGATACTCCTAAAGGCATGGAAAAAAAGGAAAAAGTTATTATTTTATATGATCCAAATGCATAGTACAAGCTCAAAAGCCAGAAAACAAACAAGAAGGGTGAAAAACTGATCTCTAGCTAAGTGTATATACTTATTTTTCCTTGTTTCTTCCCTTTCTCTTAATCATTTCAGAAAACTGGGGCAAGCTGCAGCCATTGTCTCCTCTCCTGTTTCTACAACACTTTTATCTGCCTGATACAATCCACGTCAGATCCGCTTAGCCTATGTATGACATTGCTTCCTAATGGTCACAGTCATGTCTATTTCTTCAAGTGCAGAAGAGGGGGCTTTCTCCTCATCATACTATTCGCTGCATAGTTGTGCTGCCCTACACAGAGGTATGTACATACTTGCTTCCTTCAGCAGATTCTACCTCCTTCTTGAACATCTCTAATGTGGGAGAACTAGTGCAATGGCTCTGACACATGCCTCAGTTCTTCCCCTGCTGCAGTCCCAGCAGCACTGGCATGGAAATCACGCAGGCTGGAGGGAGGAAGAATTATTTTGGATGGGAATTCAATGTGAAGGAAACGTGGTGAAGGTGATTCAGGAAGGAGTAAGTCATCACAGAGTATCTGTCTGTCTGACTGATCCTGGAGAGACCTGTGGATATCAGGAAGGTAGTTCAGCACTTTCAACCGTGGAAATTTGCTTGCAGCTTTTCCAAGTCTTCATCATTGATGTTGTAATTGACAATGGATGTCTTGCTTCAGGCTTATTACCTATATATGTGTGTATATGTGCATGTACGATGACCAAAATATCTTTCTTACTTGCAAGACAGGGACTTGGTGGACTAAACGCTTAAACTCACAGCATTGATTTGCAACATGTAGTTTCTTCTAAGTTATGTGACTTAGACTAAGCAATTCCAAGAGTCTTCCTTAAAATGATTCCAGGCACTACTAATTCAAGGCAATAACTAGTGACAGAAAGACCCCAATATATGAAGCCCTATCACTGACAGTTTTACTGTCAAAGACAAAATGACAATTGTTGTTTTAAAAGGCCTCACTTTCTATGATACCCATCAGGCATTTGATGTGTAGAAGCTGAGAAGACTGTTATGTCAACCAACAGCTGTGTCAGTTTTTATACCCGTGAACATCCACTCAAACAGAAAACCTGGACTTTATCAATGCTCTGTCAAAATTTCTTAGATTTTTTCACCTAAAATCTCCACAGAATCATTCCTCCCTAAGCTCAGGTCTCACAGGATGACTGTGCTTTTCACATGCCATCCCCATCAATCACTAGTGTATTTCACCTCCCTCCACACAATCCTCATCCATAGCTGAACTGCACATGTGCTGTCTTCATGGGGAGCACAGACTCAGTAAGACATTTCTGGAAGACCACCATTCAAATGCAGCTGTTACAGGGTTTGGATGGCATGGAACTAATAAAGTAAAAAGGCGTAAGGATAAACCCAATATTGAGCTGTATACAAACATGGTGCATCAGAAGGCAAGGATTATATTATAAAAGATCATTATATAAGGCAAGTCCATAAAAGGAGGCCTGAAGATGGCTCCTCAAATGTCAAATAGTGAACCTTAAAGACCCCTCACACTAGATCATATGCTTATATAGAACGAGAAGTGTCACTTGTCCTAGAAGCCTAAAAGACAGTCCCCCCTGGCCCTAGTTCCTGTTTGCCTCAACTAGTAAAATCTTTTGTCTTTCAGGCATATTGGAAAAAAAATATATAGTCCTAGTAAATGAATTAACAGTTCAGTTATTATACAGCTTGGATAACTTTTTCAAAGAACTGATTTATATTTATAAAATCTAGACTCACTACTAGAATCCTGCATTGGATTATCATCTACATTATGATTTAAGGCTTGGATCTCACCTTTCTTGGGTTTGGAGACTGTTCAGATCTGAACAGCGGCAGAGTAGAGAGAGGGAAATGCTACCCACCAAAACCAGTATGCCCAAAAGAGGACTCGTTGGACAGCAGCACAGGCTTGCTCCAGACAGAGAACAGACCAGAACAGATACTTTGACCAAATCACCTGCAGACTAGTCCAGGTTTTAACGTATTTCTTTAAAATGTGACCAATAGGAATCTGAAATTAATTATGATGGAAAAACCTGTAGTTTTGATGCACTTAAATCTATTTCTGCATGCTACAATTCCCAGTGCACTAACCTGATTACTGTCTCAAAACAGACATTGGCTTCACTAAGGCTCAGATAGCTTAACTAAATTACTCTGAGTTTCTCATCACCTTCAGGGAGAAGGCAAGGACACGGCAGAAACCATTTCAGAAACTGGGTTGTGTTTGGGGGGTAGATAACCCTGCTATCACTGGTTGCTATCACCTAGCTCAGACTAGCTGCTCCCGGTGATACATCTCCTTTCCAGGACATGATGTAGAAGAGGGCCATGCATTCATGACCTTCTCATGATCTGCAAAGAATAGACTGCCCTGTGACAAGCTGTCCCTGATTTTCCAAGGTACAGATTTTTGTGACTGACTCTATGTTTCGATTTTAACTTCACCAGAAAGTATCTCAGTTGCTGGAAATAACAAATACATGTTTTACAAACCTCCTTGCCTGCAGACCAGACCAGAGATACTGACCATTGCTGAACAATGCACAAAGGATTTAAGTTCCTTGCTAAGCAATCCACAACCTCCCCCCCCTAAAAAAAGTCATACCTTTTCCATATGTGTGCTATGTGTTTCATATAATTTATTGCACACATGGTAAAAATATATCTGACAATATATAAAATGCAATTTTTGAAAGAAAAAAAAAAAAAAGAATTGGCCCATTGTTCTGCTGCTTAAAATATGGGACACCACACAATATATGTTAAAATTATAAGAATATGTTGAAAATATTTTATGTCATTCCATGTAATATATTTGAAATATCATGACAGCTGCTATAGGCTGTAATATGTTCCATATTGTCTTCTATATTCTAAATGTCTGTGTAATACATTTCATGAAATACATAGCAAAGAAAAAATGAACAAAATTTTTCCCTTTGCTTAAGCTAAGTGCATATAATAAATAAATGTACATTCACAAAAGAAAAATATTAAAAAAACCCCTGCTTATTTATTCCTAACACCTTTTATATTCTGATTAATTGACATATAGGCAAACAAGCTTTTATTTATAAGAAACAAGAATTTCACAGAAACCATGAATTTACCCCAGAACACAAATTCTTTAATTACAGGTTTGAAATGATCAAATGCAGAGTATACATAATACCTAGTGATTAACATAACCCAATGAAAACAGAAAATAGAATGAAACTAGACAATCAGTCACACTTGTAGAAGTCACTTTACAAGTATTTCATTGAAGCCATAAAACTGTTTGTTACCCTTCACACAGATGCCACAAAAGAACATCCCCATCCAAAAGCCCAATGCATTGTTACCAATTGCCTGACATATTGTTGTTCTGAAGGACTTAGAATATTATGTTCCATTCCAATGTAAAAATAGAAAACCATAAGATTGGGAGACGGAAAAGATTTATTAGCTTCCCTTTTTTCTCTTTCCTAGCAGCCCAATCAGGATGATTTCCCATTGTATAAGACACTGAAAAAAAATCTGTGTTCCTATGCTTTCAGTGCTATAGCATATGTGTGGAAGAGAAGAAGACCAACTCCAGACATGGAGAAGGTGACACCAAAGGAAAGCAGCAATGCGTTCTCTGTGAGCACTGGTGAGAGGAGAAGAGTCAGGAGCTTATAATGCCACAGATGAGGTGTAAGCTAGACATTAGGAAAACTTAAAAGAGGCAGAATATCAAACCTCACAGGTAGACTACTTGGGGATTTGTGGCACTCCTTTTGTTGGAGGTTTCACATGCCAGGTAGTTAGACAGCTATCAGAGGAAGTGACAGCGGGGAATGGGCTGTGATATGACTGAAGCCTCTTCTCCCTCTGGCCCATTCAATGACTAGATGATTAAAAAAATGGAATAATTGTTATGTCAAGAGAATATTTTATAACCATGGTTTTAAAGTAGACATGTTACCAACACCGCTGCAGCCAGACATGATGCAGAAAAACTGCTGGATGTGAGAGGAAATAACCACTCCAACCGAGAGGAAAGATAATTGTAATGCTTATGGCATTCAGGTGATCTTGGCCTACTCCACTCATTTGCTCACTGCTTTCTTGCTTACTTGATCTTTAGAATGCAGTTCCAGTGTAGCACTACCCTCAGACTCTACCTAGCTTAACTATCAACACAGGGATTTTTCTTTACAATGCTAATGTGCAGCAGTGGACAACAGGTCTATGTACCTGCCTGGCTGTACTCACACTCTACTGCAACACAGTTGTCCATTTGATCATGCCTCTAGTCCAGCTTTGTCCCAGCCCCTAGACTTACTGGGTGCTTAACATCTGTTAGACTAAAAGAACTGCTACTCAGGTATCTAGATCAGTAGTTAAATTCATATGTATAGTCCCAAGCAAATATGCCTTTGTGGCTGTTGGAAATGGATTACTGTGGGACTATTGTCACCTACACATCTGCAACCAGAGTTTTAAAGAGTGGCCCATAGTGTCTTTGTGCCTCAGTTTCCCTACACATGTCGGAAAATAAGAATGCCTGTGATTCAAGTGGTGACATGAAATTGTAGGATCATTTGTTATTTTATGGTCCAAGACAGAACCACTGCTAGTTCACCATTTACATGCAAAATACTCTAAATGTCTGAAAAAGACCCATGTCCCAATTCTTTTTACAATGCAGTCAATATCCAATACTAAATTTTGTCCAGATTTAACACACTTTTATGTGCTTACAGATCGTGAAAAGTACCAGGGCTTATGCACATGTTTAAGTGCTTTGCAAGACAGAGATGCATTTATGCACTTGTGATACTCTGGTGATAGTCCTTCCCTTTATATTATGATAGAATAGTTAGGGTTAAGCAACTTTTAACCAATTCACATATTAGGGGCTGGAATATACTTATCTGCTCAGTGAGTCATGATTTCCTTGCTGTTAGCTATTAATAACCCTTGGAGGAACTTTTTAAGCTGATAACCATTTCCTACCATTTTTGGCATTTTGAACATGTTTTTATTTTATTTTCCCATTTCTCCCAGTCCCCCAAAGGCAGCCAGATTGCCAGAACCCTTGTGGAGTAAAGAGATCGCTTCCTGCCCTTCCGTCCTTCTGCTTCCTCCACCCTTTCCAGGCCAATAAAAGGACTTAAGATTATTGAGATCATCTTTTTATTTCTCTTCTGTTTTGTTATTTTTAATGTGGTCAGTTACTTACTACTTTCTCATTTTCCGGCCCAGAACTTCATCTTCTTAGTAGAGTGGATGCTAACATGAACTGGTGAACTTTAAATATTTGGGGCCAACAATAGCCCTTAAAGAAATGTATATTTAATGAAGCAATATATATTTGTTTATATTTAACCTCCCTCAAGGATTAGAGTTCAAATACTGGCCAATAAGAAAGTTACCTCTCTAGCTTACTCAAGTGTTGATTTTGTTAGGTCTTGTGAAACCCTTGCCTCTTTATATCAGAAGAGGAGTATATGCAGCAGCTGGGAGGACCAGTCCATGAATAGGGTAGAACGGAGAGTAACTTCACTTTTAAATTTTACTTGTAAACTAAGCATGAAAAATGGGGACTAGGCTAATCCTCAATATGCTTTGTTCCTGCTCACGATAAACTTGCTTCCTGGAGCTAACAGTTTTCTTTACAAAGGGGAATTTCAGCCAGTGGATATGTTCAGAGTAAGGAAAAATCCCCACTATTTCACACAGCCTTTGAGAAAGACAGTAATGTTTCATTTGTCTAGAGCAAAAGTGGGAAATGTGTTAGCACAGATGCCCTGTGAAAGATTTAAACAGCGGAGAAGAAGATCTAGAGGCATTATCTGGATTGTGCTTTAAACACATTCCACCTCACAGATGCACGAGAGAGAGAATGGCAAAAAAGACAGGGAAAGCCCAAGATGAAATAACTTCCAGATGTAGCCCTTACAGTTATGCAGTCAGATAGCTGCTGCTTCTCCAGCAGAACATCTCAGCCTCTCAGACCTCATTAGGATCTAAAAGAATAAGGCAATAACTGTGTACCTTAATCTTGTCCATCTTACAGGCATCTTGTCTCAAGCAATCAAAGACAGCCTATGCTGGCACAGCCCACTAATTAGCCGGCTGTGCTTCCAGCTGGTTTGCAGGCACATGGCAGGTTAAACAATAAATAAATCAGATTAGGCTGAAATCTGCTAAGCAAGAGTGGTCCTGGCATTCAAATCCATTTCTTCAAAGCATTGCAGATCAGTGCTCAGGCTTTATTTTCTAAAGCCTGTTATCATGGGTATGGCTACATGGTACTTTGCAGATAGACACAAGATCATTTTGGCTGAGCTTTGAGTGGGAGCCATGGATTTAGACCAGAAGCAATATAACCTCCTGAGAAGGCAGGTATATGAGCTCTGGTTGGCTTGTGGCTGATCCAAGGACTGAATAGAGCAATCTGCTATCTTCTTTTCTGGAAGGAATTTTCTTTGCATAACCTGGGGAAATACTTGTGCTTGCTTGCAAACCTCACAGCCTCCATCCAAATGAACATCACCAGTTCTACTGGCTCCATGGACTTTCCTGTGTGCTGCAAAAGTGTTTCCTGAGGAGCTCAAGGGCTGTGCATGAAAAAATATGGCTTATTTCTATGTTAAAGTCAAAGAGTCATTGCAGTTTGTGTGTAATAAGGAGAGAGAAGGTAAAATAAAATGGGTCTTTTTTTCCATAAATAAAATAACCGTTTCCTATTCCTTGGAGATTTAGGGATTGAGGGACACTTGGACAGGAAGCTCTGTCTGTGTTCCAATGGATCTGACTCTGCTCTCAGATCTTTGTCATGGCCCTACACTTCCTGGAACAAATATTTCACACTGGAGAAACCTTCAACTTTTCTCTCCAGCTGTTCTTCCAGAAGTCTCCGCCCATAGTCTCTTATGTCTACATATTTCACAAAGGTGAGGAAGGATTCTGAGATGTTCCAGGTGAGCACATCAGTAAGCAGAAAAGGGCAAGGCAAACTCTATCAAGTCCCTGGAGCTTCTGGAGAAAAGCACTGTGTACAAAGAAGCTCATGTGGAAACCTAGGGGTTACACTAAGGGGAAGGGAACGCTTTATTTCTGGAAACACTTAAGAAAGTCTAAGTAATAGCAAATGCCTTTTTAACCTGCTTCTACGTAGTTTTCTCTGTGGTAATATCTACTAGTCCTAGACCTTGACTTTTTGTACTCAATGCTATATTAACATAGCTGAGAAAGCTGGTACCTGGCCACAAAGCATACAATGCCATAACACCACAGAAAAAGGACAAGCAACACTGAAGTGAAAGGGATCATAAGGAACCAACCTTTAAACCAAATTGGACAAGCAAGCAAAGAAAAATTTAGAAAGGGAACCTGATGATGAAGGTTGCCTGCCTCTTTCCTGACACTTTCCACAAAGGATTGTATCTGTAACAGTAAAGATGTTGTTGGTCTTAGACCATATCTCTCACTTTACCCATGTTTCCTCATGTTTTTTTCCATGCAGCCTTCAACAAAAATCTCACCAAAATGTACTCATTCTCAGCAAGACTAATTGACAATGTTATAAAGCAAAGTTTTTTTCAATGGTCAAGCTGCAGGCAGCTTCCAAGCCATTCAGTTCCTTTACTCATACCTCATGGCTGCCTCTTTGCTTTGGGGGAAGTAATCAAGAATGTGCCCAAATCAAAATATGCAGTGCACTTTTCCCAGAGAAAATACATACATCAGAGTTAGTGGGTTGCTTATAGAAGCACTTCTCCATTTTTTCGGGCTCTGTTTCTCCTGCCAGCGTGGAAGGAGCTTCCTGTCCAAGCGTCCCTCAACCCACTGGCCAGGCACATTGATTTAGTCATGAGTTGTTCTACCCAATAGGATAAATATCCCCTTAAAATTATTTTCAGATGGAAATAATGTGTTCTCTCACTCTTGCTTCTCCCTCCCCCATCACCTCTGAGGAATATTCACCATAGGCTGCATCTAGAAATGATGAAAATTTGTCATGTTTTTATCTTGTTGGAAATTTGTCAGAAATCCCAACTCCAAGACTTCATTTTTTTTTCCATAAAAAAAAGCTCCACTTTATTTATTTATCCCCCCCTTTCAAAAACAAACAAACAAAACAGTTTCCTTGGAGGAGGGAAGGTCAGAGCTCAGCTTCTTCTAGAGCTCATCTTCCACCTGCGCCAGGGTGTCTGTAGTCTTCCCCCTTTCTTCCCCAACAAGTGCTGGAAAGGTTTGGTGTCAACAGGGACGTGCTCAAAGACACAAGGCCGTTCTGACGTGGTTGGTACTTGGCAGCTGGGGAGCTGGTGTCTTAGCTGGTCATGCTGCTCTGATAAATAGTGACAGTCTGGGATCCCGCCCTTCCTTCTTATCATCAGCCTTTCTGCCCTTATCTGGCTCCATTCAGGATGGCTCCTTAAACTACCTTTATCAATGACAGATCTAGCAGGGCTGAGGGAAGTATTTATGGGTTTGGCAGTGAGAGCTGGGGTGGTGTTAAATCTACTCTCACTTGGCTAACCCCAAAAAATAAAACTGGTGAAGCACATACTCACAAATGCCTTAATTAGCCAATGCTGACATATCACATTGGGACTGTTAAGAGGAAGATGTTAAATAAGCTTGTTTTCCATCCACTGAAGCGAAAGAGACAATGCTCAAATTTTCAGTTTACCCTGGCTCTTAGACATTAAGTTAAATTCTCAGAGGTACATGAAAAGACACATCTAGCCATATAGCCTTCTCTGTTTATAGATTGTTTAAAATCTGGGACATAATCCTATACTGCTCTAATTTTCTTTTGTTTTCCCAAGTCCTTCAAGCAAATGGACTAATTTTGAATTGCATTTGGCTAAAGGCTGCACTTACAAGAAGCCAGATTTGCTGTCCATACTATTGTGTCAAAGATTAAGGACAGATAACTTAATAATGTAGTATCAGATATGTTCTTTCTCATTTCCCACTTCACCCTCTTCCTTGATCTTGCAATCCAAGATGAAAATCAACCTATAATCCTAACTTGTAGGCAAGAATGGGATGAATTCCTTTCTTGACACCTGGCTGCTTTTGTGCATGAGCCATCAGGAGTGGTATACGACGTATCTTCCTTGACTCTACTGGCTCTCTTCTCTACCATCTTTTCCAAATTATTGTCTCTTCCAACTTTTGAGAGGTCTCAAGAAGGGAGGTGGGAAATTCTTCATCAGGAGGAGTACTTCACTGTGGCATCATTATTGTGTCATACTAAGAAACAGAATGCTACTCCATGGTTATCCCCAGAATTATTGCCAGGAGTTAGAATCCACTAAGGCCACTTTTCTTGCCATGTGTCAGTTTTTATTTTGGCCATGGTCCTACATTCACAGTATGGAGAGTTTCCATTAAGTCTGACTGAAAGGGGAATGAGGAGACGATTTTCTATTTGTTTCCCTGCTCGGAAAACTTCAGAACAAATCTCCAAGCTCTGTTGGGAAGGTGTGTCACATGGGTTTTCTCCCCAACGCAGAATGAAGCAAACCCCTGCATCTCAGAACAGCAGGTATAGCAAGAAATATTAAGGAGTTTCATGTCAGAATCCATCAACAGTCACAATTAAAATCCATTGTCATTGTTGTCAGCTATGGTCAGAGTGCATTTGTAGGATGCAGAGGCAGTGGCTGGCTCTGCATGAGCTTCATGTTTCTTTGTCAACTTGTAATATTGCAATAGCTTCTGCAAATAAATTAACTCTTCTTTGCAGGGGCTTTTTGTAGTTTCCCAGTCTGCATTTGAACAGTACACTATTGTTTAGAGATGGTTAGTGATTAAAATAAATAAATAATCATTCCCACAGCAAGCATGTATCTCCTCATCTGTGCTGCTCCAGTCACTGAGAAGAAAACCTTACCTGTTCTGCGTCATCTGACGGATACTTTCACCTCCATCTCTCTTGAATGTATGTGTAATGTGGCTCTATTTGGAACCTCATCAGACTAAGCAAGATAAGTGTTTCCATGGGGGTGCAAAACTGGCTTGGAACAATCTCAGATTTGAGATTGTCCCCATGCTAGAGATGGGTTCAGGAGCTACTTGATACATTATTTATTTATTTATTTATTTTTATTTGAAAGTCTTAGTTCTTCTGAAGCGAGTGTTGGCTGCAGGCCCACAGCCAGATGGAACTGAACTGCTTTCTAAGAAAAACATGAACAAGGGAATTTCATTTTGATGTTGTAATTTCTTCATAGAGGTATTTATTTCCAGTGCTCTTTTTTACTCTCTTGCTCCTTCCCCACCTCTGGAACTTGGTGTACAAAAGTCAGAGAAGCTATCAGACTTCTGTTGTTGATGTCCAGTGTGGAAGAAGAGAAATGTCTTCTGAGTCACTCTATTCTCAGAGCTTCACACTCTATTCTCAGAGCTTCACAGTCTTCTCTTCTGGTGAGTCTGCAGGTATGATCCGTGTGCACTGCCAGGGACTGGTCGGGATCCATTAACTCGTTTCATTCATCTAAATTAATGAAGAGCCATCAAGTGGTAGCTTTATGTCATTACAATGTGAGCTAAATGAGAAGTGGATATTAAAGGCTCTGTATGGAGTTTTTGCATCCTAATGACCTAATTCCAATTTAGTACATGGATTAGGTCTATTCAAGCCAACAGTACCATCCTGAGTTACATCCACTAAAGATTTCACCCAGTGTATCTTATTCTTGGTCAATAACCATATTTCAAAAGCCCAGTGAAACCAACTGTGCTTTCTGAGAGTCAACTGTTCCTCTGTCTGGTTGAAAAGCCTTGGAATGTGTACTTTATCAAAACATGCTGCATGAGCAGGCATTTATTCAGAATTTCAATGTGTGTTCTGGCTTTGTAGGACCAATAAATCTTAAGCATTAAAAAATCATTCTATCACTCATTTTTCCACCTCTCTTGATAATGATGAGAAAAGATTAAACAAAAGCATTAGTGATTGATTTCTCTGATTTCCATCACGGTCAACAGAGAGTGAGGAGGAGCAACTTTGTCTCTAAAAGCAATACACTGTATTTATGACCACTCTGAAGTGCTTTGTGACTGTCTCAGGGAGGAGAAGCAGAGACATCATAGAGCAGTGGGTTTCCTTGCAAAAGATTAAACAGACTTAGCCTGCTATTTTTCTGTTGTTCTTCCTGGAATTGAGACAGACAAAGTCATCATCTGAGCTGAAGAGATTACGGACCACCACAGCTTACAATGTATTACAAGTAGAATCAAGACATTTTCTTTACTGGAAAGAGCTGAGAAACGCATGAACCTCACGCTCACACATATTATCTGGCTGAGCTCAAATTACCCAGAGATTGTACAAGAAAGAGTTTTTAGTGTTGCCTTCACAGCTTTAGATGCACTGACCTTAGAAACTCATCCCCTACTGATTTTGAGACAGTTCAGAGTCTGCAGCACACCCACTGTTGTAAGATACTGCAGTCCCAGCTACTTCTCCTCCCCAGTCATCAGGTTGCAGAAATAAAAGTACAAGAGATGGTTTTAGGATTTGTATTGGTTTTGTTTCAGGCATAAGGTATTTGCTCTTGCAAAGTGCATGACCCCAAGGAATACTGTCTGCCACAGCTGTCAGCTTCTGTGCTAGAGAATGACAATACAGTCTGTAAACACATTGGAGAGTAGATGCCCTGTCAGAAGAAAACTGGAGGCATTCATTTTGTAAAAGTTCTTCATTTCCAAAGGTCACCTTTGCATAGCATTTGTTTCTAATCTCTTTTGGTTGCAGGTTTAGAAACAAACAAGTGCCAGGAAAGAACAGGGAGACAGAGTGGTTTGAAGGTAAAAGGGCAGAATGATCTCATGCACCTGGAGTTGATAATGGTCTCTTGTGCTGAGCAGTTAATTTTGAGGTTGGGGTTCATCCAAGTAGTTTCAGTAGAATGGAGAGATATATGCTATATTTGTGTACTATCCAAGCACCCTACACATTTAGGGCAAATGTAGCTGAAAAGGCAGTTTCTCATAGATCTCCTTTGAATGTAGCATTTGTGACTTCTTCCATGCTTGGCCATATAACATTATCACATGTTGCCAAACTCCTCAAAGCCTTTACTTTTCTGATGTAACAGAAATCTGGAAAGCCTCCATAATGATATAATAGACTCCTAATTTAACCTGGAGGAACCATTTTTCAAAAACAATGATTTCCTGTGATTGTTTCTCCGCTGAGACTATGAAAAGGTAAACAGAACAATACTAATTATAACAGTCACTTCTGCAATGTAGATATCTCCCCTACAGTCTTTTAACTTCCATCCTTTTAAGAGAAGAGTCAAATAGAGAGTGAAGAAATGGAATTACTATGAAATTAGATGGAGATAGAGATGTGTGTGTGGAAGAGCAGCACAAAGTTAGTTACCTGTGCATGTACTGTCCTCAGCAACAAATAAAAAATGACACATCAGAAAAAAA
This sequence comes from Chloroceryle aenea, assembly GCA_013399075.1. Taxonomy (NCBI): domain Eukaryota; kingdom Metazoa; phylum Chordata; class Aves; order Coraciiformes; family Cerylidae; genus Chloroceryle; species Chloroceryle aenea. The sequence continues at coordinate 41,087 of VWZY01007782.1, read as the reverse complement.
ACAAACCAGAAACATGCATACGCACAAAAAAACCAAAAACCAAACCAACAACAAAACAACAAACAAACAACCCCCCTAATTCTTTCTCAGTATTATTTCTTCTAGCTCTTCAAAAAGCGAGTGTTGAACTTTTTTCTTTCCCTTTGTTTTTTCCATCTATCCGATCTGTGTGAAATTTGGACAAAAGAGTAACCATTCTTTGGCACATACTTCAGGGATGCATAAGCAGTCATAGGGTCAGTGATGCTCCTTCTCCAATAACCTTATCCCCAGGTCTCCAGTTTAGGGAAAATAATTCACAAAAATCAAAACTATGTGCATATATCATACACTGTGGTTAATAAAATCCTTTTCTTGAAGGGCTTAAGAAAAATCAAGTATCCTTAGCACTGGGCTTAAATTTCTCTCCTTAAGAAGGAATGAAAAACAGATTTCAGCAGAGTCTTTTTGGCATAAAGAGAAAAATTTGGGAAGTGGGTTGGTAAGTGGCTTATGCTAGTAGTAACCATTTAGGACAGTGATGATCTGGTCTAGGTACATTTTGGTGTCTTAGTTTACCTGTGTACCAGCAAAGGAATAATAGCATTATAAAGAATATAATCTCTATGTAATGGTAATGAATTACATACAGTGTTTCATCCCAAGGAGGCAACATGTAATTACATAAGGAAGTAGGAGGATCTGCATATAATCTACAGTCCTGTGAAAACATTAGTGACCATTGTGTTAATTAAAATTTCTGGCAAAACAAAGGGGAACTCCTCCTAGAACAATTGAAAATTTACAGATGTCCACTCTAAACAGATAATTAGTGCCTAGGATTAGCAAGGTGAGACTTCACATTCAGAGTCCTGCAGACGTTTCCTTTCCTTTTACCTCTGGGAATAACATGGTACTTTATTTCCTTCTCCCAAATGAGCTGCACAAGACTTCTTCACTGCCTGCTAACAATTGCAGCAGTGCAGCGCTCTGTGTGCAGTGACCACTCCTGCTACAAGCCTCTTCTAGCAGACATAACTTCTCACTGCTTGTTCTAAGAGACAGCTATGAGGGTTAACTTTGCCACCTCCTTCTGCTCTTCTGTCTCCTGCAATTGGAGTGGTCATTTGTCTGACAGTCCTGTCCAAAAGCTAGTACTTTTCTGCCTATACCAGATGGCAGAGAAATCACCTTCTCTCTCTCTTGTCTTCCCATGGTGGAGTCCCATTTTTGTGTAAGAGATAAACAATGGAGTCACCCAGGTTAGGGGTTATTTCTAGTGGAGATGCAAAGTCTCATTTTCTTGCTTGGGTGCGAGGAGGCTTTCTCCACCTTCCAAGAACTTCAGGACAGAAAGGAGTCTGTGCAAACTCCCCACCCACCTAAAAACAGTGAATGTGAATACCTTCTTTTGCACTTATTGGAAATTTACTTCCTGAATATCCTCACAGCCACATCTCTAAAATTAATTTCTTGAGGCATCACAGCGTACCCAGGCCACAGAGGTGGATTAGAGGATTAGATAGCTAGTGCCTCCAAGCCTTATTTTTTATGATAATTTTACAATTTTGAAGGAATCTTCAGTCCTGAGGTTTGAGGTAGTCTGTGTTCCTTCTCTTCTTGAGTCTATAACCACAAGATGCCACATTCATTCCTTTCTTGTGATCTGACTGTATATCATGTCCAGGAAATGGCTTTCAGCATCCTGGTGTGATAGAGATAAGCAAGGTGTGAGTGTACATACCGTATAACCTTAGGTTTCCCATGTCTTTCTGGTAAGGAGAAGGGTCCCTGGATTCAAGTGTCTGTTTTGATTTATTTCCTTTGAGATGTGAAGTGGCAAATAGCTACAGCTGAAAATTGCTCTATGGTATATTGACTATTGTAGCTTTAGTCTTACAAGTTACCTCACTCTGTGAATAAAAGTGTTTCACACTTGTCCTGGCTTGAGTTGGAGCAGAACTAATTCTGTTCAGTGATTTTACTTTACAGCTCAGTCTCTTCTAAGTAACTGCACTTTCTGAAGTTAATGGTGTATTTTTGCAGACAGCATCTGCTTCTAGCAATGATAGTGATAAGCTTGATGTTTACAGCTACTACTAAGGTTTGGCGCGCATAACATCTCTTGTCTCTACATCGTCCTGTGCAGACCAAGGTGACTGCTAAATCTTGTGTACTATGTTGAGGGGTTGCAGAAAGTAAAAGGCCACACCTGCCAGGAGGAGTAGACAGGACAGGTAACCCTATATGTCATATTCAGTATAAAGCTGAGTGATCACACAGGTTAAGTTTTCTTCTTCAGTGGCTGGTGTCTGAAGAAGACACTGTCCATTGTGCCTTCAAGCTCAGTCTGCGTGTTCTCGAATCGAGTTCCAGAATCCAGCTCCTGAGTCTAGTTACCCACTGCTGCTGAGCCCAGCCTGAGACTTCCCCAGTGCCTGCCCAACACATCAGTGGTCACAGTGACATAATTGCCATCAGACGGGTTGGGTTTTATATTGATTTGGTAAATATTTGTATATATTTCATTTTATTGCCATTATTTTCATTAAAGCTGTTTTAGTTTTCCAATCTATGGGTCTCTCTCCCTTATTCCCATTCTCTTCCCCTTCTGGGAAGGAAGTGGGGCATGTAGAGAGCACTTGTCATTTCTCTAGATGCTGGCCCAGCCCTAACCTTTGACAACACTTGTGCTGCATTTTTTGAGCCCATTCAAAATGAGATAAATCTGACCTTGCAGTTGAGTATGTCATTTCACACCTACGGCAGAAGACATGGCTGGAGGGAGGAGATGTAGGAAAGTGTAAGCCATGCAGTACAAGGTAAAGAATTACCAGGAGAGCTCAGGGAACAAGGGAAGAATAACCTCTGCCATCTGCAGAAGGACACCAGAAATAGCCACCCCTGGGGCCATGTCACGATGCTGTAATTTCTTTTTGCCTTCAAGGTAGCACAAGTTACTTCTGTAGCTTATGATATTCTTTTCAATTATGGTATATACTCACATTGACCATTCTCAAGCTTATTACTACATAGAGTATCTTTTAGATAAATTCTGCCAGCTGTATTAGGCCCTGGATGTAATTTGCAATAAAGAAAAGAATTTGCACATTTCCTTAAAAAAACAAACATAAACCAACACTGATTGTTTAAAGTCAAGGAGTATGTGGTGTTACCATATTCAGAAAGTTTTCACTTGCTAACTTTCTGAAGACAGAAGGGGAAAATGCCAAACTAGAAATCTCAAAAATACCACGCACCCTGATAACAATAAAGGTTACATATACTGAATGCAAAGTCAGTGTGACAAAGTGATGTCATTCCTTCATGACTCTTGGCAATATTGAGTCCTTGTTTTAAAAAAAAAAGGGCACTTCCTGCAAACAATCAGTAAGAGAAAAACACAGCTAAAAGAACCCGTACATTCTGTTTTCATAGAGAAACTCTTGCAAGTGTGTGGCCTCACAGAAACTTAATGATGCAAAACTCAAATTATATACTAAAGAAGCCCTTCATTGTTACTATCTTTAAAATTAAGATGTTGCTAATTTCAATCAAAGCTGTGATTTTGAGGTGATGCTGCATGGCTTTTGAATGTTTTAGGCTGTCAGAGCTTTATTATATACAGAATGCACTTTTTTGAGGTAGAGAAGAAAAAATTCTGTGTTTATAAACTAAAGTAGACAGCACAATAGCCCTCTGGCTATTGAACCTGGCCTGAAAATCAGGAATGAAATGTATCACATGAAGTGTTCTAGTTTAAACCTCTGGAGCAGGTAAGACATACAAGAGAAAACTCATTTTATAAAAAGCCAGTATAAATGCAATAGGTGTTTTAAATTGCTTCCTTACTGCTCTTTCAGAGTTGTTACTAAAATAAGAAAGGATTTTTCAGTGCAGGATGTTCATCCTTCTGTCCTCTTTTAATCTCATTCACAAATACTCATAACTCTCAGCTCCAACCAAGCTCACCCATATGGTTATTTCAATTTTAGTGCTCTTTACAGAAATGTTTTCTGCTTCTAGCACCACAGCCATGAATAAAATCAAGAATCCAACTTCCCTTTCTGTAGGGGGAAAAAAAATCAGTTGGGAATAATTTTATTTTGTACAAATGTCTTCTGGATTCCAGTGCCAGGTCTAAACTCTAGAACCATTTGTAGAATAATAAAATGAAAGAGAGAAATTAAAATTAGAGATCTGTGTTGCTGTTGATAGGTGTCAGACACCATGTTCCAGATGTGAGCTATCCATAAGTACAGCTGCTAGGAGAAAATAAAGTTGCTAAATCTACTTAAATGGCCCACCTTCAATTTTCAGGTATTCTACTCCCATTTCATGTCAGGTGGTTTTTGAGAGTAAACTTCCAGAACTGTTTTGAGTTAATTTAAGAAAGCTTTAAATCCAGACTCATGTTTCTGGCAGAACCTGTTGCACTTCTAAATGTTAAGAACACGAAAGAAGACAAATCTATCATTTAGCACAATGGATCAGTTCAGTGCCTACAAAACAAAAAAAGAAGATGCAAACTAGTGGTTTGCAGTTTCTTACTTGTCTGTCATTTCCATACAACTCTCATATCAAAATTTCTTTTTGTTTTTTTTTTTTCTCCCAGTGGGTGAAGTGCTGGGCATTTAGTACTGCAATTACTATGACTTCTTAACCACATATTGCATGAAAAAGCAACACTGGGAGCTACTGCCCAGAACCAGTCAGACCATTTTGACAAGCATAAATTTACAGCATCAGGCAGAAAATAAATTGAAGGCAGATATTTGCCAGCTTTTCCCTCTCTCTGACTGTCTGTGCTATGGATCCAACCTTCCTGGAGCTGTCCACAGCTGCATTTTCCACATAGCCTTACCTGAGTGATATATATGATATGCCTTGGGATCACTGCTTACCAGGGGAGATGATTTGGCTGACCGTGTATGGCAGGTCTGCAGACCGTGACAGGTGCATTCAGTACAAGGTGGCTTTCTTACCAGAACTGATTTACTACTAAGTTTTTGTTCATGACTGTTTAATGAATTAATTCGAAGGCTGCTTTTTTTTTCGTTGTTGCACAAGTGCAACCTTTTGGTCAGAGTAACTAATGACTGAAACCTTTCTGAGGGGAGTATTTCTTGTTATGTGTAGGGCAAAGCTGATACGGCCCTTGGCCTCTGCTCTCAGAATTGTGGTTTGCAAATGTTTAATAATTCCCTTCTGTCTTGGCTACATTTCTGGTGTTCCCAACACCCATTCTTAGGTCAAAAACCATCTAGCTGTCTCTGGATACTTCCCAGACACCAAGCCCACCTTGAAAATGGTAGCCTACAAATAACCTTACAGATAAAAAAAAAACCAAGGACCAGAACACCTGCCTCCAGAAACATAGCAGCCATCCAAAACACTCCCAGAAATATGTAATATGCAGCCAAACCTCCAGATGCTATCAGATTGGCAGTGGAGAAAATATTCCTGATAACCCCAGTACCAGCCCCAAAACATTCAGCAAATAAGGCTATTCCTCCAGAGACCGAGATCACAGATGTAAATAAGTGTCCTGCAGAACATATATAAATGCACTATTACATAAAAAGAAAAACCGTATTAACAGCACACTTAACTATCATATTTCACGATAGACTGGAACCCCTCCAGAACATCCTGAAACTGCAACCTTTGCTAGCAGATGATCATTTGAGAGAAATTGTCCTCAAAGTTTCTCTTTGAACTTTCCAAATTGCCCTTGCCTCTCCAAATGCTTTATTAGAAGCAAAATTTCTCATGGCAAACATATCCCAAATGGAGCGGGGCCATGCCAAAACAATAGATTTAAAACTTGCTGACACATGTATATACCCCACAGAATAAGAGCCCCATTCCCATCCAAAAGAAACCATCAAAGTTTTGCATCCTACATGTACTCATTCCAGAACGTGATCTATTCTACCCAAAGCACCAAACACACTCATGGAAAGTGTGTGGGTGAAACCCATCAACCACTGTGCACCACAAAATTTTCACACAGACACTCTCCAAAAGACAGAAACAGTCGTTGGGAGAACATTTCTCACAATATAACCACTCTCTGACTTCTTAGTCTTGATCTTCAAAGGCATTCCACAAAACATCTTCAAAAGATGAGCTTTGGATGTCAAATTCCTAACTCTACTTCATCCTAAACATCACAGCACAATGGAGATGATAGTTTTATGTCACAATTCTCTGTACACTATATCTGAAGCACTTAACATCTATCTCTGTGACACAGAAATTATTGAACTTACCACTTTTGTTAACATACCTTTCATTTCCATAGATACCAAATCCCTTTTTCTCACCAAATATCAAGCTCATTACCACAATTCAGTTTAGGCTGCAAAGCTGGAATGTTGCTTCTTCAGTTTCACGTCCAAGAAATGCCTTGTCTTTGCTTCTTATCAGCTGCTCTATCCAGGGGTGTCATCTCTCCATAAAAATCTCTCCCTTGCTTATTTCATTAATGATAGTGTTATTGTAGCAATGAGGCTACCCACACAAACAATAAATAGACTGCTAATAGGCTCAAACTCTGTTTCTTCATGAAACACACGTATCACAGACAGGTCATATTTTCACAGAGGGACTGGTTCAATCTTTCACATCCTTCATGGGTCTGCTAGCGAGAATGCTACTTCCCCCCGAAATCCTCCCCTCCGGTGGGTTAACATGTACCACAAAAATGAGCAAGGAGGTATCCTTACTAGATACTGCTAGATGTCAAAGTCCATATTTAAATGAGGGAAGAAGCAAGAACAAGTGCAGTGTCAATCCTAAACTTCTGTGATATTACACCACAAAGTAACACTGCTTGCTTAATGCAGTTGTTGGTTGGTGATGACGTAGCTTTAGTTTTGTTGCTGTTTCCAGTCCCTTTTAGTGGACATCAGCTCAAATCTACTTCAGTTTTAGTAGGACAAAAGAGGGGAACATAACTATAACACTGACACTGATCCAGTTATCAACACATAGAAAGAGCAAACAAGACTGAGGGCAGTTCTTTAGAACTGCAGTTTTGCTGGACTAATGGGTGATTACCCTTCATAGATTGAAAGAACCAGTATGACTAGACATATTGGAAAAAGATGGTTTTCATTTATGTTATTTAGTCATGTAATCAGAGAGTGGTCTGCATGTGTGTGGGAATTATTATGAGATAATTCTTGGAAGCTTACTAATCATGTCATTGCTTTTCAGAATTCTGCTTATGCTCTAATCCCTCCTGGAATTTATTAAGATGGACAATTTGATGTTTCAGGTTCCTCCAGTCCAACACAGACACACAAATTCCAATACCAGAGAATTCTAAGAACCCATCTCTCCTGACAGCTTTGCTTTAAAATGATTCAGGGCAAGGTATAAATCTCCCTGTACGCTACTAACTGCAGATTTTTTTTTTTTTTCCAGCCCATCATGCATGTTATGTATGCTGATGTATGTGGCTGTGTCTCCCTTATAATTTTTATAAAACATACAAAATGTAAAGTCTGGAGTTCTAGACTGTAAAAGCTGTCTGGTTTTCTTCTGTGTAGGTCAGGTGTGACCCTGGGAGATTTCTCAACATGAAAAAAATGATAATTTCAACTCCCTGTGAATATCACAGATGCAATGTCCTCACTAGGACACCTGAATCACTGGATATTTCAGACATTCATAAACCTACAGCATGGGTGGCTGCTAACAAGGGCACCCCCTTTCCAAAAATAGAATCTTAACAAGTTTGATTAGTCCATGATCTGACCAGTCATATATCCTCAAAAAGGTCCCTTAAGTACCCAGGAATAATTTTGAATTTATACACTTGGCAGGCACAAACTCCGCCTCTCTGTTGTAGAATCATATAACTCCATTCTACGTGGATAAGGTGTGTTATTTCCATTTTAAAGCTGGGTGAAATGAGAAAGATCATTTGTCCCAAGGAACCAAAAATTTCCATCTAAAGATAATATGTCCCCTTGAGTTGTAGAACTTAGCTTTTTTTTTTTTTTTTGCCTTTTCTTTTTCTTTTTTTCCCAGGCTTGGAAAGATGACAGAAAGACTCCTACATTCAGCAGAGCAGAGATAATGACACTATTCTTCATCCATTGCCTGCAGTAAAGATAATCATTCAAGCAGAGATGTCTGCATATAGAGAGGGACTTAAGATCTCTGCTTTAGCAGGTGCAGCCCAGGCTGCTGGGAATAGTCAGAAGGGTTAAAGCAGTACTTGGTTCTGGAAGATGTACAGGAACTAGAGAAGACAGAGGAATTTGCTGGATTCTGGAGCCCATGAATTTAATAACTTCAATTATCCCATTCTACCTAGAGAGCACAGGACCTGAACTATGCACATGAGAGAAGAGGGAAGAGCTGAGCTACCACAGTCTCACGTGGACAAAAGTGCATAAGAGAATTGCAGCTGATGTGGGTAAGTGAACTAAGCTTATCCTAAGCCCGAGTTCACCCCCAGGAAAGAAACATCTGAAAGATCTTCCATGTGGAAACAAAACTTTTTCTCCCTCTGCTGGAAGGGGGAAGGGAAGAGAGCAGGATAATGTTTTCCTTTTCTTTTGCTCCATAGGTTCATGTGACTTCAGTTTTATCCAGCCCAAAGCCAGACACTATGCAGAAATAAAGATATCTTTTTAATAAAAATATAATTTTCTGCAATGAGTGAAGTTGTACAACCCATAATATTCTAGAGAGAAGCCCAGTGAGGCTGTTACAACAGCCCAGGAAGCAACAGGATCTTCACAGTATTATTAGTTATGATTTAGAAATTTTCTCCTGGGAGCATAAAATTCCAACAAATACTCACTTGAAAGGGTCAAGAAAGCACAAAGGGATAGATCAGTTGAATTATTTGGGGGTTTTGTTAATTACCACCACAGCTTTTAGGGTCAAAAGAAGTCTGAAGGCCTTTGCATCCAGTCTCTCTCTAAACTCATGCTCAGCTAATACATGTCAGCTGCATCTTCCCTTGACAATACAGAGGTGAGTGTGAGGAATTTCTGCATGTTACTTATTTAGCTATTACCTTTTATGGGTCCCTCTGTCTCCCGATGACTTTCTGGCTGCAGATGGATTGGCAAGAGGAAAAGCTCAAACAATCCTCTTCTGAAATCTTTAAAACTTAAGCAGAAGGAAAGAACAGAGTCTGACAAAAGAAGCAGACACCTGTGAAGTCTGTGCTTGGACCTGGGCTGCTCCTTTCATGGCTTCAGCTAACACAGAGTATTGTCTCTGTTTAAAGCCTATCTCACTGTAATTTGGGAATCCACTCATCCTTTTTTCTTTTTTAATGTGATTTTTTTTTTTTTTGGCATGATTTTCAGTACTCTCATGCTTATTGTAAGGCTTAT
>VWZY01007782.1:0-31701 GCA_013399075.1 Chloroceryle aenea | reverse complement strand
AAAAAAAAAAAAATCTCATTTTTCCAGGTACTGTTGAAATGTCCTAAACCAAAGGTGGAAACAGGCCCTGCTGTTGTGGAGACTGTCTAAGTAGATGAATAGCCATAAATGGTGGAGAAAGAGTTTTCCACTTCACAGCAAGCAGTGATTCTCCAGAAAGATGCGAGGAGAAGATCCACTAACAGACAAGAAAAAGGTTGCAGACGTAAGTCAGGAGCTGAGAGGACAGGGCTGAAGTGAACATGCTCTGAGGGAACTGACTGGATTAGGAGATCCAGTTACTCAGCACAGGGCAGAGAGAGTCCAAAATCAAATTATCCAAATGTCTGAAGCACCTAGCAATGGCGAGAGCATGGGTTGGCTCAGTGTACAGTCTCCTGCACATGCACATGGGATAGTCCTCATACCGGGCTACTTTCCTCCAGGAAAACAATCCATGCTCATGTATTCCAGCTGTGTTTGTAAAGTTACTACCAAATTGTTACTGCTATGCTGTGAATGTTACTTTCTCAGTGTTTATTAACCTTGGCCAAGAATCATCCATCAGTTTCAGAACAATGAGGAACATCTAAAGTTAATTATGACAATGAACATGGTAAGGAGGAGATCACAACCAGAAAAGCCTGTTGTTTCGCTTACTTGCAGAAGGATGGTTTGGAGCAAAAGAAAGAGTGAAAGAGGCATGAGGTTATAGGAAAGGTGCACACGGCAGGACAAGAAGAAGAAACTTCATGGACAGCCATGTTGGCAGGAAGAAGGGGTAGGCATGGTTATTTTGTCACGAAGAGCTTGGATTAGCTGTAAAACAAGCCAAGTCTAGAAAAGAAATCACAACAGACTAACAACAGATAAATGAGCAGAGGAAGAATCTGGAATGGACTTGGGAACTGACAGGAAAGATACTGTTCATTCTCATAGAAATGTTAAGCACTTGATGGTGCTTGAAAGTAAAGAGCAATGCTCAGTTCTGAAACTTTATGTTCAACAGAGTCCATTTCATTGCAATTACCAACAGGAAGGCAAAACCTGAAATTATAATTTCAGTAGCAAGGTGAAATTCTGCACATTTCTACTTGAGAGGAAATCTGAAGGCTTCAAATGGGTCTGAGAGCTCTGACAAATATACCTCAAAATAATAATAAAACAACAACAACAACAACAAAAACAACAACAATAACCCAAAATAGAATAAACTGAGATAAAGATCATCAGTACCTGTTAAGGGCCTTGCAGAAATCTTCCATGCTGTGATCATTCCACTCATGCCTGGTTGCAATCGAGACATCTAACAAATCCTCTCACAGCCTTCCTTGGCAATGTTGACTCTAGAACAAACACTCCTCACATCAGATCTGGGTTTATCAGAGACATTTTTACAATTCCAACTATTTCATAATTTTAACACAAGTTCTCTGAGGGGTGAAGATCATATTCAGGACAATGACTCACGTGGGTTATAACCAAGACATCCTTCATGTGGGCCAGAAAAAAACATGTGTTTTCTTCATTGACAACAGCTTGTAAGCACAACTGGTGCCTTGGTTACCAATCCCAGCACAGAAGCACAGAGCAAATAGGCCAGAAACTGAAACTGCAAAGGACTGTCTGCATGGATCTGGGATCTGTGTCCTTGGTGAGCAGGTCCAGAACATAGTTCTCCAAGCAAGTCACAACACAGATGTCACTTTTTCCCTGTGAGCATCATCCTGCCCAACGCTTATATCCTAAAAGGAAAGATTGTCTTAGAAAGTACAGGATGAAAGATGGTGAAAGAATAAAGATGACTTTCACTGATGGCTGGTTTTGTGCAAGAAGTAGGAGCAAGTGCTGTATTTAGTGCAGCACTCACTGGACTGATACTGTAGATGCACACAACTAGAAAAGACTACACCGCTTTTGACTGTGTATTTTGACTCTGCATACTCACAGAAGGACCTGCTGGCTATTTCTTTTTCCTAGAGGTGCCAAGCAGTGAAGAAATTCAAATGTGTGGAAGCACACCCAAGAATTAATGATCTCTTACAAGCAGAGATTGGCTACAACACTGGAGGCTCGGTTTGGCCAAACCTCATCAATCAGACTTTGTTTTTGCCAAACCAAACCCCACAGCAGAAATGGGTTTGGAGTAAACTTCTATTTTCTTGAAGCCACTAAAGTCCTGAGGTTATTCAAAGGTCTCTCTATCACCCATCTGCAATCTAAACCTTTTTTCTAGAATGTGTTTTCTGCAGATTGCCTTGATATGCCACCAAAGGGTGCAAGCATTTCAGCATTTCCCAGCTCTGGACATGTCCCAAATACTTCAGGAATAGCCTTTCAAGTGGTGGTTTGGCCCTCACAGGCACAGGCAGTTTGGGAGGAAGAGAGTCTCATGTTCATAGAAAATAAGATTAAGAAACAAAAATATTGAGCAAATGGCTTTGAATCTGGAAAAATATGCTCAAGTTAGGGTGAAAATTCCAGTTGTTTTTAAATGAGATAATTTGTTCTTTCCTGTACATCAAGTGTGGGAAGAAAAGGGGAAAAAGAGAATAAAACCAAAACAAAATAACTTTGTTTTTTACCAAAAAAACCCAGCTGCTCCTTCTGGAAAAAGTGCTTAAAGTGTAGACTGGAGGTGTGGGTTCAGTTTGTTAATGTGCCAAAAAGCCCTGCATGACCTCAAGAAATTCCCTTAACCTTTCCCAGTTCCCTTTGCAAATACTGATGGTAATGCAATTTCCCTTCTCCTGTGTTTCTACTCTCACTGCAAAGTCTTTGAAACAAGCCTACGTCTTCCTATATGTTTGCTCAACACCCGGAAGAAAATGGGGCTCCCATTGTAGTTGGAGCTCAGGAGCGAGTGTGATTCAAGTCATGCTAATATCCATTATAAATTCTGCAAGGTCCAGCCTCATTGACTAGAGTTTCCAACTTTTGGGCCAGTCCTAAGGCAGTAGGGGATTATATAATATAAATAAGGCTATAGATGTCACTCTTCCCTAAGAGGCTGTCCCTCTCTCTGCCAGGGATGTGAAAGGAACTGTCTACCAAGCACCACCGTGACTTCACAGGAGGTGCAGATCAAGCCTTTACCTGAAATTCAAGGTTTACAAAAAGGTTTTTGTGTTGGTTTGTTGAGGGTTAGTGGTTTTTTTGAAAAACACTTGAGTGTGAACTGGGGAGACCACACACATGCAGCAGTTTCTCACTGCCCATGATCTGACATGCAACTTAACCTTTGTGGTTTATAACCAGTGCTCACTGCACTGCTCATTGAGAATACTAAGTCTCTGCACATGCTGGGAGGAAAAAATCCCCAGGAAATTCCCCAGCTGATGAGATCTTGTCCATCAAAATTCAAGGGAAGGACTGGAGTGTTGTGTTTTAGGAATGGACAGACTTCAGGTGGTAAAGAGAAGGTCCATCCCCTTCACTGAACCAGAAGCCCTGTGTTTTCCAGGGCTATCTTCCAAACCAAGCACAGCCTGAAGCAAGAAACAGAAAGGACCAGAGGAAAAAGCCAGCCAAGCTTCCCAGGTACTGGCGGTTTTGACAATTCAGGAACAAAGAACTTAAGACAAGACAGGGTTGCTTCAGTCATTGCACACATTCCTAACAAAACACAGACAACCCAAGAAGGAAATTTATTCTAGGAGTATCCTCTGGCAATGCACTGTGGACAGACGTTTCCCAGTACCCTCTAACAAAACTGCAAGACCTCTAATTAAGACCAAAAGGCACAGAGTGCACCATGCTACCAGCAGAGAGAGGGAATCATGGTGAAGATCACCATCCATTCGTCAAACTGCAGAGAATTTTATATGTAATTGTTGTAAAAAGCAGAGGACTACAACTGGTTCTCTGTTGAGATTTGCCCACTGTTGATGATGATATTATTGGAATCCTCTTTTCCAAAGTGCTGAAGCTGCTGTTGTTTCCCAAGCTGCTACACACTCCAAAGAGAAATGCATAACAGTTTGAACAGGGTGGCCAGCAGTGTTCACAGCTAGAATTTAAACAGTCTTTGAAGACGAGTGCCTCATGATTATGAATATAGAGGGACCGTTCATTGATGCTGTTGGTGACAGCCACACTGGATCTAGCCATGTGTGTAAGTGAATATTAACACAACACAATTAAGTAGCTGTAGGACTTGGCCTACTTTATGTCAGATCAAGGAAAAGAACAAATATCTGCCACAATATCTTGACAGAAGTTAGTTGGTCAACATCTGTAACACAAGATTGGCTCTCATGTAGAAGCTTCAAAGTTCCATACACAACTAACACTCAATAAAAAACAATTTTTTCTTCTCTGTCATCCTTACCTCCTCTATGTGTCTACCCAGTTAAACAAGAGTTTCAAGGAGAGGCAATGACTTTATTGAAACAAACTGACATAGCTGGGAAAAGAATCCACTATGCTTTCAGGCCTGACAGCCCTTCTTCAGAGTGTCCAGTGAAGTGGACCAGCTTAAGCCTTTTGAAGATGCAAAACGGTGATAAGATGGTGAGTGCACTGAGTTCTGTGAAGATACGAGGATCACACCCTGACATTAGTTAGGGGTGTTTGGAACTGGAATATGATCCCTTTCTCTTCCCTTCCTGGTTTTACACTGTATGGCAAAATTAGCAAAGACTCACGGTTGTTACCATGAGATCATTTAGCAGTTAATCTTTTATTTGCAAATCTGTTCCTTCCACCAGAAGTAAACACCCACCTTATCAGGCACGCAATGGTGGCAAAGGATGTTGTCTAGTTCTCCACCTGCTGTCCTTCCTCTCATTAGTGGCTTCCCTCCTTTTGCAGCCATTCCCACCCACCATCTGCCAGAACGTGCTGCACACCCACAGCCCCGCCAATGATGCTCATGGACATGGTGTGGACTCACCAACCCAGCCTTTATCAGGAAACAGCCTGCTCCCTCCAGGGATGGGAACATGCCCAGCAGTCACGCAGTGTGTATGAGACCCCTCCTCCACAGCAGTGCAGTGCCTGGCCACACTCCTGACCCCTTGAATCTCTGAAGGGCCATTAATGGAACCACATGTGATTCCTACCATTCACAGATAGCAAAAGAAAACAAAAACAGGAAAGGAAAAAAATACAACACAAACAAAAACAAATCAAAAAAACCCACAACAACAAACAAACAAAACCCAAAACAACAACAACATGGTAATACAGAAACTCTAAATCAGGGATTAATCAGCCTTTCCTTGGCACAGAGACTGTTGCACCAGTCCCTTTACCCTGCACCTCCATTGTCAAGCCCTTTTTCATCTCTCTCTATTAAACCTCTGAGGGCATCTGCAAAGGAGTTGGCTAAGAGGAATGTACCTGACTAAATTATAAGTCCTCTTCCCTGCTGATGAAAATCTAGGTCCTGTTGCTGGTTTTAATATGGTGGTTTCATTAGAGTGGGGACAGACCCAGTGGCTGTGTAAAGCCACTTAAGTCCCATTGAGAAGGCTTCCTGTTTATCTTCAGCAAATGCACAGAACATGCTGTGATGCTGTTTCCTTCCCTGATAACTGCTGCAGACAGATTCAAGATTATCTGCTAGGAAAAAACTCCTTTCTGACACTGAGATCCAGAGATGTTCATTGTCTGAGGATCTGCCCCCAAAACTGCAAAACAAAGAACCTCAGCAGTGCCTTCACTGAAAAATACAACAGGTATTCCTCCTGCAGAGCAAAGGTAATGTGTGTTATTAGACTTAATAATGGTCATATAATCCTGTGTATATCCTCAAAGCACCTTGCACAACAGATCTTGTGCTCGTCTCGCAGAGGGTCTACCACAACATTAAGTGTAGTGCTTAGTTTCTCTTTACAGTCAGTGCTCCAGCTGTAAGGAGTCCCTCTCTCTCACTACTTGACTGTGTCCCTCTGACCAGGAGATATGGACACAATGAAATGCTTCCTCTGAAGTCTTCCAGAGGCACTCCAACCTTTTACTGTTACAATTTCATGTTAGCTTCCCAACATTTGCACCCAATTGTTTGATTTTTTTTTTTAAAGGCAGAAGCTGAGGCAGTGAATCCCTGCAAAGATTTACAGACTCCCTGCCATCATGCATGGCTCTCAAGGTCTTCAGGAGCAGTAAAGCTGTTTTCTTACAGACTCATTTCTCCACGTACACTTAAAATTACCATGTATCACTGTGGATTTATTCTTCCCCTCCTCATTTTCACTCTCATTCTAAAGCACTGCTCAGATCATTAAACCTCACCTTTGCTCTCCTACTCTCTACTGTGTAACATAGAAATACTTCCCTTCTCCATCCCAGATTCATCCAGCACAGAGGGACAAAGCATTCACCAGAGCAGTAGAAAATAGTCCCTAGCTCATTCAGAACTTCCATGGAACTTTCTAGTGTGGCTGATGTCACTGACATTCCTGTCCAGTCTGACAAACTGAACAACATAGGGTGTGACCTTACAGAAAGTTATTTGTTCAGTGTTGCTGTCTGTGGGCCAGCAAAGACTATGGACCACTGATTTCAGAAGGACAGTAATCAGCTTGTGGTAGCAACAAACAGACCGCAAGGCGTGTTGTAAAGTTTCAGTTTCTTCCCCTGGTATACTCCCGACTGGGACTGCTTGGCTAACTTATCATCCACCTTATTGAATCCCATGCTCATAACCTGTTCCTGCTTCCTAGAACTATTAGTGACTTTTTTAAATTTCTCCTTTTTTTTTTTTTTTAATATGCCATCACCATCATTCTCTTGGATAGAAATCCTGCAAATCTTACAGTCTGCTTTTTCCATCATTGATAAAAACAGTGCTGCAAATCCTGGACATTTTCTGGATGTCATTATTTTTTTTATTTAAATCATACATATAAACTCTAGAGCATAGGTATCTAAAGTTGTCCTTTAAGGAAAATGTTCTTTTAGGGGACTCAACCTTTAACCTTCATCCCCTTCACACAGCCTTGAAAGAATTACAATGTTTGGCATATTCCTAGGACGACATTGTCCAAATTCATCAAATCATTGGAACATCTAATCTGTAAATCCTGCAAATAAAAACCCTGTGGCATTTCATCTGGTTGTTCTCACAGAAAAAAAACAACAATGATTTCACAAAAGGTTACTGTTGCAGAAGAAATATCAAGAATTGATTTCAATATATTAGGTTAAATAGGTTACAGCATGACACGAATGCTCCCAGTATTCGCAAGTGTTCTCTTGAACACAACATACATCAGAAAGCAAACAGCAGTAATGTGTCTGTATGATTTGTCCACGTTCTAAGAGATGACATATCACTGTGTAATTTAGCAATTTTCGCTGTAAACACTCATTGTCTTTCTACAACACAAAGAAAGTCTCTCTTGCGTAGTCAGTACCACACTACTGGAGCTAACAGTGCCAAATAACAGAAAGCTTTTCCCAAGAACACCTTCACGTATCATGCACACAAACAATGAGGCTTGGAAAAAGGACTGTCAGGAAATAGACAAACTGCTATGATGAGAAAAGCTCAGACTGCTTATGGGTGAAATTACTTCATCAGCATTTTAAGAATTGGTTGTGATCTGCTAAAATATTAGGACTTTTGTGCCATTTTGATCACCCAGAAACAAGAAGCTGAACAGTATGCACTGAAAGGATTTATAGATCTACACCTTTAGTTTTATACCAGTCCACTGGCTATTTTTTTTTTTTTCTTGCGAGATGATTATGGGTATTTATTGATTGTGAAGTTGAATGCCTGGTTCTCAGAAGCCAAGATAAGTAAGGGGGATGCTAAAATAGCATGTTGTCTTCTCAGTCTCTCCAGAATCTTCCAGATCCCTCCCAAAGTCGAATCAGCGTAGCCCTAGTTCCGTGGGAGAGCCTCAAAGATGACCAGAGCACCCATCACTACTTCTGTTACACTTCAGTCATCACCAGCACCACCAACTCAGAGCAACTCTGCAGTGCTGACCTGCACAGACAGCAATACCCACATCCTATTCTTGTATCGCATTGACACTTTGTTGTCTTTTATTTTTCACTTCTATCTCTGTGAATTACCAACCCTCACAATTTTCATTGCTCCAATACTGAAATTCCATCTGGCAATCTGATAGTCCAGGTTCTGAAGTGAGCAGTGTTGGTAGGGATATCTGAGGCTGAACGCTTTGTATTATAAATTTCACACATATACAAAAAAGCCTGCTCTTTGAAAAATAGTCTATATTACAGAGATGCAATTTTCTAACCTTTAATTAAGCAGACAATCACCACCCCTTTCTCCTAATTCCTTATTAGAATTGAAAAGCAACCATTTTTTTATTTTTTTTTTTATGAAAGTAAACAGATCCCTAAAGGATAATCACAACATGGACTAGATCTAAACCAATGATTAATCTACTGGAAAAATCCCTTCTCAAAAAATCCCAGCCTGCTTCATTTCAGTTGGTGAGCAGAGCTGTGTCAATGGTTTTATGATGTGACATCAGTCCCAAGGCTCAAGTGGCAACTTCTGTGTTTTCATACATTGTTTATGAAGCTGCTCACTTCCCTTCTCTGACCCAAAATTTATTAAAATCAAGAAGAAGCACTCGAGGGTTTTTTCCAGAGAAGACAGGCCATTTAGAATTTATACTGAAAAGAGATTCCCTGTGGCAAGGAAATGAAAAACTAGAAAGTGCTTGGAGGGACATGCATTATTCCCTAAACTGTTATATTGAGTTAGCAACTAGCATGATCTTGGCTTTAAGGAAATCAATCAATTCTCAGGCTTCCTTATTTCACTAATCCCCCAACAGAATCACAGATGCAGTTTTTTTCTCTCCAGAGATTCAGAAAAAAAGCCAAAAAAGAGCATAGGGAGAGTGGATGGCACACTGGGTTTTACAGGCATGCCTTGCCCAGGTTTCTTTCCAATATCTTGTTTTATACATGTAGTGGAGCTTTCAAGACTGGACTGCTACCAAAGCTATTCTTTTAACATTGCTAACAAAGGAGAGGTCTCTACTTACAGGCTTCTCCCCTAACCAAGAGTGTATGATTACTCACGCACAGTGAGAAGGTAGAGTCATCAAACAGATAGCAAGATCTAGACTCTTCCCCCAAAGATGAGCGAAGGTCTAAAAAAAAAGACTTTTGAAAACAGTGACTTTATTTAGTTTAGAGAAGAAAAAGGACTGTGGGTTGTCATAAGAAGTTGTTGCAACGAGAAAGTAAAAAGACTTTTCTGCAGGTCCCTGGAATTATTGTCAACTCAGATTAGACATTAAGTCAAAAAATCTTATTGCAGGAGCTCTGAGAATATGCTATTGGGGAGGGAGGTGAAAATTAGAGAGGTATCTGTCTGGAGCAGGTGAGGGAGAGAAAAACTGGCCATAAGCCAGGGAGATACACTGTATATCTTCTTTGGGTCCCTGTCAGCACTTCTGAATTTTATTCTCAAAGTGTGTAGCTGCTTAGCTGTGCTTGGAACAGTAGAAAGGCACCACAGAGCCTTCAGGTTTTTTTAATCAAACCAAAGTAAACTATGCAAAGCACAACACTGAAGACTATGCTTATAACAGATGAGGATACTTTGAGAAAGAATTTGTATAATACGGAGTTAAAAACAGTCATCCTTAACTGAGTTAGATTTGGGGAAAGACTCTGACCCTTCATTTTTAACTGCAACATGCATGAGCTTTTTCTTACTACAAGTAGTATCCACCCTTCTAGAAAAGCCAGTGACAGAGGCAAGACATGGGAGACTTACTCCAACTTGTTCTATTTACCTTGCTCAATTTGAGAAAACATTCAGATATCCAGATAGACTATATCAAGGATAACACTGGCAATACCTTTGGAGTTGTAGGCACCCACAGATATTAATCTAGAAGGTACATGGAGAGTTCATAAATAAATAACAATAGGCTTCATACTCAGTATAGATAGAGATTTCATACTGGGAGTAAAAACATAAGCAAGTTAGCATAAGCTGAAGTCAACAGGGGCTTAGAATAATTGAATAACTGAGATTTTTAAAATCAGAAGGGCACCTATGACCTCTCATCTGAACTCCTGTGTATGCAGGCCAAAGAATTCAAATGAAGCTTTTAGTAAGTTCTATGGAAACTAAAGGCAAAGGTTTTAAGAAGACATTCATTAAAGATTCCAAGTCTGGGGAATACCAGCACAAACCCAGGGAATTTGTTATAATGATCAAACACCTTCCAGTGTTTAAAAAAAGTAGCAATCTGAAATTTATTTCTAGACTAAATTTGTGTCAAATTTACTTCCAGCTGCTAAATCTCATTGTGCCTTTTCTGTTAGACCAGGATTATCCTAAGTCAGTTGTGGTCAGGAAAGCACTCAACAGCTTAATGGGGCTATATAGCAAGGAAAAAAAAAATGGTAATCCTAAAGAGAAAAATAGCACGTCTTATCCAATCCATATTCTGTGCCGTCTGTGGCTGCAGTGCACCCCTGAGGACTTGACCAGCTGGGCGAAGCAGCACGTATGGCCAAGGGAGAGATGGCCCAGAATGAATTATAAATATGAATTATTTCATCAATGCTGCATGTGATGAGATTTAAGCAGAATGCCAATGGTTTGTACTTAGACAGGTCTGGTTTATATTTCCTCACATGGAGCAGAGCCTTGTGGAGGGAAACACCACCCAGGTAATTTATGGTTTTAGAAATGCTATTTCCCAGTGACTTCTTGCCCAAACACAGCCTGACTACTATTCTCCACAGTCTCCTTTCTGTCTCAGTCTATTAAGATGCTGGTTATCTCCTGCTCCACAAGGCATCAAGTAGTGGAGCATAGTCTGGGGACAGAAGACTTCAGGAATTTTCCCAGAGGATTGACCTGATGCAGCCCCCAAGGCAGTGTGGAGACATCCCAAGGTGCCAGATTTCTGATAAATTGGACTATTTATTAATTTAACCTCCTCTTCAGTTTTTTTGGTGGTTGTTTGTTGTTGTTGTTGACTGGGAATGCTTCCTGGGACTGACTACCTACTGCCACTATGAAAAAGGAGTGGATATACCTTGCATACCCATCATATACCTCACTTATGCTACCACCCTTCATCAGGTGAGAAGTAAAGATGTATGCCTGTCTATGCTGAGGATATCAAGGGCTTGAAGCTTGTAGTTGGACTGAGCAGAGCAGAAAGGGAAAACAACTGTTTGGCAGCAGCAGTATCATTATCAGGTGCTCCTTTCTGGGTTGATGCTGTCACGTCTTAGACAAACCTCCCCTGAAAGCACTTATTGATGAAAAATACCTGGACCTGAGCAAAGCCTTTGTCACTGTCCCGCATGACATTCTGGTCTCGAAGCTGGTGAAATATGGATTTGATGGATGGACAATTCAGTGGATAAAGAACTGGCTTGATGGCCACTCTCAATGTGTAGTTGTCAATGGGTCCGTATCCAGGTGGAGACCAGTGACAAGTGGAGTCACTCAAGGATCAGTACTGGGAACAGTCTTGTTTAACATCTTCGTCAGAGGCACGGACAATGGCATTGAGTGTAGCTTCAGCAAGTTTACTGATGAAACCGAATTGTGTGGGGCAGCTGACACACTGGAGGGAAGGGATGCCATCCAGAGGGACCTTGACAGGCTGGAGAGGTGGTCCCATGCCAACCTCATGAAGTTCAACAATGCCNGGCTCCGAGGAGACTTTATTGTGGCCTTCCAGTGTCTTAAGGCGGCCTACAGAAAAGCTGGGAGGGACTTTTTAGGCTGTTGGGCAGTGATAGGACTAGAGGGAATGGATTAAAACTAGAGATAGGATGATTCAGGTTAGACATTAGGAAGAATTTCTTCACTGTGTGGGTAGTGAGACACTGGAACAGGTTGCCCAGAGAGGTGGTGGAAGCCCCATCCTTGGAGATTTTTTTAAGACCAGGCTGGATGGGGCTCTGAGGAACCTGATCTACTGGGAGGTGTCCCTGCCATTGGCAGGGGGGTTGGAACTGGATGATCTTTAAGGTCCCTTCCCACTCTGACAATTCTATAATTCTATAAAAAAGACAAGAAACAACAATTGGGCATAGAATACAGTGACATCAGTGCAACTATAACACAGCAAAACTATACATGCTAGGAGCTCTTGTAACATTGACAGTTTAAAGAAAGCAAATCCATATATTGTCAAAGACAATGAAACTCAGAAAGGGCAAGTGATAGATTGTAATCCTACAGCATGCCCTACTTAGGACATTTCAGCATTGTTTTCAGTTGCACAGCCTTTGCTTTTAGAATCTGGGCAGCATTTTCCCAGCACTGAGGATGCCCAGTTCCTGCCTGTGTTCAGCAGTGTACCTGTTCTGAGCTCCCACACAATGCTGTTACTGGCTGTCTGCAGCAGCTTCCCTGCAGGGAGATATCCAGCCATCCATGCTCTCAAAGAATCAGCTGATGCACTGAGATGGATCATTTCTTTCTCTAATTAGGAGGCAAATGAAATAGGAATGAAGCAACAAGGCCATAAGAGACAACTAAAGCTATTGGCTAATCAGTATTTAGAGATAATCGTAGAAGCAACCAAGTCAGGATATTATGTTAATATTTTCATTTAGAAAGACAAGTGCTGGGAAAGGGATAGGTCACATGGAAAACTCATATCTGGGTGCTCCAGGGGATATGAGGCTAGCAGAAGAGATCTATCCTGCTCCAGAGCTTGGTGTATATCTGAATACATCTTTTGACTGTTTCTATCCTTGCCAATGACACTTGAGTCAGACAAAACTTAGCTCAGTCTATGCCTCTCAAAGTACAGCTCTCTGCAAAGGCTATGAGCACTCATATTCTGACTTGTAAATGCAACAGCTTCCTCTAACATCATGAGGAAGGAAGAACTGGGGGATTGTGCCTGCCTGTACCCCCTTCATGTCATTTTAACAGAGTCGCTTTTAAGAGCATAAGCACCCACTCAAAATTAGTACAAATGTTTCCTTCATCGGCTTGTTCTGACACTAATGGGTAAAACATATTTCCATGGTGCACATCCAGCATTCTCACTGCATGGCTCTCCTGTCACTAACAGCAGCTCATGCATTCAAATGAACAATTGGCAATAAATAAAAATGACAAGAGCAAATTACAAAAGCGGGAGCTATGGCCTGGGGAATACTCACAGGCTAGAGAGGCATTACAGTCCTTTCCCCTTTAGGTCACTAGTATCCACTAACAGCCAGTTTGTCAAGCTAGGCTGACTCTTTCTTGTCCTTGAGCCTGGAGGACTCCCAAAGAAATGCGGGGCTTGTAGCCAGCAGGAGATCCCCCTCCCCTTTCCATGGGCTGGTGTTTATTTCTTTCCTACAAGTCTACTCCCCACTCACATACTACTTTCCTCACAGTTTTCTCATCTGAATAATTTCTAAAGAAGTGGAATGATATTTGGTGCAGACGGTTTATCTGCACAAGCAGCTTCACAGTGTAGTGCAGACTATGCATATCTGTATGGTAATATTTCTAATTGGTGGTGTTTGGCCTTGCACATTAATAAAACTGTAGTATCTTCCATACTCCAGTCAGCATATTGACCAGGTGAATTTTGAATTCAGTCCTTCTGAGCTCCATACAAAAGCTGTCCAAGACAGAGGTGAATTAAAAGTTGACATCACAGGAGCTTTAGTCTCTATGGTTGCTCTGAGTACTGAGGTATGTGGGAGATTAGAACAGATGTTCTTGTGAATGAGTTTGGACTCAGCTTCTGAAACGAGTTTGCTGCTCTGGGCCTGAGCTTGAGAACCGAGTTATTCCCAGATATCCCTCTGTTGTGGCCAATAGTTCCCAGATAAGAAAATAGTCATCCAAAATAACTGGCTTTCACCTGCATGCACCAGGGCCTGCTTTCTCTCTAGCTGTCTTTGGGGAAGGAACCTCTCTGTTGAAAATCACTGTCTGCACCTTCATCTTTTTGTATGTATTATAGCTGACAACATCAATAGTCATCATGCCTGGGATAAACTGAGCACTCCATGTGTGACTCTAAAAGACCATCTCCTAACTTCTTTCATGTTCGTTATGGTACTTTTCATAATGCATTCACAAACAGGTGAAGCACTAAGATTATTATGCTTAGCAAAGGACCAAATATAATCCTTATACACTTTCTCTTTTAGGAAAGTCCAGTCATCTCTTGTAGTAGTTAACAGGGCTGGGAGTATATTGACTGATTTGTTTTGCTTTCCTGGAAAAAAAACACAGCACAAAACAAGAGTCTATGTACCTCTCCGGGGCTGTAGTCTGAGATCTGCCATTGACAAGAATAATAGTGGTACATAATAAGTGACTGAGATCCAAACTCACACAGGCACATGAGTACCCTTACTTAGATGCTCATGTCAACTAATATTAAGTTCCTAATGCTAGCCAGGATAGTTTTAAGAAGAAACACTTTCATGAAACTTGGTATCTAGAGGCAGGGTGTTAAACCTGTGCTTGACATTGTAGAGGAAAAAAAAAAAAATCAAGAACCAGGAAAACCAGTCTTAATGTTCCCAGTGAGAAACTCTTTACAGTAGTGTGCATATATATTGTAAATGTATTTACTTATCAAGACCCCAGTGGAGATTAGCTTTTCATTCCTATTTCTTTGTAAATCACTTGAATGTTGCATTCTATTAATGCAGTACCGAAATAATTTTGACTTGTCAAAATTTGGCATAGCATTTCAATGACATTAAACAAGATTCTTTGAAGACTAATGAGTCTTATTATGTCTTCAGCAACCAAGATTTGTGATTTTTAATTATACCAGATGCAGCCAAATATTCCAAAAGAAATGTGAAAATGCACTAATTAATAGGGAGGTGTAGGGTGAAAAATAAACAACTAGTCAGAAGATATTACCTCTATGCATCAGTATGTTCCAGGGCAAATTACCTCCTATTAATGTTAGTAATTCTTTACAGGGAGTTAATTCACTTCTGGGACGTGTCACTGAGGCCTCAATGAAAATGGTCAAGGGATGAAGTCAAGAAGCATCCTAAGAAACTGAAGTAACCTTCATGCTCTGGAGTTCTGCCTGGCTTGAACAAATCTTCTTTGAGTCCTTTCTAGGAAAGGGTTACAAGGAAAGATCTCGTTTGGACACATTTATTATGATACCTTGAAAGTGAATTTACCAAGCAAGAAACAGGAAGAAAGGAAGACTAATTTCTTCTCAAAGACCCTTGATTAGAACAAATATTTTCAATTACATGTGATTGTGTTATCTGAATATTATATATAGATCAAAGCTATTTAATCTGTCAATCCAATCAGGTCTTCATCTCACATCTGGAAGAGGAAAAACAAACAAGAGAATGGAAGGTGCTGTTCTCAGTTAGAGTCCTCTAGGCAAATAATAATTATTTGGTTTGCTATTATTAAAGGAAAAACTCAGAATGATCTACAGAAATGGTCTATTAGAAGCACTGGTGTGTGAATTTAGGTTTAGGCATCAATAAGGTACTTTTCATAAGAGAAATGCCTCAGAAGAACTGCTCGTGTTCTTTTCTTTTTTTTTTTTTTTTGGAAACGAATAAATATTTTATCATCTTATTCGTTTAATCTCTTCCTTTTTCTTAATATTTTAGAGAAGAAACAAATGCTTATAACCAGAAATTAACTTTTATATTGTCGACTTTTTGACTGTAATTAATTTATAGTTTTTGATTATGCCTAATATGTGCACCTTTATAGAGCTCTTGAGCCATGGATCTTCAGTTCACTAGAGGAACCATTACAAATAATCTTCGGATTTCTGTTTCGTAACTTGACTTCAGTTTTGCCCCTAACGAGGCCTTAAGGTAATAGAATGTGACTGTTGGCATTTAGAGAAGGTGCTAACTTAAAGAAAACAGCTTCTGCTATATTGCATAGGAAGAGTGAAAGCTGGCAAGAGTTGTAGACTATCAAGCATGCAGTAGACATGAGTTCTAGCACAGAACTATAGAGGAGGAGTTTTTTTTAGTTCTCTTTCTTAGCACTTAAAACTAACATTTAGTGAAATGGAGCTTTGCAGGACGCTAGCAGTTTTCAACCAAC
Source organism: Chloroceryle aenea (assembly GCA_013399075.1). NCBI lineage: Eukaryota > Metazoa > Chordata > Aves > Coraciiformes > Cerylidae > Chloroceryle > Chloroceryle aenea. The sequence goes on along the minus strand of VWZY01007782.1, from coordinate 15,725 downwards.
CTGTAGGTTCAATGGACAACATTTTAAAAGTAACAAAACATAGTCAAGAAAAACTATCCATTATCATTAGATTTAAGTAGCTATTCAGAAGCCTGTATGAACAAGGGAAAATCCACATGGGTCCACAAACTCATAAGGCTGAGGATCTGAGCAAAAGGCTCTTGTGTCAGTGGAAAAAATTGCACAGATACCTGGGGCTACATCAATTGCACCTTTGCACAACCAAAGCCTTCTGCTCCCTCCTCTTCCGTGTTCCCACAGTATAGATTTTTCTGGACTTCTGTCAAAGTCAGAGATCTTGCTGTGAAATACTTTCCTTCAACCATGGCAGAGATCTGCTGAGCAACTTCTTCAAGCTGTAGGTGTGGCAAAGCAACTTGGACAACCCCATGTGTCTGACTGCGAATCCCATGGCAAGCATTTGCTCTACTCTTATCTCACTGGAATGAACAAACCAGGCCTTGCTTCCGCATAAACTATCAGGGGATTATGCAGGCTCTTGGGTACACCCATTCTTCACATGACACAGTCCTGCTAAGGACAGCAGCCCGATGGAAAAGAAAATAAAATCAAACACTGCCATTTAATGAAACTCAAAGTTTTCAGAGTGCTCACCCACAACAGGGCCAATACAGACTTGTCTGAATTCAGAACTGATGTTAGTCTTACACAAAATGAGTAGGTAAACTTGGCACCTTGCTGCTTTTCAAAGACTTAGGGCAAGCCAGCTGGATGCTCTTGTTGGGAGACACTGAAGCCTCTTTGAACTCATCTGTTGGAGCAGAGGTCACCTTCATGTGTAGATACCCTTTGACTATCTCAGAGGTGCTCTGTCCCAACTTATTTAAACAGGAGTGCAAGGTCTTTTTTTGATCATTTACCTTATCCTATAGCAAAACACGGGCTGTTCAGTTTCAGCACTGCTGCCTCTGTCAAGCCCATAAACTTCAAAACTGAGTTGGCAGTTACTAAACTTTCTGTAACAGATGTGAAGTAATGGAGGATTTGTAACATCCTTTGGCATATAATTGCTTAATCAAACTTTTTAAGGATAAAAAATTAAGATCAAAACAAAACAATCAAACAAAAAACAACCATCATACCACAACAAACAAACAAACAAACAAGTGCTGCAATTCTGGCTTCTGTGTCTGGGACTGGATACTGTAATTTCTTCAACTCTCATATATCCATTTTTTCTAACAGCACAGCTTTTTATTGGCAGTGCCTAGTCACCCCGTAATCTTTCTTTTTTTTCATAAAATGTTTATCTAGCCCCTGTATTTTCTGTCTGGCAGGCTTATTTTCCATACTTGAAACAGATACCCATTTTAAACTACAGATATAATTGTCAGTGCCACCAGAAACTAGGCTATTCATACATAAGATGCTTCTGATGTTTTTAAATTGTTTCCAATTTAAATAATGACACACACACATGAAAAAAAAAAACTGCTTAGCCATGCAGATTCCTGTGGCAAAAGTTTGAAGGAAGAGGTGAAGTTTTTAATTAGACCAACTGATATAGCCAGAAAATAGCAGGCCCATGACTCTGGGTACATGAGCCCTTTTTCGGGTCTGAAATACAAGAAAAACACTTCAGGCTAAATACAGGTCGAGAACAAGCTGCTTTGATTTTATTATGTTAATTAGTCCGTTTGAGAGAAAGGTGTGCTTTGTGTTGCGATTCCTCAGCTTATTACATGTGGAAGAGTTCTTAAATTCCAATGTGCTGATACACTTAGGATGTATTTTATTGTACAATTTGCCCATCATTCAGCCTAATAAGGAAAGCTTCCAGGAAGTGAAACTGAGTAGGAACAAAGTTCAGCCAATTTCTATTGCAATGCCACAGTGTCTGATCATTGACGCTGTATTCAGAAATATGAACCTCTTTGGTGACTCCGAATACCCCCCTTCTTCTCCCATAACAAAACTGTATTCATTGGAAATAAAAGAGAGATCAACAAAACTGTTCCACCAAATACCAGTTTTGTGATAAGCTGAATGGACAAGCCTAAACTCACTTTACTGGCTTCACTAGCACTACTTTTAAAGCAACATAGTCTGTGTATCCCAAGAGCAGAATGATCCATTAGATCATCTGATCTGACCTCCTGCAGAGTTGCACGTTGTATTGTTTAATAAAAGCCAACCGTACAAAGCAGCTGCCCCAAGCCAGACCCCTTTATTTGTCAGTCAGTTTTGAAGCCTCCTGCTCTTTTCCACAGTTACTTAAATCTTTGAATGTTGTAATGCTATACAATATGCAGACAATGTCCTGAACTCTTTCAGGGTGCCAGTATCAGAAAAACAAATATACTAACAGTTGTGATAGTTAGTGTAATTAATGAGGCAGGAGGAGCCTAGCCAGGAGGAGGTGATGCTCTGAACTGATCTTGGTCAATTATTAAATGCCTTGCAGTTGTCTATATATCGCTGTTGCTATACTTATTTAATGAAAATGGAAAATTAAGTATACATTTAGAGCCCTGTGGCATATGACTTTGGGTTTGGGTCACAATTACCACACACATCACACAAAATAAATGTTTGCAAGACTCCAGCCCTGAATGGTTGAATCATTTCTCCAAAATCCACCATTTCACGTCAAACTTCCTCCCTAGCTCATGAGCCTCTTGGTCTGCATGACCTACTGCTTTCCTGAAAACAGGAAGAAGTATGGCTGAAAGAAGGGCTTTATCTTCAAGTCCATTTCTGTCTCTCTGTAGTAATGTTACTGTGGGACCTACATGTCACCTGGCAACTTTATGAGAGTACTTAATTATCCCTGGGAAATGGCCGTTTCCCATTGCTGAAGCACTGATGAGCAAACCACATAAAACTGAAAGATGAATTTGAAAAGCAAATTCTTAAAGGCTTGGACATTTCTCTGAGCATAGTCTGGAGAAATCTTGTGTGAAACTGTTTCACAGATTTTCAGTGTTCTGCCTATTGCTTTGATCTCTTTTTGACTCATTCCTGCCTAATCTTGCTGGTCACAGGAATCAATGAAACAAACAAACAAACAAAAAGTTATCTATATAATGGCCTATTAGTTATAAATCCCTGTCACTTTTCTGGAACCAGTGCATTCTCATACTTCACTCAAGAAGCAGTCCTTTAAAGTCTGATAACTTCAGGTTCCTTTTGATCAGGTTTGTGCAGAGCTCTTCTACTGCCCTACACCTTGACCTGAGCCAGTAACCCACATCACAATTTGGAAGGACCAGAGTCCTTTTTTCTATGCATGACTTCCTTTCTTTACTGTCAGGTCTCTGGGGGAATCTGTGTCATAACCAGACAACTATGAGATGATTCTTGTCCTGTTTTTCCCCAGAACTGTCCGGTCCAACTCCAGAGCTCAAAGGCAGAGGCAAAAGAGATGGAAAAGATATACAGACAACACTTGTCTCTCAATATTAAGTCAGAAGTTCTCAATTTAATTTCAGAATGGTACTAAGATCTTGGAAATGTATGTACATACCCTGTGGGCACAGGGAGATTTGTCATTTTTAGGGAAGGCTGAAATATATTTGGAAGTTGTAAGACTGCGGTCGTCATATATCAAAGGCTGTTTCATAACAAAACACTGTGGGGGTCCATCTATAGAAATGGCATATTGCACTCTTGCTTCTGTGGATAAAACCAAATACCCTCCCTGCCTTCCTGAAACAGCACAAACAACATGACCTTCCCCCAAAAGGGTCATTTCCATAAGAGAAATAAAATTAAACATTGTCCTGGAGGAAGAAATCGGGGACATAGAAACAATGTTTTCAACCCGAAGTTGTCACATGACAGGGTGGTGGACAGGAGAAGGCAGCAACCAGTGGGAATACTTTGTGGCTATGTAATTTGCAAAACTGAGGTGGATACAAGGAAGAAGGTTGATGGAGGACAGGCATTTATTTTAGAAAGGAAATTTGAATCCCATTGGAATGACCACAGTGGAATAAATCCATCCAAGAGAAGTAAAGCAGGGGTCATAAATAACAGGAATCTCAGATCAAGCAGCAATGGACTGCTTAAAAACCCATCTGAATAGTAGAAGGCGGCTTCCAAAAGGACATAACTACCAGCCCACAAGGTCCCCAGGCTCCCAGAACCACCAAGGATGTCTGTAACTGTCTAATTTACCCTCAAGACAGTACTTGGCATCCCTTCCAGCTCTTTTATTCTGGTCTTATCTCTTGATCTGTGACTCACAGGGGTGTCCAGATCTGCCTTTCTAGTGTTTTGCAGCTGCTATGACACCCTGCGCATCTTTGTAGGACACAAACTCTTCACTGTACCCCTCTTTTCCACTATGATACTGTCTCCCTTCCATGCACACAAACACTTTTGTTAGATGGCAATTCTGAGTACATATAAACGTGACAAATGATACCCAGAAAGAAATATTCTTTGTTGTCTGGTTCAATCTTCCCCAACTCAGCAAAGCATTTCTTTTTTACATGAGGAGGGGCAAGCGTTAATATATCACAACATCATAAGAAAACTTATGACAGAGATCTTATTTTATAACACAAGCAAGAGAAAGCATGTTGAGCATTTGCACAAGTATGTGAAGTTGTAACTGAAATGAATTTTCCCAGGTAAAATCACACATGAGTATATTAGTTCCACACCAACTCATCTGAAACTTTGTGGATATACAGTTGACCAATTAATTTCAACAAGATTGATTCTACAAGATGCCCAGTGGCATCTAGCTGCTACAATGCCTTCATGTTTACATGACTGGGTCTACCAGGTTCCCTACAGGGTGGGTCCACTGCAGTGTCACTGACAGGAACAACTATCATATGTATACAATATATACAGATACAAACATACATATTGTGCACTTCAAGGTGTAGCTTTTTTCCCAGATGTCTTTCTTTCAGATTCAAAAATAACACTACTTATTTCTAGCTAGTGCTCCCATTACTTCTCCTATACCCACATTAAAAAAATAAAATGAATAAGTATATAACCAGGTTTGATTATAAAGATCATCTGATTTGGGAAGTGTGTCTATTTGCCTTTAGATGTTTTTTTGCAATGATTCATTCTATCCATTCCAAAGTCATAAGAAGCATCACTCAGACCTTCTATGTCAGTTATAAAACTTGTCAAAATAAAATTAAGCAAATAATATGATCACAGGATGGTGATCAGTAGCATAGAGTCTACTTGGAGGCCTGTAGCAAGTGGCATTCCCCAGGGGTCATTACCGGGACAACTTTTGTTCAACATACTCATCAATGACCTGGAAGAAGGGACAGAGCATACCCTCAGAATGTTTGCTGATGATACAAAGCTGGGAGGAGTGGCTGACACACCAGAAGGCCATGCTGCCATTCAGCAAGGTCTGGACAGGCTGGAATATTGAGCAGGGAAGAATCTAATGAAGTCCAACAAAGGCAGGTGTAAGGTCCTGCAGCTAGGGAGGAATAACCACATGCACCAGTACAGGTTAGGGGTTGACCTGCTGGAAAGCAGCTCTGTGAAAGAAGGACCTTGGAGTCCGGGTGGACAGCAAGTTAACCATGAGTCAGCAATGTGCCCTTGGTTGGAAAAGACCAACAAGATCACCTAGTTNCCAGAAGGCCATGCTGCCATTCAGCAAGGTCTGGACAGGCTGGAATATTGAGCAGGGAAGAATCTAATGAAGTCCAACAAAGGCAGGTGTAAGGTCCTGCATCTAGGGAGGAATAACCACATGCACCAGTACAGGTTAGGGGTTGACCTGCTGGAAAGCAGCTCTGTGAAAGAAGGACCTTGGAGTCCGGGTGGACAGCAAGTTAACCATGAGTCAGCAATGTGCCCTTGGTTGGAAAAGACCAACAAGATCACCTAGTTCAGCTTTTGACCCAACACTGCAAGCTTACCACTAAACAATGTCCCTGAGCACCAGGTCTACATACCATTTAAATGCCTCCAGGGATAGTGACTCCATCACTGTCCTGGGCAGACCATTCCAATGTTTGATAACCCTTTCAGTGAAAAAAAGTTTCCTAATATCCAGCCCTAAACTTCCCCTGGAGCAGCTTGCATCTATTCCCTTTGGTCCTGTCACATGTCACCAGGGAGAAGAGGCTGTCACCCTCACATTCCAATCTCATTTCAGGTATTTGTAGAGAGTGATAACCTAAACTGCTAAGGGCCTGAAAGGCATCATTATTCTTACAAAAACTTTCAATCTAAGAAGCCATCCTTCATCTTGGGAATTTGTTTCAGATGGGACCAAACAATAATTGCCATCCTTCTCCACAGGCTTGTCTCGTAATAAGAAGCATGTGCACAGCTGGAGGAGTCTGAGATTGGGATAGGACTACCAGTGGAGATGTTCATGTTCAAGAGCAGGTGGAACACTGCTTTTTATTAAGAGAGTAGATTCAAAACACCTGGCAGGAAGGTGCTTGTTTTTCCCTTCAGTCTGATGAAAACCATTGTGGCAGTAGAGGCATTTACATGTAAAACAATTCAAAAGTACAGGGGAAAAGTGTAAATAGGAAAAATCTATTAGAAACTGAAGGACTTCCCATAGTAACCGTGAGGGTTTGGATAATTAAGAAGCAGAACAGATGCTTCTCAAATGCATTACAAAAATGTAAATTCTGAAATTGAAAAAGTTAAGATTACCTTTATTTGGAAAATATGTACCATATTATTATCTTGGAAGTAATCTAATACAATTTTAGAAAAAATCATTAGCCACTTCAGAGACTAGAGTCACCTACAGAGTGACCCTGTGTTTATCAGTCTACATGCCCAGAGATAGCCCAAATAGAGCAAATAGAAATGAGTTGGCCAGTCCTTTGCATACCAGAGGTTTTGAGAAGCTGTACACCAGTTTCCTGAGGCAGAATATCGTTTATGATCAGAAAACAGAACAGACTTTTATCAGCTGTTGGAACGAACCGGGAAGTAGTTATAATGGAGATAATGAGGCACAATGACATAGAAGAGGCTGAATGAGAAATTCTCACATTTACAGAAAGTTCTATGATATAAAGATTTCCATAAAATAGCAAACACCGCCTTGAAATGAAGCAGAATTCCTTGGGTGAAAAAGGAATTAATAAAAATAAATAGATAGATAGAAATTCTGAAAATAAGCTTTCTGCCCTCCCTCCCCACCATTGCCTTGATTTTTTAAGATCTATCCAAAACCACTGTACTTTGTGAGATGATCCCCTAGCACTGAAGAATGTGACAGCATTACAGATAGAAAGCATTCAGCACATTTTGATCTTACCTTTTTTTATCCTGGGTGAAAAGATATATGCCATGAGGAAGCAATCATAGTAATGACATAAGATTGTTTCAGGGACAGGTGTGAAGAATAGATGGATGTTGCTTCCACATCAATACTCCTGTAACCTCAGAGCTAGTTGCCTGAGCTAACTCTGGTTCATGCACTCATAACTTGCTGTGATTGATATTGCACTTTTCTTTGTCTTTATTACTGACCAAGACAATAAATCCCAATTATGGAAGACAGTTGAGTTCAAGCTGCTGACATATTTCACACCAACACTAACACAGAGGTTGGCAAAGGTCACCTTGGCCAGAAAGCAGGACTACAGCATAGTAAATCTCCATCTTCACTATTAAACTGCAATGTCTTTCAGGCTGAATAAGCTTTGATTACCCCCTATCAGACCCCTAAACAACATTCTTCTCTCTGAGTCAGGGACAGAACCAAGATTTGTGATCTCCTGTCTTTTTAGTTGTGAACCACACTGGCAAAGTGTGTGTGAGCCCCTTCTCCAGAGGTTAAATGAAGTGGCAGCCATGCCTACAGCTCGGGCAGCAGTGGGGTGGGCTGTGGTATGGGGAGAGGGAGCCTTCTGAATATATAATACAGCCCAGCAGTTGGTTTGTACTAAAGAAAACTACGGTTTTGTGGTTTGTTTTTTTTTAAAGAAAATTTAAAAATATAAATAATTTCCTTATTTTATGCAAAGTCAGAAGACCTGTGCATTTAAATGCACCAAGTCTGTACTGAAACCTTGATGATATGAAAACTCCAGAGCTCTGGTTAATAATAGATAAAATTGCTTTGAGACACACCTAACAACACGCAACTTTTAACTCATTTTTTCCAAAACACATAAAGAACACACCTTAAAAAAAAAAAAATTCTAAATTCTTCTACATCTTTTTGTTTTGGGCAATTTCTACACCATGACACTCTTTTCAGAGTTTAGTGTCCATTGGAAGTAGATACCAAAAAGTTTATCATGCCCCAACTGCTTCACAGCAGCCTCAGAAGCTCCCTCATAGCTGTGGGCAGAAGATGCAATCCCTCCATTTGTGGCATGTGACATAAATATAAAGGAGATGTAGCCATTTTTTTAGATTTTCTGAGCATCCACTAAAGGTCAGTCACTATGCACAGGAGACTGGGCACATGCAGTCTGTAAGGGCTTATTCTATTATAACTATAAAGTCAAAGGATGTCCATGCATGCATAGAGTCACATTTCACATACACTGGCTGCAGCATGAATCCAGTCTCTTCCTGAGAATTCTGATCAGAAGTATAGGACATACAAATTTGGATTTTATATTACGTGACAGACTCAATGAATTTCAAGGATGAAGAAGTACATTCTTACTAGGCAGAGTCAAATCCAGAGGTGAATGCTTAGATGAGAAATCACTATAAGAGATAGATAGCAATGCAGTGGAGTAAGGAATGATTTTATTGTCCCTAGCCACACAGGTGATCTAAAAAGCCTTTCTTCCCTTGTAATGAGGAATCAAACTGAATCATCAAATGAGTATAAAGGCATATTACACACCTTAGATGCAGGATGAATAGTTCTTTACTAGGTCATCTAAAGCTCCCTAAGTGTAAGACTATAGAGGACCATGCCCCTGGCTTGTAGATAAGACTGGTATTCAGAATATGTATCCCACCTCATTTCATCCCATTTACTCTTTTTATACCCCTCAAAGCAGAAGGCTCAGCATGCCCTACAGTGTCTAGAGACTTGGAGACAGGAGGGAATATTCCCTTAATTATCCCATATCCCAGTAGTATATGTCACAAGCCAAACCGCATAAAGATCCTGGCTTGATTATCATTCACATGCTGTGTAGAATTTATTAAATTCCTTATCCCACAGCCATTTAATCAGTGGTATTATTGGAATGAGATATTTACCCCATTGGGTGGTATGGACTGGGACAGGAAAGCATGCCAGGAACAGCTTTGCTGATGCCTATTTATAAAGACAGTGTAATTTTCTTTCCCTTTCCTTGGTAGAACCAGTTAGTTAGAGCTCCAGCAACAGAGGAGGGCTTATTCCGCACTTTCTTTTCTGCAATAAATCTCTACTCCTGATGTATTTTGATCCTCAGCCAGTTTAATCTGACTATTTACTGTTAAATTCTATTTATTGTTTGCATGGGATCTTTAAGAATTAAGTCTTTCTTTCCCCCTCTCCCAGATTCAAGGTGGATTTTTTTAAAGGGATTTGGAGCTGTGCTGAAGAGCTAAGAAAGTAATTTCCTCCTCAAAATAAAGCTCTCATGGCATTACTCATGACCACTGCCTCCAGCCTGGCTGGCTATATCTGCTTTAGTCAAAGTATATCATCCAGTTTCCTTGTTTGGACAGTCTTCTGATTCCCATTCAGTTATTTTCCTCGGATGGTCTTCAGATTCATTTCTGACATTGCAAATTGCAAGTAGCTATTGTTCTTACTTGCATGCCTTTAAGTGTGAGTTGGACTCCAGTGGTGAGTGGCAGTTTCCATTCCTAGCATTGAAGGACTGTGTAAATCACAACCTACTGAGCACCTAAAATAGAGGGATGAGTCATGTGAATTAGTCTTTCTTCCCCACTGATGTTCAAGGACCCTAAACAGCTACCTTATAGCTGACTTTCCAGAGCTTATAGTTGACTTTCCAGAGCTAGGTCCCAGCTTCCATTCCCATTTGCTCTTGTCTAAACTGAAGCTGCAGAAGTATAAAGCATCTTTGCTCTTTTTCCCTGAAGGACTTGCACGACTATTCAGCTATCTGCAGTATGCTGTGTTAGATATGTCTCAGTCCAGGACAGATCTCTGGAGCATGGCTAAGTTGCTGTCCTGAAAGTTCATTTACCTTCATAAAACCATAAGGGAACAGTATGGAGCAATGGAGGGATAGAGAAACATCTGGTTAGCCAACACATGGGCCACAGGAGTAATGAACCCTGAATTTTAATAGGTAAATCTGCACCTGCATAAGATTTCCAGCTTCTGCACCAGCAACAACTCCAGAGACGGATAAATGATTAAGACAATAAGGCTGAGGTAAAAAAAATGGCTGCAATATTTGCTTTCCTTAAGAGCACATTAGGGACGTGCATAAAATCAGATACGGTTGAGTTTGCTCTAACTGAACTTTGATTGACCCCAGAAGCCCTCTTAACCAAATAGACTGGTAAATCTACCCTCTGTAATCTCAAAAAGTACTGATTATTCTTTGGCTGGTCCTCAGGCTTTTTGACCCTGTCTTTTCTGAAACACAAGAACCCTAAAACTCCATGATTCCATGACTTCAAACTATGTCCATGACCCCTGTGTTGCACAGCCATCCCACAAGAGCCTGCTATGCTCCTACAGTTATTTCCACTCTGAGGCATTTGCCACTCTAACGTAAGCATGGTGCAAAGATGAATTAGATTGGGCTCTAGAAGAGCCTAATCACCATTGCACCAAATCATACATATTTCCTGTTGCTTTTTAGGGAAAGATTTCATCATTTTTCAGTTGAAATGGCTTCCTTCATGTGAAAAATGGTATGGTTGACACTGATCAACAGTTAGCTGGGTAACATCTTTAGTTTCAAAAACAGGTAAGTTTGAGGAGAGTCAAGACTTGGGGAGAAGGTCTTGAAGGCTAGACAGAAACTGCTTGCTGAAGTGTACACTAAAGTTATTCAAGGCTCTCCAAGAACAATACAGTATGTTGTATTCAAGATGCCTTGGTCAATTTGGAAACCAACTTATGCTAAAGTCCTTCTTTGCTTTCTGTGGAGCAAAACTGAACTTAAACTTCTGACACTCCTGTTGTCAAAATGCCCAGACTAGAAAAAAACACATCAAAAGCCTATGGGTTTTTCACCATTATTCTACATCCCTTTGTACAGGGACACCAACATTGATCATGTTTCACACCAGTAAGAAACAGGCTGGAAGACATTAAAGAGATCAGAAAAGCACTTCAAAGGACAACTTACTATAAAGGCACAGTTTAGCTGGAAAAACAATGATGATGACCTATTGAAAACTGTTCACGCTATTGGAACTTCTAGCATGCCTTAGTCTCAGGTCAAAATATCCTTGCTTTGGGAAAACACAGATCAGAGAGTTTACGTACAAGGGGAGTCCATGATAGAGAGCAACAGACACATAATCAGGGAAGAAGCAGTAAATAATGCATCAGCTTTTAGTTGTAGCTCCACAATCACCATGAGTGACAAAAATAAACTTCAGTATTTTACCTAGTAGTTTCCCAAGCAGGGAATTATAAAACCTGTTTTATAAGACCCTCTTTCATAAACATATAACATACTTTCATTTCAGGAGCTCTGGTTCCATTTCCCATCCTTAGCAATAATTCTACATATGATGGTGGACAAGTGAATTGCTCTCTACCTCAGTTTCCCCATCTTTTAAATAGCTTTAGGAATAAAACTCAGAACACTATTTGCACATGTTCCTTTGCACATAGGCCCTCCTTACTGTCAATAATGAAGAACATCTGAAATAAACTAACCAAACTCTAACCTAACTAGGAGCAAAATAGATAAAGTGTACCACAAAATATAAACTTGATTTATGTATCCTGCATTCATGTTTTAAGAAACTCATTGCATGATTAGATCTGGACAAGAAATTGGTACTCAATGTAAACTGTGAGATAAAGCAAATAATGATTAATGTGAATAATAATATTCGTATTACCCTCCAATTTCAAGAAAAATCAAGTGAGAGTAGTTAAAAGAAGTGTTTATGATGTTGTCTCTACCTATATTCAAGGTACCAAAGAACTAACTTAATACCCTCCTGAATTTTGAACTTCATAATCTGGTGAAATGTGTCATTACTGCTAGGAAGATGTTTACAGTTGAAAAGAAGAGACAAGTTAGTAATTGTCATTTTTTAAATTTACAGGATGGTTACATCATCCACACACAAACAGGGACAGAGTTTTCGGGACGGGGGGTTCACAATACTTTTACCATGTCCTAATAAAATGTATCACACTGCCTTTTGGGCTTTAACAGACTATTTATTTCAGTGCATACTAATGAAAATCCAGAGGTGTAACAGCAGACATAAATCTATCATATAAGTGAAGTGCCAAATATTTTCTTGCTTCCTTACAAATGACCAAAAAAACTATTTCCTTCCAATCTTGCATGTTTTTATGAAGATTCAAATGACCAAGTTATCTTTAAACAACAGTTTCCAAGACTAACACTGTTGATTCTGTTACCCCAGATTATAAACTGGGCATAGAAATTATTCATGTTCTTCACTTCAGCTCTTGACCTCTATTTGCTGAGAAAATAATTGTAAACATCTGTCCTGACGGGTCACTGATTGACAGATCCGCAGTAACCTTCAGACATATTTACAGCTAAGGAGGTTTCCAAATGTAAAATGGTGTTTTGGGAGTGAATAGGCTGGCCGATTGCTCATGAGTCACGGCTGAGAAATGCAGTACAGGTATGAGCTCATAAAGACTTTGTCGATCTGCTGAATTTAGATGTGGAAATCATATCATGGAAAAACCCCAGTGCCACATAAATGTTGTCTGAATAGCACCAGCTAATTGCAAAACAGAGCTAGCTACTAAAAGAGGAAGCATCTTTGTACAGTACCTTTGTGTGGAAATGAATTGGAAAACTGCAAGCTGCAAGGCTGAATATCCTGGGCATGGAATCACCATGGGAATACCACTCCTGCTGATAAACGACAGGAAAGAAGAAGGTGGCCTTGCTTTTAGGATGGAATTTGGAAACCCATGTTTGGGTCCTGGTTTTGCTGAAATATTTCGTCTCTAAGTCAGAGCAAGTTCCTATGAGAGGGCATGTGGGCGCAGTCAAAAATGGAGCTGTTTGTCCTTTTCTACCTCTCAGATACAACACTACTAATGTTAGAGAGAGGCTTGAGCATCAGGACAACAAGACCAGGGAAACCCCATTACAGTCAGGCAATCTATACATTTCAAGAGTTAAAGGTTATGGCTCTTAAGAAAACAAATATTCTTGGATGGCTGTTTCAGCAAAATGGAAACCCTTGGAGCAAGACAGAACTGGAAACTAGTCAGAGAAGTGTGAAGAGAGTTTGTATACATGTTCTCCCTATAATACTGCCACTTATAGAGAGCCTAACAGTGTGACTGGGTTAGTTGTCTAGCATAAACACATATCATTCATATTATAAAACTACACTATACTATGAAATGCCAGCTAGGATCAGGAAACCCAGATGAGTTTCATAGATTTCTTTAGAAAGACTTTGACTAAGATCTGGAGTTCAGATCTCATACCCATATTTTAATAATGCCTGTGAAACAATAGTCTCCAACAGTGATCTGAAATCTGGAGAATCTGCTTTAAAGTGAAAGGAATGCAGGTTTATTGTTCTATGTTGTGACTTGATCCCATAGGATGCAGAGAACTTTGGGCATAAGGTCAGTATCAGAAGACTCCTTACATCAGTTAACAGAGTCATGGGCACAGCCTGAATATTTACCACCTTCCTCCTCCCCCTCCTACTGCTTTGAGCAATTTAGACTAGAGATGAAGCGTCCTCATTTTGCTTTCTGTTTTTCTAGCACAGAGGGTCAAGCATTTCACAGCTACAAAGCAGTCGATTCTCTACCCTTTGAAACCACTGCACTGAGGTTAGCTGTCTTTATAACAAATGTTTCTCAACTTGTGCATTGCAAAACCAAGGTAGATAGGGGAGGAGAAGTGAATGAGGGGTCAGAAAGGCAATCAAGGGGGTTTGTGAGGCATTGAAGTGTTATTACAATCCAAGGCCAAGAAAATCTTGCTTTTCTCCTCCCTGTACCACCGTCGTCTCCAAGGTCAAATATTCCCTGCCAAGATCTCAGAAAACCTGAGCACAAACACATTAAAGACACTTCACCATGTTATCACCAGCAGATTTTTCACTCTTACTTTTATGGGGAGTCACAAAAATGATTGAATTCTAGAAAAGGGTTGTGAACTAAAGAGAAACCTTATACTCACTGAATCAAGAATTAGGGGCTAGCCTTAGCCCTAAGTCAGAAAAAATGTCATTAAATAAACCATATAGATATTCATCCCATATTTAAGATTCAGGTAACATTTTAACGGTACTAATCGTCGAGGTGAAATTTTGCAGGTGCTTAAGTAATTTCCTGAATGACAGTCTACTTGATTATTGTTGCGTGTTTGGAGGGGGGGTTTAATTACGTGCTCCATTCTTAGTCAGATCATTGTAAACACATGCACAAAGTTTTTCTAAAGATACGTGGAGCTAAAAGAAAGTATATTCCTCCATTTTCTAAGCAACTAAATTCAAGGACAGAGTGGTATAAAAAATCAAATATTCTAATTCAGTAAAAGTCTACACATTCACAGATGTTTCCCCATGGCAGCATTCCATTCTGACTTCTAAGAAATCTTGGATATAGGTGAATACTATACACCTGTCACAACCCTGGATTTGTCATATCAAACACAAATGGCACTAGAAGGTCTGCATCAGCTTCTGAACATCATTCTCAGGAGTACCAAGTGAAGAAGTTAAATGAATCTTCATAGATTTTCTTCAGAATTTGGGTTTGTTTCTTATGGCCTTTTCTGATTCGTTTGTTTGTTTTAATGATACTTAATGATACTTAATGATAACCTTTACAGTAATTTTCTTACAGACAGGACTGTGTGAAGCAGTCTGAGGAGCAACACATTCTTACATGAATGAAAATGCAGCTTACTTTGGGTTTGATGTAGACTTTGTATATCACACATAGCAATGCATGAAATATCTTTCTGGCATTGACAGGAATCTCAGGACTGGTTTCTCAGTCATCTTTGTGCTCACAGAGATGCTTTATAGGTTCATTTCTTGACTTCCTGGAGCAACCATGAAGCTGGAGGCCTATAAAAAAGACAAATCAAAATTGAGGAAGGTTCCCTTGAGACTGGGAGTCTAAAGGGATGCAGAGATTTAATTGCAGGCCAGGAGATGTTTGAGTTTTATCCCATTAATTCTTGATTGAAGTGTGCAAATGTAAAGCAAGGTGGTGCTGATCACCTCCTCTCCTGCTGAGAGGGGCAATCTTTCTACAGAGCACCCTTCTTCCTTTCACAGAGGCTTAAAATATCCTAAAGCTTGCATTCAAAGATGGTAAAAGCACTGCAAGAGCTTGCTGAATCTCTACCTCAAAGAATCTGAACCAGTAGTTTAAATCAATTTAGAGAATGAACCTCTCCCAAAGCTCTCTCCTGCTTCTTCACCCACCTTTCTACCCTGGTGTCATTTTAGTTCCCTATTCTCCATGCTGGATCATTTCAACTTTGGAAGAAAGGGATGGCATGCCAGGCAACGGAGGTATTGCTGCTTCCATTGATGGACAGCTGGCACTTTCAAAGAGGGAGGTGAATGCACAGAAGACCGTGTTGACATTTGCTAAAGTCTCTCCTTCAGCAGCCATTAACTTCACAGAATCACAG
>VWZY01007780.1:135488-198117 GCA_013399075.1 Chloroceryle aenea | reverse complement strand
CACATTCGTATTTGAGAAAAGAGTTAAGAAAGCAGTACAAGAAAAATAATAATAATAATAAAAAATAATTAAGAATTAGGAACATGTATTGTCTGTTTCAGAACTGTAGTATCCTTTTCCTGAAGTCTACGTAAAGCGTATTTCCTCGTGGTCCCCCACCCCTGCGTACAGGCCACAG
Organism: Chloroceryle aenea; assembly: GCA_013399075.1. Lineage (NCBI taxonomy): Eukaryota > Metazoa > Chordata > Aves > Coraciiformes > Cerylidae > Chloroceryle > Chloroceryle aenea. Next base: position 197,939 of record VWZY01007780.1, on the reverse strand, counting down.
GGCAAAGCCCATCCCGAACTACTGCGTGAAGCCAAGGGAGGATACTACATTCTACGAGATCGACAGAAAACAACATCTCAAATTGCTACCAGGGTCCCCCAAAGCAAAACAGGTAGCTAGTAATCTACTAAGGAAAAAAAAAAATAAAAAAAAAATCAAAGCAAACAACTGCTACATGAAAAATGTTAAAGGAACAAAATGCAGCATATTCAGGCTCTTTTTTTATTTTTTTTCTTGAGGTACCTATATAAATATTACCTTCTGCCCAAAGTACTATTTGTTGTGTTAAAAAACTAAAGTCCTTATCACGAGCCAATTGCAGGGCATACATTATTACTGAGAAAGTGCAACCATGCTGATAATTTATATGCAGCATATTAAAGGATGATTAGGCTTTAGAAAATATAGCTTAAGTATAGACCTGATGGAGCAGTTTTATAAAAACATTTAACAGAGGCATTTTCCTTTTGTTCGAGTCTCTGTGCAGCAGAAAGCCTTAGGAAACAGCTTTGAAGTCCTGCCACGATGGAATGTCAGCACTTTTACAATTCCATATATATCTTCTTTAATATTTAAACTAAATACAATTTTACAGAAGACTCCCCCCACCCCCCATTTAGGTACTGGTAAAAAGTCAATTTTTTAATTTTTTCTTTTAACTTCAAAAAATGATAGCATATCACAACTTAAAATTTTCCCCAAAGGAATTCTTTTTAAGTAAAAAAGGTTCACAGAGTAGAAAAACTTACACATAGTTGTAAACTGTTACATACAAAACAGTGGAGAAAAAAAAATCCGTGACATTCCCTCAGCCCTACAGGTGTATCCCTGCATCTTCCACACACACACAGCTGTGTCCTGTGTGTACGTGTATGAGCAGACACACAGCAATGCACAGAGCTAGGGCTGGGATTATATATATATTTTTTTAATTCTTTCCTGGGTATTTCTCTCTGCCTAGGTCTGCTGTGTTACTGTACATTTTATGACTTGATACCCTGAAAAATAGTTTAAATTTTGCTAAAACTATCTTTTGTGGCTCTTTTTTATTTATATACTTTGCAATTAAAATCCATTTGCTGTTTTTAATTAAGAATATGACTTTTGATTGTTATGCACTGGGAAAAAAATAAAATACAAAGGCACAAAGAAGAAAACTCAAATGCAATATTGTTGTCTCCGGTTTTGGTTCGCAGGCTGCCGCCCCCAGAGGGGTCGAGCATTGCACGCAGATTTGGTGGCTTTTGCCAATCTCATCGACAATTCGAGTAAATAGCACCCAACTGTTTACATGAGGTAGATCCAAATTGGGGGGGGGATAAAAAGAAAAGAATCTGGGTCCCCAACACTTTCTTTGCCTCTATATTAAAATGTTTTAAGGATTGTATGTCAGTTGTAAGAAGTGGAAATGATGGCACTATCTGAAGCAAGCACACAAACTCAAACCCAGCTTTTTAAGATACAAATGTTAAGTGTTAAATCACAATCCCTCTTCAGGCAGAGATCTCCTAGCAGGGGAGGGAGAAGAATATATCCAACAGGGGAAAAAACCAACCAAGCAACAAACCAACAAAGAAAAAGCTGCAAATTGAGCCAACCTTTTGCAGTCGGCTGCCAGAGAAACGCCCGAGAGCCCTGGTTCTGTAGAGCAACAGTGACAGCCAGTGCCTGAAGAGGTCAGGCTGTTCACAGATCCACGAGTTTCCCTTTATTTCTCAGGTGAGAAAACTTCCTTTTCTACCAGTTCAGCTTTCATCAGAACATCCTCCTCTCGTCCAACAGTATTTTTGCATACTCTGAGAAAAATCTGACTGATTTCATCCTTTTGTTAAGGCTTAATTTAAAGTGGCATCGCCACACAGAGCCATGCAAATGTTACAACTACGCCAGCAAGATACACACAATCCGTTGAGAACTACACACACCTACAGGAAGCCTCATCATCGGAGTAACGTCAAGCGAGGCTCGATGAAGTGAATTCCCCAGGGCCGCTGACGCGCCGGGAAAGCCATCGAGGGTGTTTCCGCCTCTGCCTTTTGTACTGCGAGTGCCACTCTGCCCATCAGTTCCACATTGCGAGCACAAGCCATCTTAATGCAGGTGCAACACACGTACAAACTACTCAACATACATCTAGTACCACTTAAAATGAGGCCCTTAACATCCTATCTTTTCTTTTTTTCTTGGCTTTTTTTAATTTTCTTTTGAAAAAATAGTCGGCTTTAAATGGTTGTAAAAATCTTTTGATTCAAGGGAACATTTACAATATGAAATTTCTGAATCGATTTTTGGTTCTTTTTTTAATTTTTTTTTTTAAAGTTATTGTATAAAAATAAAAACAAATTTGAAAGCTACTGAACAAAACATTAAAACCTTAACAGATGTCAGTTAAATCTGCAATGTACCAAAACTGCAGGAAAACAAGAAAGAATTGAATCAATACATTCTGTTTTCCCTTCTCACCCGCCCAAGATCACATTAACCACTTTGCTGCACAGAAATCTGGGACTGGATTTTTAAAGATCCAAAAATTCCCATTTTATTTATAATTTTTTTTTTTGGTGATTGTACAAACTACCAAAGTGCTGCAGAGGCCAGTGAAACTGTGCTCATTGCTTCCAGCAAAATACCGCCTCTTGATCTTTTATCGACGGCCCATAAGCAGCCCCGCTTTGCTTTCGCTGCCACCAGGGTGTGCAGACACACAGACACGTATGGACTTACAGACACCCAGGGATACATGTGTAAAGCCCACCAAGCTTTATGGAGATGTTACAGAAGACAAGTGGTAACGCTCTGCAGGACTGCACCTGGCTTTGCCAGATACACCTCCCCATCGCACCTACTCCAAATTTTAAAGTTTTCAACATACAGCATTCTGAAACTTACTCCTTAATGTGCTTTTTAGGCCGTTGTTGTGATTGTTGGTTTAGTTTTGCTTTGGTGGCTTTTTACTTTCTTTTCTTCGACCCTCCCAAACGGTTTACTGCTAATAACTCCGTAAGTAAACATCATTAAAAAAAGCACAAACTAACTAAGCCTTCCCCCACAAGTACTCGAACTATTTTTACAGCCCAAAACCAGGTAAGAAAAGAACTGGAAAACTGCAACAATCTCCTTGCGGGAGACATTCTGGGGCTCCACCACTGACAGACAACTGGAGATCTGTTAAAGACTGAAGTCGGTCAGGCAATCAGAGACGCGTTACTTTAAAATAAAATTACAAAGTTATCACTTGTAAATGAGATAAGCAATTTAAGGGCTCACTCTTGTTAAGTTCCATGAGCAAATGCATCAGGAACAACAAAATCCGAGTCAATATACCTTTTTGGGTTTTAATAAACAAGAACTGGTGGCATCTGAGCATCTCACAGCTGATGAAGAAGTAACTTTGGTGAACTCCAGAACAATTTTCTTTGCACGTTATCTAAGGCTGATGAGCGGTGCTGCCCCTTCCTGCCCGCAGCACGCGGTCACCACCCACCCAGCGGCTGAGCTCCTGGGTGCCCGCACGGCACGGACCTGATCCGCTGGGAGGCAAGTACGTGGCAAGCAAAAACACACCACTTGCCGTGTAGTGGCACGAGCTTCCTTGGGCTGTGGATTTAAAAACAGGAAAAGCTGATAAATGCAGAATGGAGAATCCACATTAAATGCTGGAGGCTTTTCCCCCGACAGGAAAACTAATCTAACAAAGCATACACAGAGCCCAAGCCGGGGGAATAGGAACTCCCAAGCTTTCTTGCTGACCTTCTCACAATTCCTGCTTGCCAAGCACGCTCGAAAGAAAAACATATGATGGCCAGAAAAGTTTAAATTGCTATTTCAGGGGCAATTCCTCAGCTTGCTCCCAGCTTACTCAGTATCCGTAATCCCTGCTGATGATTAGAGAATAGTTACTCTAGCAAGTATTGTAGTTGTGCTGAGAGATGGGGGAAAAAAATCTGTGTGCTCATAACAGCCCCAGAAAATGAGTACGTGCTTTAATACAGATCTAGAATGCAAATAGTCTGCTCTTCCAAACAACATAGGTTGGCTGGCTGAAGATCAGTCATAGGCAGTTTTAAGCTGCACCTGCTGAGGCAGTCCATGGATGGGTTTAAAGCAACTGCTCTTCTGGGGATATTTAGAAGAGAGGAAGGGAGTATCCAACCTGTGTCTCATGCTGGGGGGTCAACCTTCTCAGCACTGCCACCCGCAAAACTCCCAAAGCTACCTCTCAGCAACCTATCCAACCTCCAAGTTCAGGAAACACCCCCATCCTTGCTCCAACCAAGTCCAGAGCCCTCTGATATGAAAGGCTGAGACCAGAAGTCAACTTCAGTCAACTGTCTACCAAGAGGCCCCTTTTGGGGCAGGTGCCAATGGACATGTGTGGGGCAGGGGACTGGTGCCCCTCAGCTGTGCCGCAGCTCTAGCTGCTCTCACAGCCCCTTGCAGGGAAGCCAGAAGGAAAACCAAGAGAGTATTATTTAACTGTCACCTTAACACATGCTTAATTAGCAGGTTTACAAGAAAATGGTGAGGGAGAAGAAACATTTCCATGAGGGATGCAGTAGCCAGCATAGCACCCAGAGCATCTCTCTTCTAGAGGGGCATGAGGAGCACCAAGCACCAGGCTCTTTCCTCATTTAAGCTTCCCAACGCTCGTCTGGGTTTGCAGAACTAGTCCTGAGAGCACCCAGGGTTGTTCTTGTGGTTTTCCAAGGATGTGCCGAGGAAGAAGCGCCTTCAGCACACCCACCCGCATGGTGAAAGCCCTGCCAGGCCCCAGATGGGTCAATAGTGTCTACAGATCTGGAATACAAGATGTAGTGAAATCTTTTCTGAAAAGCAGCCATTTACCCTGGAGGAAAACCTTATACATCGTGCTTTTGGGGGAGCTCTGTACAATTATAAGCAAGAACTGAATGAATTTTTCAGGATTTTAGCCCATTCTGTTATAAGTGAGCTTCATTATGCAGTCACTCACTAATTGGCTCAACAGGAACTGGCTTCCAGAAAGTCAAAGCTTCAGCAATCCTCCCTGCCATCAATAAGCTTCATTAGTGTCTACACCCAAAGATAAAGAACATGAAACTGTAGGTAGCATACAATGCCAGCAAACTGGCTTCCGAGATGCTGACGGCTGCAGCACAAAGCCCAGTTATTTTTAACTACAAAGAAAAGCCCCAAGTCTTAACACTGCTATGAAACCACACCAGCGTGTTGTGCTTAAACAGGGAGTATTTCTGTCAGCAGAGTGGTTAATTATCAAATGAGAGCTTGTTTGCATTCACTGTAAACAAAATACAATGTATTGACACAGTTTTCTAGTTTCATTTCAGGTCATTTAAAGCACCTTTAGTCTGCATGCAGGTCTTTCCTGGTTGAGTTATGGCCAAGGTTTTGCACGTAACTGGCACTAAATAATTGCAATATGAACATACTCAAGTTTTAGGGTTGTTCTTTTGGTGGTTTGGAGTTTTTTTGTCCATTTTCAAGCTCATACTGATTCGAGGAGGGTATATAGTATTTGCAATGTTACAGTCTCACGTTAGCTTATCTAAAAAGTACGTTAAAAAATATTCCAATACACCAGTTTTGCCTCAAGGTTCAAATATCTACTTCAAGCACCTTCCTGCCATTTTCAGGGAAAGCACGACATTTTTCAGGCAATACCTAAAGCACAAAAACATTTTTCCTTTGGAAACAACAGTATACAAACTCAGCAGTTTGCAGGGACAGGTTGCAGAGGGAGGTGCTGCTATCGAGTAACCCCGCACAAAAGCAAATGTGCTGGCCTTGTGATTTGCTTTGCCACTTCTGACAACTTCTTAACATCTTGCATCAAACACAAGCCACATCTACACCTCAGGAAGACAGAAGGAGCAACAAGCAGCCGTCCAAGATCACGGTATGGCACCGCTAGTTCACCAGCAAGAAACAAAACAGTAAAAATACAGCTTGTTCAGGAGCATTTTGGCTGCCTAGTAGTAGGTTCACTTGAGAAATGAATTCATCTGTGGAGGAATACAGGAGGTAGACTTTAACTGCATCTGCTCGCTAACTAGAGAATATTACAAACCCAGCCTACGGAGTCATTTGGCCAAGCCATTACATTCAGATTAACACCTCAGGCAAAGAAACGACACAAAAAGCAACTGGAAGACGCTAAATGAGCTAAAACGGCTTACGCGCCACACTAACTCCGCACCCACCCCCACGTCCTTCGGATTAAACCACCTCGGAGGAACGCAGCTTTCCAGTCAGTAACCCTCTGAAACAGAAGGCAAAACTTGCTGTTGCGCATCCGAACGTAGATGACAGAGCTGGAGTTCAAGTGTCTCCAGTCTCTGAGGGTTAGAGAAGCAAAACTGCTGAGGGATGGGAGATCAGTGGCTTTCTCAGGTGGCAATCGGGGGCACGACACCGTTTCTTAGTTCAGAGCACTAAATCATCTATGGCACTCGACAATTCCACGTCTGTGGAGGGACACAGACCAAGATGTTGTCACCTGGATCCCAAATCCCTACTTCTGCCGCACAGACCAGTTCTTCACAGGACACAAGCATCAGATGCTGGAAGCAGCCATGAAAGCGCGCGACAGCTACAGTCTGGCTACCAGTGACATCAAAGATTGGCATGTGAAGGTTGCACAGACAACAAGCAGCACACTGGTAGCTTAAAGACCTGTCTGTGTATCTCTATGGTGTGGGAGGAACTTGCAGAGAGGAGAGTGGGAAGAAGTATTTTATAAATACGGACAAAGCCTAAATATCTCCACTGGAACAAAGCAGCTGTGCCCTTGGATCCGATCAAAATGCAGACAGAAAGTATTACAACATTTAAACCCAAAGCTCGTATCGCAATACTGGAAAATATGGCAGTATTCCTAAAAATATAAGACCAACAAAGAATGGCATCCACAGAGTTTCAGTATTTGCTGTACTTAGAGCTATTTACAGTATTTTCAAACAGCTACAGCAGATGCAACAAAGAAGTCTTACAGTAAAAAGGGAGTTTAAAAAAAGAACAAAATCAGTGCAATTACCTCCTACTTGAAGTTTTCCTTACAAAAGTCTGCATCAAGAAGCATGTGACCAAATGCAATATAAAAGTTTTTTTAAAAAAAAAAAGTACTGTCCTGTGTTAGAAATTGAGGAAGCCACACTGGCAAGGAAAAATACACCGAGAGATGCTACTGTAGAAGAGTATTAAAAAAAAACAAACAGGAAAAACCATGAATTCATTACTGGTATCAGGTGTGAAAAATACTGAGAACTTTGTATACATTCCTTAATTTGATGTGTAAAAGATCTCTTTAAAAGAAGTCCCTTATGGGTTAGTTATGCCACCAGAGATGCTTACTGGATTACGTCAAGAGGCAAAGACGCCCACCTAAATCTCCCAAGGTCCCAGGCCTAGTGCTTGCAGTCTTGAATAAGCATGACCTGCAGCACCAACCTGTTCTCACTTCAAAATATCAACATTCTTCCTCAAAAAGAAACTAATCTGCATGTACACTAAGAAAATTCCTAGCACAATGCACTAAATTTGGCTGGGGGTTGGATGTTACCACAGACCCTGCTCCTGTCCGTGCTCTCTGTTAAACAGCAAGTTTAGGGATTGGCTGGCGTGAGACAGACTGAGGCTCCTGAGGGCGAGATGCAGGTGCCCACTGTCGCTGAGGAGTCCACTGCACTGGCAGCAGTGAGCAAAGCCCTCCAGGTGACGATCTTTTATTTAACAGAAAGCCGCTGTGCACGTACACATTAAACTTAAGTGGCAAAAGCATCTTAACTGGATTAGAAACTTCAGCCTTTTCAGAACTGGCCACACAAAAACCTAAACCCACACACACACCCTTCAAAAGTTTCTATTTAAAAATCCTCGTGGAAATATTACCTCTCATCTTAGCTATAAAAACAATCCACTAACATGCAAACAAGACTTGGGTTAAGAACGGACCGAGGTTGCAGGAGTTACTGATATTAAGAGACAGTCACTACCTTTCTGCCTTTCCGACTGGGGAACATTGACTGGAAGCCTTGATGAAGGGCAGAAGCATTTTTTTATGGGTTTACTGGTGTAATTTTTTCAAGCTAGCTCCAGCAGATTAAGACACAACACCTTGCCCAAACAACAACTGGGGGAAACAGTAAAAACTCACCCAACACCTGACAGACTTAGAAACGTGGAAATTAATAGGCCAAAGTTTCTGTAAAGTGGAAGATCATTGATTGCAATTCAGCAAGCCAAAGGCAGTTGCTGAAAATACTTCAAACCAAGCCAAAATAAGGAGTTCTAATACAACCAAAATGATCCCTCTCCACACATCAGTGCATGTACACAAACCCATAGTGTTCAGATTGCATAGGGCTATCTTCAGTGCCAAACTCTTAGGAGGCAGAGACAAATCCACCTCCTTCTAATGTCTCACAACAGGACATTTTCTCAGCTCTGTTTCCTGGATGCTAAAGAGGTGGACACATTATTCTATTTTGACACTGGAGCAGAAATTTCCAAAAGCAAGCAAACCTAATTATTGCATCAAGCATTGCATATTAAAAAAAATATATATAAAAAAACAAACAAAAAACCCCAAACCAAACAAAAAACTAAACCAAACAAAACCCCCTCACAAGCATTTTATGTTTGTTGATGAAGCATTTTGTACTTGCTGCTGCTGGTTTTTGGGGGGTGTTGGTACAGAACAATGTGCTTCGGAAGGGCTCTCTGGAGGTGTCTGGTCCAGTGAGATGAGACTGCCCAGGGACCTATCCAGGCAAGTCTGAGCCTCTCCAAAGACAGAGATTCTCCAACCTGCTTCAGTCTTTGAATAATTTTCTTCCAATAGTGTTGCCATTTCCATAAAAAAAAAAAAAAACACCAAACCTGTGGAGAAAACTAATCCATGTCAAGCAGCTCATTAGTATGGGTGTCAAGCACTCTCTTAAAACAGAAGAAATACTGCAGTACTGGCAGTGGTCAGTTTGTCCATCACATTGGGAATAAATAATTGCACCCTGGTGACAAAAACCTATCACTTTTTAGACTGCTAAGCACCAGGCCTCCTGCACCGATGGCTGAATTTAAGCCAAAGGTCATTGGCAGGAACATTAACAGAGCAAGAGGAAGAGGAGCAAGGGAGGAGGTCCTGCCCAGCGCTCTTTTGCACTGGGAGGCACACGGCTCCTTTGCGTGGGCTGAAAACAAACAACTGCCGGAGGGTAACGCACATTTGGTTATTGCTGACCTGAGCTGCATAGTGACTTAGTGGTTATAACTGTCTACCTCAACTGTGAATTCAGCAGCAGGAATGTGGGTGAGATAGAGATATCTGGAGCTTTGAGTTTACCTGAGATATTGCTGTTCTTACAAGACACGTGGGAGGTAAGGAAAATAAAATTTAAAAAATAAAAAATAGGGTGGTGTTTGGTTTGGTTTTTTTTTTTCTTTTGACAGGAGACATTTCTGAATATATAATTTACATTACAAATATTCCCAGAAAGATAGCTGCTGGACTTACAGAATGCTGTACTTTTCCAAGTATATAGTTTTTTAGAAAAATGATTAAAATTATTCACTACGGGGCATGGGAGGGGGAAAGAGGGAGGAAATCAAGCCATAAAGAATTGCCGGTATTGGAGGTTTAAAAAGATCCATAAAGAGGTAAAAATGTCCCTAGCCTGAAATGCATATAACCATCCCAAGTTCTTCATACTCAGGGAAGGAAAGCTACACAAAATTTCTCTTCGTTTCTAGAGGATACACAGACAACAGCTACTCTCAGATTAAGGATGTAAGACTCCTTTTCTCACAAAAAGGACCTGCAACGACTATTCCAGACCCATGAATACATCCTAAATAGGATGCGGTGACATCCCACAATCTGCTTTAGAAATAAGATTTGAGGTCAAGACAGATTCTGCCCTCCTTGCCCACCTGACCACCCATGCTAAGTCTTTTATTCTGTATCTTCACAGAGGGAAGAGGGGAATGAATTTCACATCCAAGAGGTCTCTGTGTAACAAACAGCAAACTAAATGGGGTTTAAAATGGTTGATCTTCTTCCTACTTGTTATGAATAATACCTATAAAACAGTAATTCTTATAGAAAACGCTGCCAAATTAAAATCTTCACTGAATTATGGAACTTCTCAAGCAAACGCAGCGAGAAGAGCAACAGCCCCACCACGGAGAGGTTTTGCAGCTTCTCAGTGCGTTTGGGGAGGTACGTCTGACCCAGCTGCAACACAAAGACAATGCAACCTGCGCTTTGCTTCATCTTACACCAGCATCGTTTCAGATCTGGATTTCGTAACTATGACCAAGAAGAAAACCTGTCCCAACAGCCTAATCTCCAAATCAGAATCCTGCAAACGCGGTTCATCTATTAACATCGTCGTCTTTTCACCTCTACGACACTGACGACCGACACGCTGCTCTAAGGTGAAGACCTGAATTTGCACAAAGTTATGTACCTAAAAAAACTCTTGATGCAGCAAATGTTGGGCATTTTGTAGCTTATTCAACAGCAACCGGTTCTAGTCTATCCGCTACATGGCACAGACCCCTGTATTGGTTAAAGCTACTCGCCTGTCTCCGTGGCTAGAGGTAAATGTATTCGGAACAGTGACTGAGCATCTGCTAAGAGAAAAGGCAAAAGACAAAGCAAAATGAATCATTGGAAGAGTGTGACGTTTTCCAAACCTGTCTCTTAGCATGTTATTTCAGTTAGCCTCTGAAAAAATAAACAAAATGAAGTCAGCATAAACAAGTTTCCTGGGCTTTTTCCGTTTACTTCTAAATCTGCTTGTGGCATCATAATTAGTGCAATGGTTTCCATATGTATTATGGTTGGTTTTTTATGAACCCAGTGTGCAAACTAACAGAAGAGTCTGTCTAATAATTATCAGTTTTAATTAATGCTTCTCCTAAGAGAACGGCAACACTCATCTCACATTTACTATTGACGTTATGCATAATGAAGAGAGTTTCACCTCCCTTCATAAGTAAACTTCAGTTTCCTATGATTTCTCTTTACTGCATAGATTCTCTGACTTGTGTCTAAAGAAGGAACAGTGAGCCACTGTCCTCTAGTAGAGCTCCTGCTTCACCAATATTCAACGTATAAATAGAACACAACTGGTTTGTGCTTAAAGGAACGTAGAACGTTGGTCTCGTGTGCGTCTTGGAACTGCACAGGTAAAACCTGCTATGTTGTGTGCACGCTTAAAAAGCCTCTCTACAAATTCCAAGCTATACAATATACACTGTATGTCTCTCTGAACTCTCACAAAGTGATTGCATATTTTTGCATTTGAATAGCAATGTCCCCACAATAAGGTTTTTTAATTTCTAAATCCAAAGCATTCTTGATATGTTAACAGAAGTATAGTGAGCACTCCTTAGTAAATAAAAATAAATAATAGCATCTAGTCTATCACATTAATACTGTGAAACACATATAAAATTTACATTAACTCAAACAACAGTGAAAAAGGATTGTACTGGATTTATCACCACAGACCCGTATTCTTTAGAGACTTTGGAAAGTAAGTGTCACAGTCCTGCATGACAAATTCTAGAGTTAGCTGTCAGTATGATTGAAAAGAAAATAATCATTACTCTTTTTTTTTTTTCTTTTTTAAATGGCACGTTTTCTTTTGCCAATCTAATTGGACCTATTAAAAGCTTAGGTACAAGTTCATTCTTCTTTGAAATTCTTTAGTCTATGAAAAACATTTTCAAATGCAGCACAATATAAAACATTCAAGAACAAGCTTCAGAAAATACATTTGCCCTTAGACACAAAGAGAATAATCTTTAAAAGACAGCTGAAAAACAGAATTTTGTCACTCTCTTCTTTTGAAAATAAAAATTTTGTAAATGCATCTAGAATAATCAAGGCTTCAGAAATAGTCAAAAATTGCTTTGCTTTCTTTTGTATTAAAAGCTAATTCACAGCATTTTAGCCCATCAAACTTTAGTATGAATTAGATCTTTCCAAATTATTAAAAGCAATTAAATGAACAGCAAACTAAATGAGGAATTTTGTGGGTTGGTTTTTTGTTTTGCTTTTTTGTTTGGGTTTCGGGTTTTGGGTTTTTTTTTTCCTCCCCCCCCAAAGCCCTGAGATCACAGCTCTTGACTTAATTATAAAATATGGGTCTGTTTTATACCAAGCAGCTAAGAGTTTTTTTTTGTTTTTTTGGCAAACCACAATTCCAACAATAGTGGGGTTTGGTACAAGAATGCAGTTCACAATCAAGTCTGAAAATCTGGACGGAAGGTTTTCTTGCAAATGGAAAAGAAAAAAAAAATTAAGATGCATCACTGATTGGTGGCTGTCACTGTAGCTTGGGCAACTGTTGGTCTAAGTGCAGCTGGTCTCATGTGAATCCAACTCTGTATTGTACTGAGTCGCTAAACATTAAAACATGTCAAGCAAAGTACATAGTGCGCAACGTGTCTTGATGAACTTGAACTGCTTTAGCAAGTGCTTGATGATCTCTGCCATTACTCTGACCAGAAGTGTGGCTTCCTTCAGCACTGAAAGAGAAGGGAGGTGGGGGAAAAACACAAGAGATTGGGGTGGAGGGGAAGAGAAACCCTATTTAATCTGCTTCTCCTTACATGTGTTCGTGTATTGTTCATTTCTTCTGAACAGAATGGTCAGAAGTTAACTACCCTTAAATCACCACTGAAGTTCTGAAAATACAAAAAAGCACTGGAACATAAAGGAATGTCTTCTGCTTTTTTCCACAACATAATTCAGTGGTAAGATCAAATTTACCCTCAAACTGCTGAGGAAATTACTGACCCCAGAATTAACAAGCCCATTTCCTTCCTTCCTTTCAAACACCCCTGTACTCAGCATTGGTGAGGCTGCAGCTTGAGCACTGGGTTCAGCTTTGGGCACCGCGGGATAAAAAAAGGAATTGAGGGGCTGGAGCGAGTTCAGAGAAGGGCCACAAAGATGGTAAAGGGTCTGGAGAAAGTGTCTTGTGTGAAGCAGCTGAGGGCCCTGGGGTTGTTTAGTCTGGAGAAGAGGAGGCTGAGAGGAGACCTTACTGCTCTCTGCAGCTCCCTGAAGGGAAGTTGGAGCGAGGTGGGTGCTGGTGTCTTCTCCTAGTCGACTGGTGATAGGACAAGAGGCAATGGGCTGAAGTTGCACCAGGGGAGGTTTAGGTTGGATATGAGGAAAAATTTATTTCCTGAGAGAGTGGTGAGGCCTTGGAACAGGCTGCCCAGGGAGGGGGTGGAATCACCATCCCTAGAGGGGTTCAAAAAACATGCAGGTGTGGCACTTCAGGACAGAGTTTAGTGGTTGTGATAATGTTTAGTAGATGGTTGGACTTGATGATCTTGAAGGTCATTTCCAACCTTGATGATTCTATGAAATTCTGTAAGAACTCGAAACTATTCAACTCACCTATCATGTTCTTTATCCACCAGATGATACCTGGCTCTGAAGGCAACCAGGTGGGCATAATATGCTGGTGCAGGGATGGAAACAGAACGAGTACAGCGTACATACGTATGACACAGCTGGTAGGTAAGAATCTGCAGCTCATCTGAAGAGAAACGATTGTCATCCCAGAGGACATGGTAATGAGAAGGTCTGCTTGTTCCCTGAAGGCAGATCACAGGGGGCGTCAGCATTTCAAACACATCTCTTTAAATTTCCACCTCTGCAGGTGACCTGCAGTATAACTGACCACTTCCTCAAAAATCCCACATCAGCAAGTCTACACACTTTGGCAAGTTTTTCCTTTAAAAAGGCACCTCCCTCCTTGCTCCTGTACAACTAACCCCTAACCCCTTTGCATTTCTACACAGGTTTGCATTGTCTACAGTTTAATCCCTATTACTGAAACTAAACAATCTGCCTGAAACACACTTCCATGTTGTGAAACTTACAGCATTACAAAAAGCCATCATGTAAAGCAGCTTTAGGCAAAGAGTTAATAGCTAACAGCAATCCAACTTGTGCCCTGCTGAATATGCCTTTGGGTTTGTTTTTTTTAAGTATTACATTTTGACTTTGCCATTGTTGTTTAATAGCTTCCGTTTCTGACTGAGAAGAAGAAATTACAAGAAAATGTGAGACTAAATGTATCAGTTGTTCCCTAGGAACTGGATGCACATTGAAGAGAATTTAATGCAAGGGGCAGCTATGTAAACTACCATTCAAAGCAGGACAGAGACAGGAGAGAAGCACAATAAACTAAATGCACAGGGTGTGCTTTGTAACAGCTTAGTTGCATTACTTCTTTTTCAAAGACAGAAGAGCACTGTGCACAGCACAGAAGAAAAGCCAAAATAAACAATACATATTCCATCTCTAACTCCTGTGCAAAGAAAGGGCAAAATACCAGCAGGCAGTGTTGGCTTTGAAAGCTGCCATCCCACACAGAAAACTGTACCTGAATACCAGCGTGACTACACAGGTAAAAATCAAACTCTGATGGATGGGTGATTTTTGTGTCCACTGTGGTACCAGCAGGAATGTTTCCACTTTTTCCAACCTGTTTGAACAGAAAATGCAAATACAGTAAAGCAGACAAAGATGGTTTGTTCTTTTTTTCCTTTTCAGCTGTATAGTAAGGAAAACACACAAGAGAGAAAAAAAATAATCTGTGAAAAGCAAAAAGTCAAGACACACTGAGCAAAACTGAAATTTTATTCAGCTGAAAATCTGGGGTGTCTCCACTAAAGAGGGCAAAAAAGACAAGCTGCAAAAATATTCTTAGAAGTCACCTACAAAGATTAGCTTTTCTGATTAATGTTAAAAAGAATTTCCTTCAACTGATTTGTCAAATTCTTTTCACCTTCCCACTCCAGGACAGGTTATTCCTCTGTAACTTGTTTAACCTGGAAGAGGAGAACCCCCAGTAATAAGACAAGCCTCCTCTTCCCTCAAAAACACTTTACTCCAAAGCAGAACTTAAAAAACAAAACAAACCCCCTCTTTTAATTTTAACAATCTAACTACCTAAAAACCACCTTCATGTCAGAATGCAAAGTTACTAATTATTGCCTTGAAGTTTAGTGGGCTCCAAATATTCACACAGAGAAGCCTGACAGAAGGAAAAAGAACATGAAATACACTATCTGTGTAGATATTGTGACACTGGACACACCCAAACCAAACTCCACGTGTCTAAGACATTAGGCATCTAAAGTGCCTCAAAGGTAGTTAATGGAAAAGAAAAGATTCTTCAAGTTCCCCTTAGCTAACAATTTCAGCATCTACTGTGCAAGTGTCTACATCTCAGCTGGCAACCCAAGGGTCACTCTGTAGTCCACTGCAACCAAAGCAGGGAAATTACTAGAATAAGATGTAACTTTCCTTGAAGTGTACTGGGAGCACTAAACAGATGCCAATTTAGAACACAGAGTGCCTGATGTCACTGTTCCAGATGCAGACATCTATACACTATAAGCCTAACACTCAGATCATCAATCTCAGCCCTTGAGGATCTTGAAACAGTAAAAAACAAACAATCCAACCAATCAACCACCCAACAAACAACTGAATAGAGACGACCTTCAAAACTTTGATGAACTTAAAAAAAGAATGAAGAAATTTGTTGAGAGGCACATGCTGCTGATGTTTCATAAAAGCTTCTTGCCAGTTTATTGTATGGGGCAGAAAACGAAGCTTTTCCCTTCCAGGTAGAAAGGTCTCACCCACTATGTTAGGTAGTTCTTCAAACAAGTCTTTTACTGTTTAAAACGAGCAGTAACAGGTAATTTGTCTGCCTGCTAAATACTGGCTGGTCACAATTAGAACATACCCGTTCATTTTTATCTGTACAGAAGAGTCTGGTGTGATGCCTCTTCTGCACAACTATAAATGTGATTCCAGGCTGGTAATCCTTTTCTAGTTTAATGCATGCTTCTCTGATAGCCAGCAATTCATGATGGAGAACCTGAATCAGAAAACATAAAGATGTATGGTCAACATGAGAGACAATTATCTTACAGATTGCTCTTCTTACACTGTTACCCAGGGTAATGAAATGTCAAAGCACACAGGATCAAACCTTCGCTCCTTCACTTGTCGAGAGCAAATTAGATCACCAGTTTCCTGACCCAGGTGAGAGCTGGTTCCATATCTGTTCAGCTCCAAGCATCAGGCTGGGACTAATAAGCTTTGCATCAAAATAATTTTAACTGTCAAATACAAATGAATATTTAATTAGGCTGTCAAATACACAACAGCCTAATTATTTTTCAGGCTACTACAAAGGCTAAAATCCAAAATTGCTCAACTGCACACCCTTTCCTAGCTTTGTGAAGTCTTATGCAGGACAACAGGCACCAATACAAATTGAAAGAGGGAAGGGCAATAAACCAAAAAGTAATTACTTGGGACTTGGGTTAATTATAAATTAAAAATTCAGTGAAAAGCAGTGATAAATGAGGAGAAGAAAGTTCACAGAACAATTATTTTAGTAACTCAAGTTTACTAAGTGACCTTTACTCTCTTTCCCTTGTATTTTGAGAAGTTGACTAAAATTCTGTATCTTTTAATTTACATAAAAAATAATGGAAATTAAAGCATATGGAAGTATCTAAAGTATACAGAAAACTTTTCTCAAAATACGGTACTTGTAAGCTAACTAAATCAAGTGAGTATTTGTTGAATTGAACTGGGAATGAATTAAAGGTGCCAGTGTGAAAATATAGCATGCATTTATTATTTTTCATTAAAAAAAGAAATAGGAAGATCAGTTTACACTTCATGTTCAACACATGAAACTACATTACTACTAAAAAACTACAGAATCAAAATGTCAAAAAGAAAACCATTACCTGTTGAAACTGCCCCTCAGAAACACCATCTCTGTAGAAGATTATACGGGTTGGTTTAAATCTAGTTGATTTGTAGAATTGAATAAGCAGCTCCCTGACCATGGCGGCCAAATCTTGGATGATTTCTTGGCGATGCTGCTGGACCCGAACAGTGGCACAGTATCGATTGGGATGAGCATCCATGCTTCCTACAACCTGTTAAAAAAATGCTTAGTATCAAACCAAATTTACAAGGACTTTAAGAGAGGTTTTTCATTAAGATAACTCTACTATCTCTTTTACAGTATATTGTAAACAAAGGGTTTGACTTAGCAAAGATGCAGACAAAAATCATAACGTGCTTGAGAAGAGCTCTGAGTTGTGGTAACATACCCTGCTGCAAAGGAAAACTTATTTTAGATCTAAAAGCCTAATTTATCACTTGTACCTGCATACAGTTAAGTAACCAAATCCCATTTGGAGCACTGATACTGTGATTTCACTAGGACTGCAGCAGAGGAATTTGTGTTGTTGAGGACTGACTTCCTTTCTGGGACACTGCAGATGAACCCGTAAAACTGAAATGGGGAGTCACCCAGAAATATCCACACCAAACGGACACTGCTCACCACAGGAAGGGATTTTTCTCTTTAACTCATAGATTGTTAAAGTGACATGGGACAAGCAGAAAAAATAAAATCCAAATTTCCTATGTTAGAAATCACAACTAAGAACATCTCCATCTGTTTTTCCCTGGACACAGGCGTGTAACTTTTTAAAGCAGATATTTGTTTATTTAGGACCATGGGCTAAGATACTGCACATACTTTTACCAAAGACCTTCATTACAGAGCAGCCATTACAGATGTTTGACACAGAGCAAGTTAAAGCCATTCCCAATACATGCAAGGAGCACATTTCCAGGAGGGAACTGCACATTTTGTGTTGTCAGGAAGCTGGAATCCCCAGAACCCACAACCGAGCCAGCCTAGCTCCCTATCAGTAATGGATAAATTCTTAACATTTTTAACTGCCAAGAAAGAAGATTTAAACGTGCACCAGCTTATTACAGGTCACTGATAAATACCGGCTAATAGAACTGCTCCTCTGTGTATTAGCAGCTCGGGCATTTTACAAGCTAACACAGCCATTTAAGCAATTAGTATCAGAGCAGGCTCTCCTAAGTTTCATTAGATTCCTGCAGAAAAATAATTTATAACATGACAATTAGGCAATCAGAAGAAATGGACCACAAAAGAATTGGAAGTAATAAAATGCATTAGAGCTGAGCAGCAGGAGAGAGCAGGGGCTAAAGATCATTACACAATTTACTCACTGCAGCAATGGAAGGCTTTTTCCCATCTCCAGCTGGTGGATGAGTTACATCTGCACCAAGGAAGATGACAGGCTGTTGAAATACTGGTGGTCTGATAAAGAGAAAGCAAAGTTGTAAAAGCAGCAAGGCTTACACTTAATAAAGCACATTAGAACACAAGTAAATAGCACTCTGTGTTTGCACTGAGTTAGTCCATAGCTTGCACTTGATTGGAACCGGTCACTTGTACTGGGGTGGTAATCAGAAGTCTTGATTAGGGTGCTCATACTAAATATTTAGACATATTTCTAAAGCCTAGCTCATCATTACTTTTCATTAAAAATGAGTAAAACAACAACAAAAAAACCCACCCATTTTTTTTTTCCCTTGGAAGACTGTAGCCTTTATTAATTAGGCCACAGAAAAGCATAAAAGTTTATTCCTTAGAATCAAATAGCATCTGAGAAAATTAAAGGACTGTGCACATCTACAGGTGCTACAATTTTGGTTTTTGTACAAAAAAGCAGCATTGGTACAAAGACTGTAGTATTAGAGGTATTATTTTAAAAGTAGGTTAGTTTTTTTGTGGGGTTTGTTTGTTTGGTTTGGTTTTTTGTGTTGTCTTTTGGGTTTTTTTGGGGTTGGGTGGGTGGGGTTTTTTTAAACATAACTATGCTTCAAAGTTTTAAACAAACCTTTAAGTTAGGATATTAATCCTCTGCATCAAGACTAGAACACCAAAATACATTACAAGTTCTAAAATTCAACTCTGTTCTTAAATAAAAGCATTTTAAAGAGGAAATCTTAGGCCACTGGATTTTCTCTGTGTGTGGGGAGGTTCAGGGGGAATGATTCTGTAGGTAGATTCAGCTGTCCTCAGACCATCTCTAAAAAGGATTTTGAAGGTAATTGTAACAAGGTAACTTACAATGCAATTAATACAAATAAAAAGCTATCCTGTTCCCATCCTCTCAACCAACAGAAAATAATAAGTAAAGAGTTCTGTTTTAAATACCCCAAACCTGCACTTTTCCAGAATACCCAGCTCTTGTGTGAAGTTGTACCTCACTCCCTTCCCCCCCTTTACTTAACTTCATTTTCATGACTGCAAAGTTTTCTGGTCTAATGAGCAGAATTCAACTTTCTGGCCTCATTGTTTCCAACACATGCCATTTAAACAGATCCCTTACCTTTAGGAATCCAGCATTAAAATACTTAAGTGATGTGTGTGTTTCTGGTTTGTTTCAACAGCAGTATCCTGAACTGCTTTTTGAAGAACAAAACCAAAACAAAAATCTTAACAAAAACCCCACCGTGCCTTTCTGAAGGGCACGCTCTGCAACGCGATGATCTTTAGTTGTTTTAATAGGAGTCTTCAACAGTCATGCTACCCAGGCTGAGTATATTTAGTTCAATAAATAGAATTTTACAACATACACAAAATATATATCCCTTCTGAGAAGTCTGTTTTTTCTGTCCCTAAGTACTCGTCGGATTACTTCTCAGCAGCTGCCTTCTGATGAGCTTAAACACTCCAAAATGAAACTTCACTTATCTGTACAAACCAGAATGCTGCCTTCTTTGAAAAAAAGCTCCCAAGAAAGCTGTAGCAGGTTATTCCCTGAGTGCTCTTTACAACTTGAGGCAATGATTGTAAAAACACCATCTTTTTACTGACAGAAGTCTAGTTGTGCATTTCAATTAAATTCTCTATTCTGCACGGGTAAGACAGAACAAGCTGTATTTTGTTCATTTCTTCCATCAGAATTTCTTGTCACTGATTTTTCAATAAAACTGATGAAAACTTTCAGCTTAAGAATATTTGTTTTAAGATGATGCACAAACCAAATGCAGTCTGATTCTATGACCCCAATGAAAGTATAAAGAAAAAAGCGCTGCTATTCAAGATGGTCTCTGTTTCTGAAAACTCAAGGCAAACAAAATACTGCAAATTTTTTATTCATGTGAAAGTTGTATACTTCAACAGTCAAGGCTGCCCTAACAATATTTGTATTATAAATTCAACCGAAACAATTATTCCTCTCTAGTCTTTGTAACCTAACTTTTGCAGGGCTATTTATTGGAAGTCAAAAGACAGTTCACCTAAAGAGTCAAACCACAGAGAAAAGCACCTACTTATCTTAATCTGTTCTTTTTACAATACAATATCCTCTTTGAAAGACTGCTTACCTTCCCTGTGGCAGTAAAATATTATTTACTCCTCCTAATTTGACATTTATTTTTAAGCAAAGGTTAGACAGAGTCTGTGGTGTTGTTCTCTGCACATTTTTCATCTGAACGCACTGCGTAGCCATTCCCAGCACGGTGTCACCAACACGTTTCACCTCCGCTGCAAAACAAAGGAAAACCAAAGGAAAATATTTGCATATTGCAAATGAAATATCGTAGGAGACGTTGATTCAACAACCATTAACTGCACCTCGAGTTTTAGAAAAGTGGTCATTAGGCTTAGAGAAACAAGAAACCTAAGCCCAAAGTCAATCCCAGCCTCCAACAAACCTCCTCCCAGCTCTGTACTGCTCCCCGTGCCCGCAGTGCACGGCAGATAACGTACTGCTCTGTATGGAGTCTGTACGATATCTTAAAGGCACCTCTGGGTCAGTTTAAATAAGGGTTTTTTATTGTTACTACACCGAGTGTAATTTTGGAATGACAGTGTTTTATCATCAGCATGGAAGAACCTCCGCCTAATGAAGCAGGTAATGTGCATAACAGTGGGAGGACGAGCACTTGTTCCATTGCTAAACACTGCATTAGCAATACAAACTCAGCAGTAAGGTGCTGAGTAATATTCGGCCAACCAGTTTAGGAGTTCATCACTGCAAGTTTATCCCTTGCATAAAAGGGGGACGGTTTAGCAAAGAAAGGTCCATTAAAACCTCAAAAGAAAGACAAAGAACTGTACTGTTGTTCAAAAGGTTAAGACAAATCCTATTGTTATCAACAAAATAGAGGCTTTAAGACAGCCATACTCTTACAGTCAGGAAAAAGAAGAAATTTAGGCTTCAAGACAGACTCAAAGAGGCAACCCCCCCACCTCCAGCAACAGGAGAAGGAAAGGGTGAGAAGAGGAGAAAAGACAAGACTGTGGGTATAGGGAGAGTAGGAGTATGGAAGAGCACAGGGAGAATATAGAGATGGAGGCAAAAAGAACTATAATTAAAGATAATGACAAGGAAAGCAGATGAGAGTAGTACCACATCCTCTCAGTGGTTAAGTAGAGAAAAGAGTCTCCTTTAAATGCCAAGCAGGAAAAATGGAAATGTCACTTTGCACTGAATTTCTGTTGAACAAATCAGAGACAAGCTGCTTCCTCTGCAAGCCTGAATTCAAGACGGAAAAAAGGTAATATTTCATCTAGGTTCCTTTCTTCTCTCTCTTTGTATCTTGTATGAGATGATCTTGGGAAAAGAAAGTTAGGTAATTATTTTCTGCTGTATTAATTGGTGAGGGCGAGGGATGGGTTCAAACATATCTGCAGCTGCTTGACAGATCTGAGCCATTGGAGGAGTGAGAGACTGTGAAGCTACAGGAGAAAAAAAAAATAGCAGATGGTGCTGCAATTAGGCAAGGTAAGTGAAAAATGGGCAGTCTTGCCTAGACGAACAGCTAGTTAAAACCAAAATGCATGGTTTATCTGAAACCTATTAAAGCCTCTATGTAAAGTGCACAAATTGTCCTGTCTCCAAAAAACGGATTAAGTTGCTGAGTTTTCAGCTTCCACACATAGGAAAAATTAATTGGCAGAAATCTTCTCCTTCACTCAACTTTTTTTGCCAAATGTTGATGGTGTGAGTAAGCAAAGGTGTTCTTAAAGATACATGTCTCTTGAGGTCCTTACTTCAATCACCTGGAATTTTCAGCACACAAATGACAAAAAATCTATTTTAAACCACTTCTTATCAATTCCACAGAAGTCCTGGTTTAGCTTTGTCACTCACAACCTCATCTCAAATGTGACCAGCAGGAAAGACGTGGAAAAACAAATTAAAAGGACAGGGGAGAAATAATTAAAATAATTACTGTCTTAATATACACCATCATGCAGCACAAGAAGAAAACTGACATACAGACCATTCCCCAAATGGAACTGATATAGTTAAACCAGGATTAAACTTTGCTCATTTCAATGCTTCACAAAAAACACCCATGAAATAGCGAGCGAAGCAGACGTGCTCATGATTTGCACTTACTGACCATAGACCGGAGTTTTTCCTGGCAAAATTACTACAACAAGCTGCAGCCCAGTGTAAGTGTTCTTGAGATGTCTGAACATGGGCTCCACGCTGTCAGCTCCCTGTGCGTATTTACAGAAGCATGGCTGCCCCTGGATTGGCATTCCTGCATCTCTGGAAATCTTCCTCAGTTGTTCTGTAAAGGACCTGAAGGATGTAAATCAATATACATTAGATTCTCAGGTAGCAAAACATATTTTCATTTTGGTTCTCATCATTAGTGGAACAATCAGGTTAAAATTGCAGAGCTGCGCTGTCCAAAAGCCTGGGAATCTATCCCAAGTGCACCTTTAATTGATTGTGCCTATGTAGTCACTGCAGGAAAGATGGGAAGATGAGGAAATAGACTAAGTAATACCAAAGCAAACTCCACCTTATTTGATCTTTCTGCAGGAGATTTGGTACAAGCTATTTTTTGCAGCTATACTGCAATGATGGTGTTCTGGACAGCCTGCTCTGCCATACTCCTGGGTGGTACTACCACTACAGAAATGCCTGGAGTTCCTTCTTGGTGAGGAAAACAAGCAAGAGAAGCTGCCAGCAACTGCATCTCAGCGAACTGATCCAACATCAGTAATAACACACAAGAAAATCTTGCTGGGTAACAGAGAAAAGGCGTCTCCTGGAGGTGAAGACAAAGCTTCTCCGAGGATGGTACAAATATAAGTCACTCTTTGATGGAACTGCTCAAAAATGGGTACAAGCAAATTTTGTCAGAGGCTTTTATCAGTGAAGACAGCCTCAGGTCCCCTGCTAGCAGGGTAAGCTGTGCTGCAGCCCAACTCCTCCTGGCTCTTGTTGACATGGTAGCACTCGGCCGCCTTTCCTTTTGAAGGCATACCAAGACAACACTGTGCCTGTTGCAAGCAAGGAAATCAGAAGCACTTCAGGGTAAGAATATAGGGCTCTATGAAGTATACTCGGCCTAGAAAACATGCTCAAAGTCATGGCTTCTCCAGGCTAGATACCTGCAGTCAGTGGTGCCTTGTCTAAGTCTCACCCCCGCAAAACAAAGGTAAGATGGGCCGGCAGCGAGGTGTCACAGTGCACATTTGTCAAGCCAAGTACCTGGTGCCAGGGAACCAAGTGCGTGCTACCTGCATTTCTGGCATTTTCTGTCAGAGTGGCCATAGTCCCCTGTGGTGGGCTGAATGTCCAGCAGCGGCTGTAGCACATCCTCTAGTCCAGTTTTATCCAAAATAATCCACATTCTACCCTCAGATAGCTCCTCGATGCAGAACATGGGGCATCACTTAAGCACTCCTGTGGCAAACTAAAACAGGAGCGCGGACGCACACAGAGGTGTCCTCCTTTGGCACTTGGTTTAATGACCAGCTCAGTAAACGTGTGATCCCAGGTAGCAATGCTTAACTGACATAAATGCTAACAAAGCTCCTTTTATTATTTGTGGATGCCCCCATAGGTGTCCAAAAAGTTGCTCTTCTTCACCCAAGGGTGCCAGATAATACAGTCTTACCCACTGAAGGGTGTGAAGGTTTAGTTTCTTCCAAACCCATTGTTAACTTTCATGAATCATAATCTGTGAGCTTCAACACTGCAGCTTGTGACTTCTTGCAGAAAACAGGCACATTAAGCATTTTCCCTGGCAAAACAGGCACTCACCAGCATAAGCAGAAAGAGTCAGCAACAGAACATGCAAGTCTAAAACACCACAAGTTTTGAGCCTTTAGACACTATTCTTACAGAGTGATGTCTAAGAGGAAGGGTATTCTTCCTTATCCTGAGAGGGAAAGGAGGATGTTGAAGACTTTTAGGGATTTTGGCAGATTTACTTTGATGGATCTACAGCAGCCGAGTTCCACCTTGCTCAACAAGATGCAACAAGAGGCAACAAGATGCAGCTCGATGCAGACATATTACTACTATGAAGGAATGTCCTTTCACTGTAAGGAAAAATGCCATCTAAAGCATCAAATAATTCTATGCTAGCTTACTCTGTTGAAGACATCTGCCTCTCTCAAAACTGACTGACTTCTCCTACGCAGCATTTCCACTAGAACTGTCTGGAAGGGGAAAAGTTCTTTGGCATGTATCCGGAGAGAACAGGGCCCTAGCCTTACAAAATGGGAGGAAAGGTAACAGGGAAGATTCCCACTGTTGCTCACCACTTGCTAGTGAAGAATTCCCAAGCTGTCTGGCAAATCATCTAAAGGAACACAGTTATGGCAATACCATTGTTAGGAACAATCACTGTCTTGTATTCACCTTACAAGGAGGAGCTGAGTCACCTGCTAGGGCAGCTGTAAGGGCTGCACTTGCCCATGCATGAAGGGAAACTGTGTGCATTAAGAAATTAAGACAATCCATCTACACAGGCATGCTCACTTTCCCTCATCTAAGAATGATGTCACTTTTAACAACAGTCTTTCAACACTCCTGTTCCATCCAAAGACAGAAACCAAATCTGAAGAAGTTTCATTCAAATGTTCAAAGTCACAAAACTCCCAGTCCTACTCATCTAATAAATACAGCGACATGCACATTCTAGAGGGGAGAAAGCTTTAGACAAAGAGTTGGCTTGCTTTTAAAAATTTCCCTTTAAAATTGTTTGCCTTTTTTTTTTTTCTTTGAGAAATAAGCTCTGCACAATTAAATCAATTCCATATAACCAGGAAAAGAACCTAAGATGACACACATGTCAGCTTTCACTCTTGATAAATACTTTGTGATAAACACTTGTCATCACAGTGTTTTGGTCATCTCAGACTTGGTCTTTAGGCCTCACCGGTCAGAAACCTGCCACGAAGTATAAATTCCTTTTGGCAAGTCTGATTTGGAGGATTCTGTGACACTAGCATTGAAATCCCACTCGCATTATTCAAAGCAGAAACAGAACTTCAAAAGCTCTGTTAGAGAGGCACTGCCATGCACTGAAAACAAACCATAGATATTCTAAATAATTAAGTGAAAGGACCTTATTTCCATACATAAAAAATAATAAAATCATCATCTATGAAAGACTTACTTAAGATGAACTTCAGTGCATTGGCGCTGGGGAGCAAAGCATGCGATTGCCCAAACCTTTATTTCAATTCCAGTGTGAAACTGTTTATTCCTCATGTCCCAGACTCCTTGAACTGGGGTAGCAATTGCTTTGTTCTGTAAGCGGAAGGAGAGTAAGAACAAAACAACAAAAGACTAATGCAAAACTGGACTCAGGGTAACAAAACTCATTTATGCCGCTACTTCCCTCCAACTAGCAAGGCTATTTATATTCTCAGGTCTTCCTCTCCCCTGTTCAAACCTCTGTCTTCTAAAGATCATTCTATCACTGCAGCAAGACAGCTTGCTAGCTGGGTGAAAAATGAAGCTCATAAAAATAAAGCTCATATTGTTCAGTTTTATTGTCCATGGTTTCCTTTGGTCATATAAATCATCAGCAGGTCAAAATTACATACGGACAGCCAGTCAGATTCATGCTTGGTATGTAATGGTAACAAGAACATTTCTATGGTGACTTTACAACCCCTTGGTGAACTTTGCAAGAGCAACTTAAATTTAAGTATTAATCAATATTTTATACATCACTAAACGAAGGCAAATAGTGGTTCAGTGTTTTTCACACAGCTCTAGAAAAAAAATTAACAAGCTATCATAAGATAATCAGTTAGTCACCTTTGACCTACACAATACTATTTTTCTCCTGTCAAGCAGACATCACTGTGATGATGGACTATCTAGAGGACAAGGGATACAGTAAGATGGCTAAAGTAATTCTGGTGATGTTAATTACCTTAGTATTAGTATCCCATAGATGTTTTAGACAACTTACCATGATGTCTGCCTTCTCATTTAGCAGCAACAGATAAAATTTATGGGAATTTTTCAGGATACACAAATTTGAGAAATCAGTTTGGAAAGAGATGCATCTGCTGAAGGCAGTATCTCCCCCACTCCAACCTTCCATCATCTGCCATTAAGCTTTTGTTCCCTCTGTCCTCCTCCTGCCAGGTATTTCATGAAAGAGAACTCTCCCTATTCAGGATCAGGCAAAGACATCTGGGTTATCTTAACCTATCTGAGCTGATTCACTCCTTTTTGTCTCAAGAGCTTTAGGCAGAGACTCAAGATGCTCTCTCACTGGGGGTTTATGGAGGTAACAGTGATGTGTGTGTATGGCCAGAACTCTCTTCAGATGGCAATGCATGATCTGAAAGAGGTTCATCAGAAGCCTCCACAAATTAAGTGGCCCCAGCTATCCAAGCTGTCAGCAGCCTGTATACAAGCAAGGCACATTATATAACTGATAGAAAATTGTCTCTCTCAAGCATTTTCTGAGACACACCCCAGTAGGAAGATGATGTCAGAAAGGGTATCTGAAAAGCCATTTTGAAGAAAAAACCTGTGAGCAAATACTCCAACAAGAAGAGATTGCTCTAGAGAAAAACGTGCCGATACAGGTAATACCCTACGGTTGTCCTAAACACAACTGTTCCACCCAGAACACTCAAAACCAACCAGAAGTTCAGGGAGGAAAAGATAAACAATAATAATTGAAGTTGTCTCTGTTTTTCCCCATATACATTCACCTGAACCACTATTTGCAGTTTTCTTCTTGCAACATGCAAAAGAGTACATGAAGGAAAAATACACACTGCTTTCTCTCAACTTTACATAAATGAGTTTTTAACCCAGCTTTACTATCAGAAATAAAGTAGCAAGTGAGGGAGGTACAAAGTGGCCATTACATCTCAGGGCTTCCAAAACTTCCATTTATATTCTAAACGTTATACCTATGATGACTTTAACCCACTACATCTAACGTAATTTTTAATTGAAATAACTATATTCCAGAACTTGTAAGAGCTGGCAATGGAAGCTACCAGAGATTGTATAGTGTCTGCTCCACATACCCTGCCTCCATAGAGGATGGAAGGAGGCTGTAGGACTCTACCGGTCACATCTGTCATCTCATCTTTGACCATTATTCCAAACTCACGAACATAAGGGTCGGTATTAAAACTTGCACTCCGCATCTGAAATTTAAACAGATTAAGATATTTCCTGATTAAATTAAGTTCTTTTTTATGAGAGTAAAACCTTCTGAGATCACCCGTAGTTGGCACATACCCCTTATATATGGGCATTCAGAGAATTCCATTTGGATACATGGATGCCTCAAAATATGAAATAAAGCCCCAAAACACCCCAATTGAGAACCTTTAGTGAGAATACATTCCTCTCTGATTAACACAGAAAGGCTTATAAAAACAAGATCACCTGGGTGTAATGCAGAAGCTATTCAGTATCTGCTAATAGCAAGAGAAAAAATAAAGTCCATTTCCATGCTTCACTCATCTTCAACAGACCACTCACCAATTTGCTAATCTCTTCTTGACGGTCAGGTGCTGATCTGGCAGTTGCTCGAATCATAGTGGAAGTTTGATTGTCAGTGAGTTTCTTTATGCATCTTTGTCCTGCCACTATGTTGCACACCTAAAATATCCCCACACAAAAGGAAGGTAAAAGACACAGTGCAACTGGGTTTCGTTTTGGGTATTTGTTGTCCCATTGCCACACTACAGAGCTTTGAAAGGCGGCTACTCAAAAATCAGTTTGTCAGCATTTCAGCCTTTTTTTTTTCCCCTCTGGCCCCTTTCACACATTTCCAAAATATAATATTTTCTAGAAGTTTACTTGCCTCAAGAGGAAGGTATGTGTGTTTCTGCTCCTGTCCAACTTGTAAACATGGAAGGTGAGGATAGCGTAAAACTAATTTGTGCCTGTCCTTAAAATACTGAGCTACAGTGCATTCAACTGTTTGTCCATTCTCCTGCTGAAGTGGGAATCTATTGGAAATCACAGATGAAAACAAGCTATTAATTCACATCGAACACCTTCCCCCCCAGGTCAATACACTGCTCAACAGAAGTTTAACTTACTGGAGATTAAGCCTATCTTGCTGAAATGATAAAAGTGGATTTCTAGAATTAAGATTCCATCATTGCCAATACCGTGTGTCTAATACTACCACAGACAGCCATTCCTCTAACATACTTGATACCTGAAGCTATAAATTAAGTTTCCCAAGAGCAAGTGCCTTAGAGACAGACTGATGTTTTCAGCTTATTCTGGATATTCACAGTACTACAGTTTATGATCTGTCATGCACAGAAAACAGCAACCCTACTGAGAGCCTCAAACCCACTTACTGCTTCAGAAATGCATTTCTCTTTCTGTACATGACAAATATATTTCTGTATATGCACACACATTTGCATATACTTAGATCAAGGTGGCTCAAATATTGTTTTTCTGAGCATGAAAGAGCATGAAACAGAGCCTAAACAATTAAATACCATATTTAAATACTGATCAAGTTATCTTCTTGTAAAAAGCTGCTATCAGTTTTGTTCCTTGTACTAATTTCTTAAAAACTGAAAATAAGTACCTCCGTATTCAAGTTATCTGTAGATTTCTGGTTAGTGATGAAAAGCAAAACATTTTTTCCAGAGGAGAAAGATTGGTAATAAGCAAGATAAGAAAGCCGAAACCAATGGGCACTACATTCCTCCTTAATTCTGGGAAATGTTATGCTACCAACAGGGCACCCTTTTTTTCCCAATTTTGCAGAAATTCATAAATGAACACACAAAACAAAACAAGACACCAAAAAACACCTCAGATTTAGAGTAAAAGTGACTTGTTCAAACACCATGACATTCATTACAGAATAGAAATGGAACAAAAAAAGAGCAACAAATTTAGAAGAATACTTTGAGGTGTGTTGTAAATATTGGCTGTAGAAAATATGGTTTTTCAAGCCAACTTTTGCTACATCAGTAAAGCAAGGAAGGTACTTTTCCAGTCTCAGATTAAACATACACTTAAAAAGAAGAAAAATACTTTACGTTTGGTGACTTGCTGGTCGTCTGGTGACATTGCACACTCTGTACTTTCTTTTCATTTGTCCACAGTGTGTTATCTCCACCTTTAGACCTAAAAATTGGAAAACACGTTACCACCATTTTTTCAAACTCAAGGTGTCAGCTGCAAAACACCATTTAAAATGGTGCTGTAAAGTTATTCACTATTTAGCACTTCCTCCAGGCACTGAAGAGTATCCCAGACACAATTTAAAAAATAAAAAAAAGAAAAATCAAAGCAATTTATCCTCTTAAAATTCAAACCCCCTGAGCATCAGCTGAAGTTGAACAAAGAATTTTAGAGACAAGCCAAAACCCCAAATCCCCAAGAGTCTGCAGATGAAGCTGAACACATTGTCCGAATTCCAATTCTGTACCACCAAGAAAGTCCAGGATGGTGAAAGCACAGAACGGGCACGGAACCACCTTGGAAGAAAAAGTCTCTTTGTACTTTCTACCTAAATATATGGTATCTGTGGGACCTTAAACTATTGCAACCAACCTTGAACTAATGAATGGCAGGGAGGAAGGGGAATAGCCACAGAACCTCTAGATGCCCATGGGAATGAAGCCACGAGGCTTTATTCTCTGTGAAGACGAACATCTGCTGCACACCCCACCGGCACAAAAGCCGAGCGCACCTGGAAACCAGTAACTCCTGGAAGAATAAATTATCCACCCAAAACCAGCACACCACAGCTATCCACAAAGAAGTGTTTCTAATCTGCCATTACCAAGAAAGAGAAGCTTGAATGCAGTGTTTTCATTTCTTTACCCTCCACGATCAGGCAGAACCAGATGTACAGGGACTATTAGAGATAGGAAGTTGAATGTGTGGGAATAAGAAAGAGGGAGCTGTAGATAAGAATTCCTTATATAGCAGCACGTGTCTATGAATGCAGGCTGCTGCCCAGTCATTGTGCCTATTTCCTCTGTCTGTCAAAAGCACTAATAACTTGCCAAACAAGACTGATCTTTCCATGAAGTTTGTTAGGACTCAAAGTGCCATTTATTATGAACCCTTCAATAAATAACAAGTTTCACCTCTGAAATCTGTATGACAGAAATTTTATTAAAAGATTAACTTTTACCTCAATACCTCAAGTTACAACTTGTGCAAATCTGAGTTGACTTCTAGCATCAGAATGAAAATCCTCATGGAAAAAATAACAGCAGCAACCAGCAATTCAGAGCCCGATTTTTAAATCTTTTTTTCCAAAACATTTACAACCAGTACAAAGTCAGGATTTATTTCTACTTTTCTTGCTAACTTCTAATTGGGCAAAGATGATTTTGTGGACATTTTGGGGAAGCAAGGAAGCTGCATGATACACTTAGGGAGTTTTTTAACTTGCTTGCTTTCTATCAAACAGATTATTAAGGACAGACCTCAGTTTTCTAGCTGAAACCCTCAGTGAACAAAACCAGTAAGATTCCTGTCTCCTACTCTTTGATTCAATCATTATGTATTAGAATAACTGTCATTTACGTCTAGGAGAGCGTATATGTGAAATATACTTAAGCATGCAAAACCACACTGCTAAATTATTAGTAAAATCTGGAATATGAAAATCTTGACATCACCAACTGGAAAAATTTAAGAGTGGGTAATTTAAAAACAAACAAACGCAAAATCCAAGTCTTTGTAAACATTTTGAAATTGTCAGATTATGAACTGGATATCTTTGTCATGACTGGGATTGGCACCACCAGTGTGCATCACAAGTGAAAACCACAAAATTTTTGTATTGCTGTTAATTCCCATCTACTCCAGAGAGAGGGGTATTTTATAAGAGTAAAGCTCTACAATAAATTCAACTTCAAGATACGATACAGCAAAAATCATTTGCGAAGATAAATTGTTTTTAAGAAGAATAACATAATAGGGGATGCAGCTCTACATGCTGAAGGGATCTCAGCAGCACCTCTACGCTGAGATGCTCTTGGATGCCAACACACGCCAGTAAGTTTGACTTGACCCTTGATCAAGAGGTGCTGAGGCACAAAAACCATAAGGGCATGTGAAGAGAAAATTTAAATAAGCTTGCCCATGTCACAAGTCAGTAAGAATATCACTAAATTATCATTCATCTGTATAAAGTTTTAGTTCAGCTCATCACTTAATAAAAAACAACACATAAACCATCATTTTCATGGCTCCATTGAAGCACTTTCATTAAAAGCAAAGCTAATTAACATATAGTTACCACAGGTTCTTGACACTTACGTGCATACACCTGAGCCCTAAATGTGCCTGGTTCAATAAATATCACCTAACTTTTTGTACTAGTGATTCATCAGATCTGAAGCCACATACTTCTCTGAACTGACCCAGCTTTCCATATATTCACACAGTGGCTCTGTCAAGCTACAGAGATTAACCCATGTAGTAAGAACAAAAGCACAAGGAGAGTGGAACAAAACACTGCTCTACAGATCTCTGAAACTCTCGAAATACATGTAAGTAATAAGATGAGTCTTCCCTCTTACTTTCGCTCAAAAAGTGTTCATTGTGATAATCTGTCTCCCAGTAAAGCAACTGCTATGGAAAATATTTGGAGTGTGTAGCTGTAACTTAACAGACAAAATAAAGCAGTTTTATGTAATTTAATTATTACCTTTTATTTCTTTGGTAAACTTTACCCTTTGGGAATCTGTCAGAGGTTTTTGTTGTTCTTCAATACTTTTGAAGTCCAAAACTTCACATACGAACTCGATAACTGGCTGTGCTTTGTAAAACGCGGTTGCAGACACTGTAGACAGAACCATTCATGCTGTGTTACAACAATACTGCAGAAATGTTTAAGAAACAAATGGAACTCCATTTTTGCTTTTCCATTGACAGAGAAAGAAGGAACAAGAAAAGAATTTTATAGGACCTACCATCAATATTTAACATCATTTTCCATAACGAAGGTCTGACTGACTGATGGAAGCCAAACCAAACTTCTCTGCCACCGCCCAATGGATTTGAACACCCTTCTGATGCTGTAAAAAAAGATCGCCCCACAGGAGTATATCTGCAATCAAGAAAAGAAATTCAGATCATAAAAATAAATAATAAATTAAAAGTCATGAAGAATGCAAATTTCTATTCCCAAACGCACAGAAACATTGGGAGTCTTGAATTACCAATAACCTCAGATTCCTGTCAGCACTCTGGTTACACCTCTCAAAATCTAGCTACAGTAAGAAACTGGCTACTACTCATGTACATTTAGATTTATTTTCAGTGTAGTCCTTAATATACCTACTAATTCAAACATAAAGCACTAACAACTTTTTGGTTTTTTAATTCAGCTATGCCTCAGTCAGAAAAACAATTAAACAGCTCTGCTACTAAAATAACAATATAATAATCTCTTCCCTTACTCTGAAAGCCAGGGAAGCTTTGGGTGGGTGAACAACTGACCTAACAAAGATTTTTGATGCATCTTTCATCTGGTTAGTTCAGTCCTGCACACTTAATATCAGCCTAACCAAAACCAGCACCAGTATGTTTCTCTGAACAAAGACTTGTGACTAACTAGTCTGGGCTGTTTGCTGGGTTGCAAAACCTGAGTAAAGTGATATTTTTTTTTTTTAGTACATAATGTGGATAAACTCAAGGTAACATAAGGCTATTTTAAGGATATTTACATAAATTTAACTCATTTTCCCATCAAAATGAGAGTTAGGCCTGCTAAGCTTTGGTTTTCACTTTCCAATTCAATGCATTTTCCACAATGGTATTAAGCAGCTTGTTTCATGGCAGCAGAATTAAACCCACTCTCTCTTGGGTTTGACTCCAAGTGCTGTAGAACCCACTTGCTTAGAAAAATCCCAAATAATTTTCTAGTTTTTCCTTTCCTGTAAAACCAGCTATATTGCATGGCATGAACACCCCCCTAGCACAGGATCCTTCATCCAGAATGATCAATAAACATCTGCCCAAGGACACACGAGTTTTAAAACCACCCTTCCACATCCATCAACCTCCAACTACTTTCCACTCGGGGACAGCTTGAGGCCTACAGAGAAACAGGGTATGAGTGAGATGGCAGGGCCCTGACCCAAGAGCACACAAACATGGAGTGAGTCTGAAGACCAGTGGGGAAAAGGACTTGTGTCCAGGCTGGAGGCTACCAGTTCCACCGGATGAGCAGAAAAGCACCATATTGCCTCTTGCCTGAGCATACCATCTGCTAGAGAGCTGTTATTTTGGTTGAACTATGAGAGCACATCCTACCCAAAAAGCCACCAAAGCAATTCAGGTAACAATGCAACCTCCTAAACACCGTCAAGGTCTTCCCCTCACCTCATAGAAGGCAAGTGCCTCATCACTACATCCAGTGCCTGGATGGTTTCAAACGGGACACTTGGCAGCCGACCAGAAAGAGCATCATGTAAAGCCTGCAAACTCACACAGGACATCCACTTTATAGCCACCTTAAATATTCTGTCCTTTCCTTCTCCTGGCAGCGTGACCTCCAGCTCCACCTGCAACAATGCCAAACAACAAACCAAGATGATTCTTTCCATTTAAAGGGGAAAATGGAAGGGGCTTGGAAGGGACGATGGGTTCCTCTGAACAGTGCTATAAAGCATGGGAGGAGACAAAAAGCAATGATGAAGAAACAACATACATTAGGTACAGCCTCTTTTTACAGCTAGATCTTTCCAAAGGTGTATTTCAGAAAGCTGGCGTGCTTCCCAAATGGCATCTACCTCCCTCTTTGAGGCAACGTTATAATTTGGAAGTGCTTGCAGATCAGCTGGGAGGTGTCCATGAAGATCCGATAACCCAATTTCAGATACCTAACAGATCCTAACGCATCACCACTCACATCAGCTCCTGCATGCCTAAAATAAAACATGGTCTGTCACTGCCTGCCAAGACTCATGAATTTCTGGTATTTGCTCTCTGGAGCACCAGAGTGCTTTTGATACTATTCCTGTAGACATAGTTCATGAGAAAATATAATCCACGAGGAGGTTTGAAAACAAGAGGAAAAACACACACACACGACAAAGCAAAAACCCACAAAACCCAGCCACCCAAAATGCTCTTATTTTTAATACTGAAGGAAGAGTAAACAATGACCCCCCCCAGGTATTACTGATGTCAACAGGCAGATACAGGGATACCCTTTTGACATTATGTTCTACGTTGAATTTCTTTGTCTAAAAAAAACCTGGCAAACTACGTGTGGTAAATAACTTCAGACAATCACTTGTAATTAATCGTAATGCTGATTTCTCCTCTTTGTTAAAACAAAGGAAGCCTGAGCAGTGAAGTTCTTAAAGCAACTAAAATTAAGGCTTGTCTGAAATGACAGCAGCTCTGGGAGTGACTACAAGACATAACAGGGAGCTGGATGCAATATTTTTGTTTACATTTTCCTGTCCTAAGGAGCTTACAATTTAAATATAAAAGGCATCCACTTAGCAGACAAACTGTAATTAGGGGGCTAGCAAAAATAATACATGGATATCAGCAAGCTAATATATGCAATCAGCTGTTCTTTAGTGACAGTTAGCTGCTTCCATCAAAAAATAGCAGAGAAAGAGAAAACACAAATAATAAGCCTTCCCAAATGCCAAAAGAACACGCTGACAGTTTATAGTAGGCAGTCAAAATTAGCATTACAGCCACATCTCTCCTCTAGCATAAACATGATTCATCTGGAGGCTCGAGCTGTGGGAGAGCAACTGGAGACTGTAATTGCAGGGTTGCTGGTCTGAATCTGGCCCACAAGGTTAATTCTACTGAAAAGCTGTGCGAAGGAAGGGACAGATTTCAGCTGACACAGGCTGGAAGCTTTCTAAGAAGCCTTTTTTCCACCATGTCACCAGAAGGTCCTCAGCTTGGAACTCACAGCAGATGGAAGACAGCTGTCACACCTGAACAGCAGTTTCCTTTAAATTTCTCCTCCAAATCAAGTTTCATCCTTTCTGTTACTCTCAATACTGTTAATACCCAACTAACCTGATTATCCTTAATCTGAAAAAGGATTTCATTTTATATCTTCCCTTCCTAGTTTCAACTTATGAAGCTTCTTCACTGTGATGGAATTGAAAAAGATGAAGAACCTGTTGCAGTGTATGTGTCCCCGGTAGAAAGAAAATAATCATGTAAATAGAAGTCCCAAGATCGAAGAATTTCAGCTCCAGTTGCGAGATGGCAAATACTGGTTCAGCTGAGCACTGTGATAAGGAATTCATACTACTGAATTTCACCCAGGCAGCTTTGGCTGATGGGTCTAGCCCTGTTTCAAAACAGCTGAATTAGAGTCATTGCTCAAGTAAGTAAAGTTTAATCCAACTTTCTAGGTTTTCTTCCTTTAGTACCTCACCTGAATTATACACTACTGAAGAGCCTGTGTTCAAAATTAAAACCAAAACACTTAAAATCACAAAAATACATAAGGACCAAAAAAGTGTGCCCTTAATTCACATTCACAGGATCACACATACTTTTAGGCCCTGCTCAACAGGATTTAAACATCTCAGAAATAGTTGATTTATCCCACTCCACATTAAGAGCAAATGAACACACTCGTGTTTGACAGAGTAAGCAAAATATGAACAATTTCAAGACAAAGTAGTTTTAAAGGGGAATTTTACTATGTACTTTATTAGGAGGAAAAAACTCTAAAGCTAAATTTAATATTCCTTTTCCTGCTGTTTCACCAGGTGTAATCTACCCCCAAGTAAAAAAAAAATAAATAATTACAATCTCAGTCATGAACATGCTACCTGCTAGACCCATTGCTAAACTGCAACAGGGATGCCAGAATTTTGCAGCTAAAGGAACTAAATGAAAGGGATGTTGCTGTAGGGGTGTGAAGAGTCATTAAGACTGTAAAAAAATTCTTTAAAAGAATAGTTCTTGTAGCTGATGTAGTGTGACTGACCAATTCATATCAGCATATCACTGTTCAAAAATAGTAAAAATTACACCTGACCACGTGTTTCTGGAGAATTCTTAATATTTCTCTATAAAATATAAGCAACGCGATGTGATTATTTTATCATGTTTTGAGCATACAATGTATTTTTTCCTCTAGTAATCCAAGAGCTTTTTCTTCTCAGGGATTCAGAGGAAAACATTTGATTGGAAATTTTTCATCTATTTGGGTGCTCATCTCCCATGGACTTGTTTGGAAATTTCAAACTATGGATGCAGGGAAGAGCTTGTTTCTATCATCTACCATCATGAGCAGTACTTTAAACAGACCAAGTCAAGAAGACACTCAAGTTGTGGCCACAGACAGGATTACACTTTTCTTCTAAAAAAAGGGAACAGCAGCTGGATTTCTGTATCAAACTACAGCTCGGTTCACTCATAATTATTGTTTTTTTCTCATTAAAAGACTGCTTAAGATATAAAGATATATCGGTCGCTCTTGAATCTTGCTAGGTGAGAAAACTTTCAAGTTCAGCTAGAATTTAATTCTAGCTCTTAATACCAGAAGGACGTTTTAAGGAAATAGACAATGCAGCAGTTGAGTCCAAAGCCAGGTCAGAGGTGACCTGAGCTTGCTGTTAGAACCTACAAGGAAAGTGGAGACTGACAATAGCATTGTAACTTGACAGTCTCCTATGCAGTTGTTTCTTCTCAAGGTGTACAAGTAAAAACCAAGAAAAATATTCTGTTAATATGTGCACATTTGGTATTTCCAAAAGGTCAGAAGAAATGAAGGAATTAACAGATGGAAATAAGATGCAATAAGGAAAGAGGTAAAACAGGTTTGATAACCATAAAGGCCAGCATTAGAGTATTTATATAATAGAAGTTATAAAATAATCAGGATGGTCTGCTAAGACAAAACCCAAAACAACCCAGAACAACCACTGCTGGTAAGAGATTAGGACAGAGTGCATTAAGAGGAGGGGGGAATGATTTGGCAATCTGGTATCAGTGTTCTGTTTAGAATCAGTTCTTCCACTACCACTGCACACAGCAAGTAAATCATCAAAGTGGTCTTCCACTTAGATGAAGGATCATCTATTAATCACTGTATGTTCAGGAATCTTTTCCATGTGATCCTAAATGTGATCAGATGTAGCCAGTTTAGCACACATTTGTTATGTACAGAAGAGCCAAACACAACCCCCAAAGAAACCTAATCTAATTATGATGGAAGAAAGTCATAATACCTGCAAGCTTTAAAATGGTTTAAACTATGTTTAAATTAATTTAGCACCGTGTCAAAGTTTCCCTCATTAAGCTAAATTTCTCCACATCTGATTTAAGCCAGGTGAAGATTTCTCTCTATTAGCTCTTTCCTCTAGGGTAATACCATTACTATATGCATGGTAGAACAACTGACAAAGTCCTCTATCCTGTGGGAAACAGGAAACAAACAGGAGTTTATTAAAAGCAAGCCCCAGATGAAACTACCCAAACCACCTTGTGCTAAACTCCACTCTCCTCAGTGACTATCTCTTGAAAGTGATCATCAACCCATCGAGATAATTTTTCCCACCCAAAATGGTTAAACTCATTCAAGTCAGCTTTTTTCCCAGGTGATTTTCCCAGCCTTTTCCTTCATTTGCACGGACGCAAAGAGAGGTAGTGGTCATGGTGTCAAAAGCATTTCCTGCTGACACACTGTCACTAGGCTTCATTTTTACCATGTATGGTTTAGCATATGTGGGCTTTAAAATGCAGCACATCAGGAGTCAGGTCCTATTTGGTCAGCAGGCAGACAGACACAGAAGGAATGGGAGGAGGAGGTCATCTCATACTGTTCCCAGTCAAAGCAGGGTCAACTTGCATCTCAGTCTTAGTAGATCGGAGGATTAATTTGATCCCAGTTGGTTTATCCCCCAATAGATTAAACCTTTTTTTCACTTTACTTATTAAATGCAGAGATTCATAGTTGTCATAAAACATATTGTCAGGTCATCCACAACTTGGAATTATTACAGTTATAAGGTAACTGCATCCAGAGGACTTGTTTAAGCCCCTAGGAGATGCTCATCAAGTATCATTCCCCCTCTGGCAAATACCTTGCAATTTTATGTGTCAAATCTGTAGAAAATGGAATGCTGTATGTGAAAATGGAAAAAAAAATAACAAAAAGTCTGTAATACTTTTATTGGTTCTTTATAGTTTTCCCAGTTGTTAC
Source organism: Chloroceryle aenea (assembly GCA_013399075.1). NCBI lineage: Eukaryota > Metazoa > Chordata > Aves > Coraciiformes > Cerylidae > Chloroceryle > Chloroceryle aenea. Next base: position 159,577 of record VWZY01007780.1, on the reverse strand, counting down.
CTTATTGGTTAATGAAAAATTATTAACATGGAGTAGAGACAAGCTTTGCTGCGTGACATTCACTTAAATACATTTGGGGAAAATAAAAATGACACGTATCAAATGAAGAGCTTGATTCAGGTAGAACTATGTCAGGCACTGCACAGGCATGCAAGACAAGACAACAACGGACAGGTATTTTAAAATAAAACTATTTTATAGCACACTGCTAGCAAATTTCAGAAGACCTGAGCTCTGCTTCCAGTTCTACCACATAAGCATGTTTCCACATTGCTCTGTATTTCCCTTTCCCCTTATGTTTTGTCTACTTAATTTGTAATCACTTCTGTGGGACAAGAAAGTCCTCCCCTGTAACACTGCATGCCTCACCTTGCACCCACAGCAGAAGGGTAAAACGGCCCCTGGGAACTACTCTAGTACAAACAGTAAGAAGAATTACTGTATTACTCAAGTGTAAATAAAAAAGGCCACAGAAAATTCAATGTGGTATTACACCAGGGATGCGCAGGCGAAATTAATTCACAGAGTTCATGCATTAGCACCTTCCAGCACAGTCCCTTCGACTTCAGCAGTCAATGGACGCAGGCGTGGGTACGCTTTGCAGCTACAACCAGAGTGACCAAACAGGTCACCACCCCACATAGAGAGCTAGCAAACAGAACATGCGACCTCTTCAACTACCCCAGGGCTAAGCAGCAGGTCTTGACCTATGCAGGTTAAATTAATTTGGCTCTCACACCATAAAGGATTAGGTTCCACACAGGCAACAGAGAGATGGAGGAGTTTCTTCTGGACAGCGGATAATGAGACCCATTTTACAGGCTTTGAGGAGACTAAATGAGTTGACACCTAGAGGGGTGTGACCACTCTCTCCCAAACTCAACTGTGCTTTCACTTTCTCCCTAATGCCAGCATGGAGCTTGTCTGCTGCCTTGGGCAGTTGATCCAGCTCACCAAACCAGTAGAAACCACACAAGGGGAAAGAAAGAGAGGAAAGAAGGGATATGGAAAGGGGAGTGACCATGTTGGTGGCAGTAAGTTCATGCTTCTGTTCTGGTAAACCACAACCTGAGTGAAGTGGCAGCAGAAAGAGACAACTATTCTAGAAATACAAAATCAGTTTCTGTCAGCCATTAGAAAGACGCTGCAAATACTACATTAAAATGTCCAGTTAGAACCTTTTCTATTTAAAACTTACTTTATCTCTCCCAATGGGAAGTGGCATAGCTGTATAAAGGTTTTTTCTTCCATCAAACACTGGTTTGCGGTCCCCAAAAATCTGGGTTTTAAAGTGCTGAACCATGTGCTCCACTATTTCTCTGAAAATACAAAAAAGACATTAATTCAACTTTTTACTTTTAATGTTAAGTAGCAGATGAACACTAATGCTAGTATTTACAAACAGAGGCATTAAGTGAATTAAAGGGCTGTCCACTGTTGGGTATTAAATGCAAGATTTGTTTGACTGATCTGAATCAAAGCAACCTTTTCACAGACTAAACTATTTTCTTAAAGCAGCTATTTTTGGCTTTTTCAGATTGAAACTTTCCTTCCTCTTTTCTGTGATCTACTGAAAGTGAGAAAGCAAAAGCTCGTGCTCTTGCAAGCTCAAAATGAGAGGTGCTTGGTATTCTCCTGGGGCTTCTGCTCCCCTGTCCTACAGCTCTCTCTGCAGAGGACCATGGACCAAAAGCTCAGCCCAAGAAGCTTTCATTCAATAAACAAGTAAATAAATAATCGCTATCCAAGCTTACAGCCTTAGCCCAAGGACAATAATCCTGTGATGACCACGATATGCCAACAATGTAATTTGTTCAAGAACACCACAAAACTGAGATCCATCCAAACAAAATTGGATATGCACATTTACTGAGACCCATGAATATTAAAAATAAATCTTCATTTAAGCATAGCTGGAACTGGGCTGCACATTCGCACGAGTGAGGTAACCATGCAAAGATCTTGTCAAACCACAGTGTTTATGCACTGGTCATGCAAAGAAGTTCACCAGCTGATGAGAAGTCTGTTGGAATAAAAACACCTGACAGCAAAGGTCTTTAGTCCAAATGCCCCGAAGAGTCATCCTTCAGGCTGCAAAATCTGAAATCCATCAGCAGCTGCCAGTACACTGACTATAGGGTACTTAACATACAGCCTGGGGCTAAAGGACATTAAGAAGTTAAACTGACACAGAAGAAAGCACTGCACGCTCTTTCTTCATCACTGCTGTCAACTAGCAGCTCCGAGAGGCTGCATATGACTACTTCATGCACCTTGACTTGAAGTGGCAATTAACTCAGCATACAGTCTAAAGCTGAGATGAAACATTCAAGAGAAGAATGAAGATTGGTTTAACTGACAGTATATTTTGCTGTGTGCCAAGGCTTTAGGACAAGACATGACCATTGAATGAAACTTCCCTGACCTCCTGAGAAATATAAATAAAACCTGAGTAATTTCTGCCTCAGGTCTGCAATGTCTGACTGAACAAGTACATAATTTGGAGGGTGGGAGTAAGGAAGTATTTTTCAACCTTGACTTAAGAGTGAGCAATGGAAAAATCCATTCTTTTACTGAGCAGGTTCTTCTAATTGTGAACTACTTTATAGAAAGTGAACACTTCCACTTAATTAAGGTTTTCAAGCTTCAAACCATATTTAACAATGGTGCTTCTCAGCTGTGGGTGGAGAGATCTTAATGAAAAGTAAGTGATTTTCTCCATGTTGTTCTCCAAGTTATTTGCCAATTCACTAACTTCAGCCCTGTAGGGACTACTATTGTACCAACATCACACAATCACACCAAGAACTCAGGGCTAGAAAGTGCACGCAGATGTCATCTTGAACCTTGCGTGAGCCGTAGGCGTCCTTCTGAATTAAACCAAGGGCATCCACCTTGCAGAACCAAACTCACACTGCCCACTCTGCCTATCTAACCATCCAAATAGATCTGGCCTTTCCACGACACGTGAAGAATTGTAGCCAGATTGCAGTAACTTGGCACAGCAGCAGGTTGTCTCAGCTGTGTGTTTTCCAGTTCTGCTCCAGCTCACACCACAGCAGCATGGAACTTGCATGGCCGCTGTACACATCCCTGCAGGGGGTTTGCAGGGTCACAGGCCACGCTGTAATAAGTCCTAGAATAAAACTGAAGAATGAAGCAGGGACAGATGAAGGAGCAGGGTAAATGAAAGCAAAAATCACCCTCTATCTTTTTACAGGGGTTACAATGTATAGAGTTATGATACAGACTATTATAAATACACATCTGAATTGTATAAACAAAGTACTAGAAATGTGGAAGCCGGCTGAAAAAAGCAGTATTTTGAAATGGACTGTAAGTGCAACCTGCATAATGCTATATACACCTATATATAAGCACACACAAAAATATAGGTATCCATGTAGGACCAAAATGGCAGAGCTCACGAACCCAGGTGCAGGTACATCTGCAGGGTAGAGGATACAGGAATAAGCACTCGATGAAGTACATGTTTTATTGCTTTTAAGTGAATAATAAAATTCAATTCTCCATTAGCTTAAAAATTAAATTTATACTAGACCATCACATTAGAAAGACAGGACAGCAAAGTGCAGCGATGCTGCTTTATGAAAATGCTGTCATTACCAACCCTTTCGGGTAACGGGTTTATTAATTCACATTACAAAAAACTTTAGCTTTCAGGTGGCTTTTTTGACTCCACACTTCGTTCATGTTCACAACTCCATCGCATTCCACCCACGTCACCTTTTTTAATATGGAAAAGCCTTGCTGTTGAATATATAAACATGCCATTCCGATCCTCTACAGTCAAGATGTAGGTAGCTACAATGATGACACTTGTGGTTTCCAGTTAGTGCCAAGTCTTGCTCTCAAGTTTCACTTCTGGCAATACCACCCTTTTTCAAGTCAATGAGGTTGCCACACTGTAACTAATAGGGCACATATGCAAAATACAAGACCTAATTGCTTGTTTCTTTGGCCAACTGATCCACGTTTTCACCTTGCCACCTGTTTCAGGAGTGTCTATTTCCCTTATATAGAATCTAGTGATGAAGGATAATTTCTTGCTTAATTTAGTCCCTCCACAATCCTCTTGCAGAAGCACAAACAAATTGGTTTGGCTTCCACTTGTAAGGGAAGGTGGAAAAACAAGTTGGTACGACCAGCTCCCTGCAGACTGACATGTCAGCCAGCTGCACTCTGGTAGTTAACCAAGCAATACTAAGAATCGTATTTATCACGCTGTCCTATATTGCCCTAGGCCCACTGGAGTTAATACAGCTTATCCATCAGTCACCAGTGGCTTTGGTCAGCAGCACCTTAAGAAGCTGACAAGTTCAATCAAAATATAGGATGACTGAAATCTTGGATTGGTACAGAAAGACTGGGAATGGAATAAAAAAAAAAAAAAAGCCTGTTGATGGATATGCAAAGTTGGCAGCTGTCAGTACAATGACTAAAGACAGACACATCCTCCAAGCTGTGACACAGCTCCAGCATTTTCAAAGGAAGACAAGAATGTAAATAAACTGAGGAAAAGCAAAGCACAGTATTTATTACCTGTTCACTCTTCTAGGGCATTTTTCTGGCTTTATATCCAATTCGTAATGATAAATATCTATTTTAGGAATGTCCATTTCAAAGAAGTTGGCCTGCAGTTTGATTGTTCTCCCAGAAGTGCCAAAATCTGGTCGAGGAGGAGGTTTAAAGGCATATCCCTGTATTGGTGGTGGCAACTGTGGAGGAGGTGTAAGCACTGAAAAAAGAGAAAGCACAAATTAGCCATCAGACGCATCAAACTGAAAGTTAAACAATTTTACAGGCTATTTTACCAATGCACAATTAAACCAGTAACCTTTTAAAAGAGTCTAAAAACTGAAAAAAAACCACTCTACTATCATAAAATCCATGAATTCTGACTGACTTCTTCCCATGCTGGTTCACCATTTGTGATTATGACAGGAAAAAACTCATTCAAGTCAGCAAAAAAACAAAAACAAAAACAAAAATAAAAACAAAAACAAAAAACCACAAACAAACAGACAACAACAAACAAAACAAAAAAAAACCACAACCACAAAACAACCTTAAAAACAGTTGCATTTTTCTCTGCCACAAGTCAGCTAGGTGGGAATTTGAGAGTCCAAGCAGGCACTACTGGGAAGGTGAGAACTAGATCTTCATTGCAGGGTAGAACCTTGGTTTCTAAACAGACACCAGAGTGAATCACCTAACGACATTTATTTGAGCAAACATCTGTAAAATGGAGTTTCTACCACATTCCATGAAGTGTGTAAGGTACCAACTCAAGCATTCAAAACTCCTGCAGTATCACTACTTGGGTTTTCTACGGTCTAGAGCAGCAACAACTTGCAGCAAAACCTTCACATGGGAAGCAACCCAGGATGCTTCTCATTGCTTATGTAACAATCCAGGCATGGTGTCCTGCGACTATTAAATTCAGTCCTCTGCTAGTACCAGAACCAATACACATCCCTTCATTAACAGATCAGTCACCACTCTCCCACCCTCGCCTTCCCTACTGGAAAGCTGGTCCATAGCTGTGATGCTGTAACACTCAGAAACGTCCTTCCACTTTTATTTACTCATTGTCAGGTTATACTCACTGATCTTCAGAGTAAGTACTCTATATTGTATTTTTAGATTTAAACCAAATTCCCATTAATTCTTAATTCACAGCTGAACTAATTCTATTAGTCTCTTCTCATAAACCAGGTTTCATTCTCATCCGTCCAGTCATTTTTCAAGCCAATGCATCTTCAGCTCACCTTTCCTGAACACGACCAAGTGCTGTCCTACATGCGGTCCCATCAGGGTCCAGCACCACTGCACTGATGCTTTCATCTCTCAGTGAAAACATCAGGTCAACAAGCCCTGACCCGCATCTGCCCATTGCCTTACGGCCGTCCAGTGGTCAGCCAGCACGTGCGTGCCCGTCTCGGTTGTTTAGGACCGACTGTCTCCCAGCTACGTGACCTTTACGGTATCTTTTTAAACTCATACCTACTACCCTGCTGCTTTTTATACAATGCTCAGGTCCTCCTTTTTTTCTGACAATGCTTCCTGTGCTCCATGCTGAAGCTCCATGTATTTATTCCTAACATCTTGTGCAACGGTGGTTAATGAAATTATAAACAAGACCGACACTCTTCCACCCTCCCCATGGCCAGCTTCCCACTCATAAGTATATCCTCACTTATTTTTACCACCTCTACTGCCTGACTTTCAGCATCAATTTCACCATGTACCAGGTACTTTATCAGAATCCAGATAGTTTGGTTTGATATTGGGAATACAATAGAGGGGTTTGTCAGGTTTTTTTGGTTTGTGTTTTGTTTTTTTTGTTTTTAAATCTTGGGTTCTCTCATTTGTTTTACATTTGAGAAGCTTGCTTCACATTTTGTCTTCCAAACATACTCTGAGGCATAAACCCTTTTGATGCCACATTACAGAAGTTCAATCCACTTTTTTTTCCTCCATTTCATAAACATTGCCACTGAATCCTGTGATTCTCCAACACTGACTTGATCAACATGTTAAAGATGCTTGTCGCTAAAGATTTGCATTTCCATGACCTAGAACTCCAGGTTTCTGTGATAATGGATTGTTTTCTCTCTCTCTCTCTCTAACTTAAGTACACCAACTCCTTCAGGTTTACTTTCAATGGAAATATAACAATTCTCATTTCAATATTATTATCTATCCATCTTGCCTTTGTAGCTTCGAAACCTGTCCTGAGAAATGAAACAAAGTATGTTTGTAGTTTTCACACAACAGCTCCAGACTCTTCTCTACAACCCAGCCCTCACCATAAGCAGCCCACCTGCCTCTGCATCCAACCTCTCCAATTTACATCCCCGGAAGTCGAAATATTGAACTAATTCCCCTCAACCTTTGGCAAGTTTTTTTTTGAATTATTATTATTACTCATTCCTGCACATCGTGACTCTCAAGACATGTTATTTATCATTTCTCAACACTTACAGGACCTTTGCTTACTTCAGGTATTTCCGTGATACTGATTAACGCACTCAGGTGACCCCCGCAGTCGCTGTATCCCCTCGCCTGCTGTGACAAACTCACAGAGTTTCAGTGTCATCAAGTGGAAAGAACCCTCTGCTGTGGGTATGGCAACTCACAAAGTTATTTCTACAGCATTATCACTACAGCTGGAAAGTACGGTAAAAAATACTCCCACAACTATTATTACTTGCAATATGACACAGGTTTCTGTTATCCGCCTCCAAATCAGATCAGGAGGATGTGCACCAAGCATCTACCTCTACTCTGGCAGAATCTTATTTACCATTGTTTTCCTGAACATATCTGGCTCCCATCTATGATTTCAGCTATTCTGTTGCTTAATGCTTTACAGCTCATCACTGCACATATTTTAATTTCCATCTTTCTGTAACAGAATGTTCCCATTTGAAAACCACGTCCTAGTCATTAACATTCTTCTGTGATTCTTTTTGTGTCATTTCACGATCCCCGTAGCACCACCCATTCAAAAATATGTTGTCTGCCCAGGCTCCTGGCATTTGTAGTTTAACATTTCCACTTTTTACCCACACGCTGCATTCTAGCTGCATTATGTATTGCCTTACTACTAGTACTTGGTCATCCAGTACCTCACCAATATCAAGCATTTCCCTTCTCTTTGCCGTCTGTTTACGTGCCTCCTAATAGTTCTGTATCTACTGCCACATCTTCATTCTCCTGTTCTTCCTTTTTCTGTGGCAGATTTGGTACGTAACAGCTAGTTTTCAGGAAAAACAAAAATAAAACCAAATCAAAACAAACAAACAAAAAAACCTCAAAACCACAAGACCACAAACGCCTTGCATGACTTGGAAGTACAAAGCATCTCCAAAACTAGCATCGTGGAGAGGGGAATCTTCAAGCTATTTATGTTGCAAAACTAAGTAATTTTGTAATGAAGTAGAATCCTCCCACTGTATTACAATGAGATCATTTACTATTTCTCACAGGGGTGTAATGAAACACCGAATCACTGTGGTTGGAAAAGACCTTTAAGATGATCACTCCCACAGAAAGCCATATCTCTAAGTGTTCGAGGATCAACACAACCGTGCGTTTGCTCAAGAACATCATCACTTTCCACCGCTGGAGCTTCAGCAGCAAACAGCAAGTGTGAGGGCGTCTATTCAGTTTGGAGAATGACATGAAATGCTGAGAGAAGTACAGACTCCCGGGGAAAGAGGTGATCCCAGTTCTACAACCTGCACATCTGATGGAGGTGGAACTGTCCAGAAAGCAGTACTACAGCTCCGTATTTTCATTTCCAACATTTTTACAGTTATTTTTATTTTATGATCCAAATAAAAGAAATTAAAAAAATAGGAAGCTATTTCTGGCTCACCTCCCTAGGCAAACTTATTTAGGGCAGGGTGTTGCTACAAAGAGATAAGCACAGTATATTAAACAGCAGCACTGACCCGATAAGCAGTCAACCTATATTTTTTTTCCACAGATATGTACGTGTCAACTACAGAACTGAGGATGTGAACTGAACTTTAAGGGAAAAAACCCTGAATATTTGAAGTCACTTGTTTGGACTACTGCCTCAAATTAAGAATGTAAAATCAAACTACCCTGTGTAAAAATGTATTACAGCATCCAGCTGTGAAATGCAGAGTTATAAAATACTCCATCTGGTGATGACAGGAGCAGATAGAGCTCTATTACTCTTTTCAGTCAAAGAAAAAGACCATGAGCCTCAACTGTAAAACACAATTCCTCCATTCAAAGTGAGTCAGCTGCCCCAACTCCTCTTGAGCACTCCTGAATAATTTCCACTGCTCACTTTGGAACGTGACAGAAGCCGTACCGATCTGAGAACACCTTTCTCAGCACAAAGATTCCTACTACAGAGGTTTGTAGCACGGTGAGGTGTGTTACAGAGGATACCACTGGACATCAGAGCTCAAAGTGACATGCTGCCCAAGGAAACCTGCCAAAATTCACACCCCAATGCACATTATTTGCTTCATTCCTGCTTTTCAGAGACCCTTTCCTAAACAGGTGTGCTGCATTTGGAGAGACACATTTCACAGTGTTGGGAAATCTATATACACACCTGGATTTTAGTTTTAAAGAGCTGTCAAGGGAAGAATGAATCAGAAAAAAGATGAAAGACTGACAAACCAGAGCATCCATGTGATATGTATCAGAAGCTCCTCTCCCATCTCCTACATGATAATATGAGTGAGAACGTTTCAGCCTTGATGTAGTGATCGAGACCATGAAGAGCCCCAGACTGAAGGTGTGAATTAAGGTAAGGTGGGTATTGAATAATGAGCTGCCAGTACACTGTCTTTTGGCTTATTTCGATCATGAAAAAAAAAACAAAACAAACCAGACTTTCTATTATAATTCTTCCCACTTACATAACTAAACATTCATAGTTATAAAATTTAAGAACTGTAACTTTCAACAAACCCCAGAAATCTGGAAAAAGAGATTAATATTAGGGAAAAAACCCCAAACAGTCTTATGGCAGTTTTCTGAAATAAAATTAATAATTGAGCAAAATTGCTCTGTTAAAAGAGAGTGGCAGGGGAAAGGTGGATGGTAGAGGAGCTGCACAATCAACAAAAATGCTGCTTTGGTAAAACAGAAAGTTTTGCAGATTGAAAACAATTGCAACCAGAAGGCTGTCTGCGTGCAGGCTCCTACTCCAGCACATTATCGTAGACCAAAGCTAGAGATAAGAGTGATGCAAGGAGTCAGCTGGCCAAGCCACTCCTACTATATAAAATGAGCTACGCTCTTGAATGAGCGTGGCTCAGCTCATCTACTCCAAAATCCATGCAATTACGATTTTTCATTTGTAACCACTTCCCGGGCATAGAGCATTCCTTTCTTTTGTCCTTCATCAGTTTTTAAAGCTCTAACTGCTGGTCTGCTCAGCACTCTGGAAGCATTGCCAGTCAGCAACTTGCACATGAAAGTTTTTCTTTCAGAAAAGAATTATGCAATTCTAATGTGCAGTCAGAGGCCTAATGAGTTACTAAATAAGAAGGGGCCAAACTAGTTGCATCTAAGGGCTTGTCGACACAGGGAATCATCTGAGCATAATTATACCAGTGTAATTAGATCAATAAGTTTCCTTGTGTGGCAAGTCCCAACACATATTTAATAATGAGGTGATGTTTTCACAACTCAGAGTATGTTTTAGCATTGGACTAACACAACCTACATTTGTGGATAGGAAGTCTCTCTAAAACTATTTTCTAAAAATACAGGCTCTAAATTAAACTAAGGTGAAGGAAGGAAGCCTCATTTGGAAGCTTCACTTTCAGTTAAGGTTTCTAGTATCAGACAACAAGGCAACTCTTCCAGATCCTCACCATGGGTGCTTTCAGCTACTGCTGTGCAATAACAGATGCACTTTCCAAAGTATTTTAGATATACTGATTGCTTGATACCCAAGTGTTTATCAAAAGAAGGCCAAATTTCATGTCAGTATACAGAATTTTGATTCAGTACGTAGGTCGATTCTCCTGCAGCAGTTCATTTGATCTACATTGCTTGCCAATCCCAGCCTTGTAGACAGCACAGAATATACAACCACCGGGTATATTCATTGCTGCCTCAGGTCACTGATGCCATAGTACAGACACAGACAGGCAGCACCACTCCTTAGGAAAAAAAGGGGCTCAATAATTTGCCCTCAACTAGTGATCAGCTATTTTGCCTCCAGAACAACAGGAAACAAACAAGAACAAAAAGCAAGCAAGCAAACAAAACAAAACAAAATCCAGCCAACCAACAACAATGAACATGTTCATCACAATCAGGTTAAAAAGATCAAAGACTGGCAAAGAAACAGACACATCTGCTGGAAAAGGCTCTCCAGCAGCTGCTGCAGAGGTGCCAAGTATCGTGAACATAGACTAGCATAGGTTGGAAGGGAACAGGCTGACTTGTCCAGTTGAGTATCTTCAAAGGAGTTGCCATTACATCTTACAACCTGTTCCAGTGTTCGATCACCTCCACGGTAAAATAAACTGGCAGGTGCAGCTGCCACAAGCTTGGCTCTGTCTTCTCCATAGCTTCCCCTTAGTTGTAGGCAGACAGATCACCCTTCATCTTCTTAAGGTTGCACAAACCTGATTGATTCAGCCTCTCATGGTATGTCTCGTGCTTCTTCCCCTAGCCACCTCGGTGGCTTGTCACTGGGCTTGCAAACAGCTCATGTTCTCTTTTAGAAGTGCAGTTTGAAGTGGGAGACTTGGAGAGGGGACAGCCCACGACAGGGGAAACAGGATTTCCACAGTTATTCAAATACCAGTAATAGAGGGAATTCAAAAAGAATGTGGAAAGCATCCAGTACGAATTCTTGACAGGATCTGCACAGAGTCTGTATGTATTTTACTTCCATATATATACGGTCAGAGCAAGAAAAGGAAGCTCAACTTTTTAGAATAATCCAACTAAAGAGGAAAAAAAAGGAACCAAAAAAAGAAACCCACACAAACCAACCAAAAAAAATCCCACAACTTTGGGCTGTCTTCAAGTTTTCTGAGTCTGTGTTTTAAAGAGCAGTTTAACTTCCACACTGGCTTTCTGTTAGGAACTGTTAGAGTAAGATAGGAGAAAGGCTGGCAGTGTTTTCTATGATAAGGACAATTCAAAGCTGCAGCTCAGGGTTCCTTGATATTACTGGGGTAGAGAAATCTCTATGGAACCTGTACACCTGCCTCTGCTGCTCATGAAGCATATTTTAGAGCGTGGAAAGTAAAAAGTCTTCACTCGAGCTATAGTGCTGTTGGATTAGATGATGCACAACAGATGAAGGTAATGGACTTGCCTATCGTCGCCAAGAGTCCAACAGACCTCAGGGGAAGCGTTGGAGAGATGATGTTATCAGAACGTCAGTTAAATCTAGTTTGTGTTACACAATTATCTTCAGCATTGACTATCAAAGGTGTGATTGCCAGAAGATTTAATGAGGCTTTCTGCTAATAATGCAATCTCTAGAAAAACAGTTCTTGGTAAAGCCCACAAGGTGAGACCCTTCCTCATGGAGCAGGCACAGTGTGAACTGGTGATTACAGGCTACAGAAAGGTGTAACCAGAGGTAAATTACTAACCAGTCAATGTTAGTGAGAACATCTCGGAATCTTTTCAGTTGATAACTTTATGTATAAAAGGAAATCTGGAATGTACCAAAATGTGTTAGCTTTGTGGGAAACCACCTAGAACCAAAACCTGAGCAACTCCATCATAAAACATTATCCCATCTCAGTGTGCGAGATTGGCTCATTCCACACCAGGTAAACGACCACTCTGGGGACAGCAACTGGATCTGCAGATCTCAATTTCCTTTTCTAAAGCTCAAGTTCACTTACTGCTTCTTCACCACCTCTCCTATGTCTGGAGGCTGGATTGTTACTATCTTCAGGCTCCACAGTGCCTTCTCCTTCTCAATACGCACCTGGTAATGTTCATCTCAGGGTAGCCATGAGTCTCCCAGGTCTGAATCGCTCCACAGCTGGCTCCTGGAATGCCCCCTGAAATGCCACCCAGAGTTCAGTGGTGCAGGAATATGGTGTCCCCATTCCCCGCTGCATTCAGTCTGTTCCTGTACTTCTCTCAAACTCAGTTTAGGCCACTGCGAGTCTCCGTTTAGAAGTGGAAGGCAGCCTTTAAAGACACTTAGCTCATGCATTCCCCATTTCTTCTGCATGTGCTACATTTCTGCTTATTCTTTTCTCACTCTGCCCATATATAAACTGTGCCCAGATCCTGTTGACGATTCATATACGATGCCTTTCACATAATTTTTGACAGAGACCCTCTCCAAAGGTTCTTCTGGTCTCTTGGTGAACAGCTATCACACTTTCTAGCCACAGTGCACCTCAGCATATGGAACATACCATCAGAGCTCAGGCTGCTTCAGTAGTGAGGAGAAACAACAAAGGAGCAGTCCTTGTATTTGGTCATAGGACTGTAGCAGTAGTAGTTCTGACTACTAATAGTCATATGTGGAATGTATGTGGAACTATTCACAGGTTTAGGGATCCCACTCTGCCAGATTGCTTTTACTCTCTTTGTGTTGTAGTATGAAATTAAATACCTTAACAAGGAGTCAAAGTATCAGAAAAACAGCAGTGCCTTCAAACTTGTCATCTCATTATGGTCAGTAGACCTCATCTAGACATGATTTATATTAAATAACTGTCACTTATTGCAAAGTAATTCAAGCAATGTTAACTCTCTAGTCAACCCTTCTATCTATGGAAAAAGGTTCCAGGCCATGGCAGGAAGGTTGGACTAGCTGATCTTTAAATACCCCTTCCAACCCCAGTCAGTCTATCGTTATTTTGTCTGGAATAAATAACCAGTTACACATCTACAGCTCCCTTAGTTATCCCGGTTACTTTTTGACCTCTTTAGGATAGAGATACCTCCTCGTAGCACCAGAAGTGATACAATCCACAGAGACCAGAATCACTCCCAGGCACCAATGGTGTGACCAGGCGTTTCAATCCAAGATTAAAGTGAGAAACAAGACACCAATTCAGCTTACTCTAAATTATGATCACGTTTCAAATAAGAACACGTGAAAAACTACAAGAATAAAATGCCAGAGAACCAAAGAGGTTCAATGTTCCAGCAGGAAGCAACAAGAGAGAAACTAAGAATGGTTCTTTCTAGCCCACAAACATCTTCTGGACAGTGTCAACTGGCAAACGACACCAAGTGTTAGTACTTCCTTGTCCCTCTCCCATCCTCCTTGCAGTGTAGATCTTCAAAGTTATTCTCCAAATTTCCAAATACTAACAGGCTGGTCCTCATCAATCTACCAGCCACCTGCAAGGGGGGCAAGTGACAGAAGAGCACCATCAGAGCACACCAGGAGCATACAGAGTGTAAAACACCTGTCCTGTTAAGAAGCCAAGTGGCTTAATCCATCTCTGTATGCAAAAAACTGTACGAAGTACTACTGACATCCTTCTGAAGGGATGCGGAGAACTGGTATTAATTACAAACCGCAGTGTTGAATGAAGCCATACCAATAGCGAGCCTCATCCAAAAAACAGAGGGGATGCTTTTGCCTTACCCACAAGTTAGCAACTTGGTTTAAAGTTATATGGGAATTCATACTACAAAATAACTTCACCTTCAGGCAAACATCTTCTTGATGATGGGGGAAATGGAGAACATTCTTAGTGCTATTTACCATGCTTGACTGTAACAATTCATTTTTCCATACCTCAGAAAACAATGATCCAGAAATCCAGATTCTCTTTATAATAAAGTAACAACTTCAAACGAAGAATGTAATAGTATTTTCTGCAATCATAATGAGCTACGCCTCCATTCAAGCCAATTGCCATTCTCTGCCATTCCAAAAGGCAAATATACATAGTACACAGTGAACGTACTTATCCTCTAAGAGAAAAAAAAACAGTCACTAGCACCTATTCCTCCCTTCATGCTGCTTCTTCCCTACAGAAGACCAAAAGTCCTATATTTCTCATTCCACAATACCCTTCCCTTACTCCTTGTTTGCTGAAATGTTGTACTTAGGTTATGAAAGAAATGTAGTTTCTGCTTCCATATTACTTGCAACTGCATAGATAGGTATGTAGGAAACAGTATAACTCACCCTCCACTGTTTTTACCTTTTATTTTCATTTTTCAAGTCAATACAAGGCTGGTAAAGCACACTCTTCCAATAATATTTACTTTAATGCACACAGACTGAAGTTTCCATCAAACTACTTGGTGTGAAGAGCAGACGAACAGAGCGCTTGCTTTGAGTCCCGAGGAGAGTGCAGAGTAATTGCAGCTAGTGCCAGCTGCAGAACTCACATTATTTCAACACCTTTCGTGCACACAAGCTGCCATCAAGTAACACCATTAGTACTGTATACCTCACTATGACGCTCCATTACTTCTATACCTCAAGATCTCAGTATTTCACAGACTTCCTCCCCTGCCTAGAAACATTAAGGGCTGGTCTCTGTATAATAGCTCACACGAAGATACTGGGTAAATTATGTCACTTCAAGCAGTTGTAGCTCTCAGAATGATGTTGCTAACCCAACCTTACTACCAACACCTTTCCCTTCCCTTTCTTCTCCTTGCCATTACATCCCATGCTTCTCCTCCAGCCCTCTGTACTATTAGACACCAGTGACCACAGGCATGCAAGTTCCACTAACCTCAACACGCTTTAATGGCTTGGGCCTTTACTCTGTTGCCACTGGCATGTCTTTCTAGTGTGCTGTGCCTCACCAGCTGGAAACTGGTGCTAGAGACTCCAAATCCACATTCCCTGTGGTATTCACATTGTATACAATTTCATGAAACACAGAAATGATTTGCCCTCAACTTATTAAACAAGCAAGCTAGGATGACTGTATTTTGCACTGCACCTTTGCAAGCACATTCATACGTGCCTCCCTCCCCCCATTTCTGACTAGCAGTCTTTTTGGGTAAAATATAAGAAGAAAAATTTGATATTGTCTTCATGCCTAAAATATTTAATTTACAAAACTCACCTGTTGAGCTATAGCTCTGCAGCAGTCACACTTTGCTTGAGAAATAAATCTTTCCTCATACTGACACTGAATTAATCTACAAAAACATGAACACTCTGAGGGCTTAGTTTCAGAATAGAAAGCTCACAGTTAAGAGCTGAGGTTATGCTTCATTTTGTCACTTTAGATAGTGAAAGCAGCTGCAGGAACATCTTCAACATGCAAGAGATCCAATAGTACCTGATGAGGTTTCAAGAGATAGGGCTGTGGTTTTCAGCATCACTCAAGAGGGGTAAAATGCAGGGTGACAGCAATGGAATAACAGATATGATGAGTGCAGGCTTTCGGCACAACTCTCCTACGAGAGGGGTTTGGGGTTTTTTTCCTATTACACCCTGGGGGTTTCTTCCACCACCTGCTTCTTGTAAGCAACTTAAGTTCTCCTAGTAGCTGACAGAAACTAAAACTCAGTTGTGGCATTGTGCCACTCGTCATGACAGCAACATGGGAGGAGACTGCAAATAATGGCATCTTACTATAGAAAGATGCAAATCCCCACAGATTTTTTCCTCTGGAAATAATTTTCTCCTGGAGTGCCATTAGCAAAACTTTACTCATTGTGGCACCTAGTCCTGTAAATTGGTCTGTGCTTTTTTTTTTTAAGGATTCTGTAAAAGGTTAAGGGAAAAAAAAAAAAAGACATTAAAATTTCCTACAGCAAAGCCTACACCTCCACTGGGAATCTGACATTGAAGGGGATTTGCAAGTCAGAAACAATTAGAAAAAAATACCACTACTGTATTCTAATTACATAACGAGACACAAACAATAAAGCTTCACTTCCCTGCCCTAGTGGGAAGTTTCCTCCTTCCGACTGAAGCTCTCACTTTTTAAACACACCCTTATGCAAATATTCTGAAACCATACAAACAAATCTTAAGCACTCTCTCATTAAACACTGAAGCTCTTCCCAAGAGGATACATACTGGTTCACAGAGACAAACATTCTTTTGTATTGTCACTTCTACCTGAAAATGGGTTTCTTCTCCACATTATTTTTGTATGTTTGTGGTTTGGAGGGTTGGTGGTTTTTTGGGTTTTCTTTTTAAACCGACATCTCTCATTCGCTTTCTCAAAAGAAATATTTAAGTCAGAAGAGCTGAAGTTGACAAGTACCACAGTTTGAGAAGCCTTACATCTCACCAGCAGTTAAAAAGCATGACCAAGAAAACCCCTGCCCTTCCTGCAAAGTCCTGTCCTCCACATAGGAGCAAATGAAGATTTCAGACACAATGAAGGAGTCTGACAGGGCAAGGAAGCACAACCAACAGAGATTGATAAAAAGCCCAAACAACACAACACAGTAGGAACAATGCATCCACTGTAAACCACAAGTTGTATGAAGGGACAATGAATTAAGTTCATCATCACAGGATAAGCGAAGCCAAGAACACAGTAACATTTAGATAGGAATTTACCCTCCGCATGAACAGACGCCTCTCCTTTAATAGGAAACACTTGCTAAACAAGTTTCAGAAGGTATATAACAAGGCCCCAGTAATAACTAGGTTTTAAAGACTTATTCATCTACATGACAAGTTTAACTTCAATTTCAAACAATTCTTAGATTGATCTAGCTAAGCCAGTGAAACCTTCCCTCTTGGGAATCCTAAAATTGGCTTATTTAAAATAAATTTAAATTAGCACATACACACTACTACTAAATTAAAAATCAAATGTCATTATATTCTTACATTAATAAGCTCTAACATGAATTTCAGGACTGAACTAAGAGTGCAAAAAAAAGCACCAGTAAGACAAAAAGTTCTAAAGCTCTGATCTGTGACATTAGCAGCTCAAACAGAGCCACCCACAATGTCTAACAGTGCCTGCCAAGGCAGCTCCTCATCTGGCCAGAAGAGAGTTACAATTCTTTTTTTTTCTTCCCTAGACTACCTACAAAATCATGAGCCTAACTGCCTACACTACCTGCACTGTAAAATTAATCTAGTTTCAAGCATGTATTTTCAAGCTCCATACGGTGACATGCTGAGATTAGTTTATTCCTCAAAAGACCAAAGATTGAATTTTTGCTCTGCAGACCCCTTGCTTCAGTCACATCCCAGTGCATGTTGGAAGTGTCATTAGACATAAAATTCATGTACTGTTTAAACAGTATTCAGACTTTACATACAATTCCATAAAACATGTATACGTGATTCAACGTGAACACTAAGCATATTCTCCATGTTCCAATTATAAAGTGACTTGTACAAGGGAACACCATCAGGTTATTGCCAGAAGAACTGTTAGGAAAGGCATGCGAGGACCAAAAAAAGTGCAGATATATATGTAGTTATTCTGTATCTCTGAAAAGTTAAGTATTTTAACACTTCTTTCAAAGATACTTTCATGACTGCAGAGCTGTCGTGGCATATATTACCGCTGGCACACAGGCCTTAACAACTTCAGGCCATAATATGCTCCCATAGAACTTAAGCTGGTGCAAACTAGAACTAGCACGGAGAGAGAACTCCTGCCTTCACACAGCTGTTCAGTCTGTCCCATGATCCCCAAACCTATGTTATTGGGACTGTGCCTGCAGAGCAGCAAAGCAGCTAAAACTAACTGGAAAGGGGCATGAAGACAAGGAATGAAAGGGACTTGGTCTTACTTGGAATTGGTCTGCCTAACAGTGCACAAGGCAGCCCCCAGCATGAATACCAGCACAATCATTTCTTTCTACATAGGTTAAACTCAATGATCTTAAAGGTCTTTTCCAAGCTAAACAGTTATGTGAGTCTGTGAGTCAGCAGCAGGGCTCCATCAGGCTAGTTAATATGAATGTAAAACTACAGGCTGACACACAGCTTTTAAACCTACTTTCAGCAACAAAGAATTTTATTTATCAGTTGCCTGTTTAGTGATGGTTGAACAGAGGCTAAACCTGACAATAAAGACAAAATACAACTGAGCAGCACTGGTAAAAAAAATAGAAGAGGCCAAATCAATTACAACGTGAAAGAAGTAACTACTTTCACTACATCTGTGATAAAGAAAAAAAAACAGTTTCACAAACCCCAACAAAAACAAAATCTGGCAGCACTACGGACAGCTCAATGAGGACTGAATTCAAAAGACAACACTGATGGAAGCAAGAAAGAAAAACATCAAAGCAAGCTCTGGACTGACTTGATTATATCATTATCAACAGCACCTTCCCATCTAAATCAATAGTTTGCTTCTGCTTTGGCGTTGTCCAGTTTTAAAAAAACCCAACAACTATGTGACAAATTAAAAATATAAATAATAAATTATTAATAATAATAATTTTAAAATCTACATTTCTCTTTCTAGAAAGCCTGGCTATCAGGTATCATGTGGCTTCAGACTTGCAGCAAAGCTGTAAAGATATTCAGAAGAAAATTTTTTCTGCAGAGAGACTATGGAAAGATGAAGTAACACTCATACGAAAACTTTATTTAAAAGCACTGTTTGCCTTTAAAAGGGAATAGTAAAAGCAAAACAAATTAAAATGGAAAAGTTAGAATTAACTGCACTATGCTACGTTGCTCACTTAAATATACTGAAACACATCACCTATTAAAACACTCATACGTATACAAAAATACAGGCATCATCTCAGCCTGAGCTTTAAGAAAACCCATTTCCTGGACAGTACCAACATCTCTCTGCAGCACTGCTCCTTAGAAATGTTTACCAAAGAACTGCATGCTAACAAATTACAACTCTTGGTGTAAAGCATGAGATCGACTGGACTCGTGTATATGGGAATGATGCTATTCAGGTCTTTTACTATTTCCACTTTTGATGGCAGAAAACATACAAAGAAATGTTTAAGTTCAACTTTGGGTATCACAATAAATGCGAAAACAAAAAAGCCTCTTGCACCAAGTTGGAAAGTGCAGCACTTCACTAGTTGATAGCATTAGTGGTATTTGATATTCTAGTGGCTGGCTTTGACAGTACATCAGAAAAGAAGATTGATACTAAAGCAAATTAATTGGACAATGCATGGAACAGATCCCTACCCACAGCCACTACAGTTAAAACTATGCAACATTTTCCACCAGCTACTTTTTCCAGTTCATAACTTACCAAAAATAAGACACTGGAAGTTGACTCTTCTTGATATTCAAATTTAGTAATATTTTCTGGTAGAGTATTAGAAATTCCTTCACTAAAATATGACCGAATTTTCTGTGAAAACTTGAAATAGCGAAGCAATGTACAACAAAATTTTGAGAAGTCTTACAAGTTTTGTAAAGCTACTATCAGCCCATTCTTAGCTGACTCGAACCAAACCTTCATTAGGCATGTAAATTATGAGCAAGAACTGTGTATGTTTAAAGTCAGTTTAGGAGAAACTTACTGAATCCATCAACTTGATCCCTGAAATTTCTGCAACGCCAAATTTCTTTAAAAAGGCTGGTTTCTGAAATGGAAAAAATCTTTCCCTCTTACACTGTTCTACATGGGTAGAAGAACAGACTATCATATGATAATCTAAGATGTATTTTCTCTTACAGAGTTAAAGCATTTAACTCTCTTTCCCATCCTTATGGGTTACAGAGAAGACCAGTGGTGACAGCAGAGCAGGACGGGGTATTCAAGATAGGAAAGCAATACCTTCCTGGAGGTCGGGAAGGTTTGGCCATTCCTGTGTACTTTTTCTATACATCTTACAACACACTACTAACAGTACATGTCAATTCTGCAAAAGTGAAAAATTTCAAGACAAAGGAAAAAATAAATTTACAAAATCCCACCTAATTTAGCAGAGTTACTAAGAGAGTCAGTGCTGAAAATAGTTTCACTTTTCATAAAGCAAACAGTAGACTTCAGTTCCCAAAGGAAAGGAGAAAGTTTGGTTCACACATATGACAACATCAATTATCTTTTCATTAAATGACTACCTCATCTTTAAGTCACCTTAAGATTACACTGCTGGCTGAAGCCAAATCATAATATGTGGCCTTTTTCCTCCTAAGGAAAATACACTAATCAAGACAACTATAAGCTTGAAAAATCTACACTACGTTTTGTAACATTGCCAAATATAATTTAAGGAAAAATCCTCATGCAAAAAATAAGATAGCTGAAGCTGTATATTAAGTTCTCATCTCATCCTATGTATGGCAGCCTAAAGTGAATTTCAACATAATTTACTGTCTAAAATCAAGACAAAGAAAATGGGCAACCCTAATACCAACAGAGCTAGCCCAGTAAGAGCAGGGCCAGAACCATCCACAAGTTCCACAAGACAAAGATGTTGCCATTTCTACTACCCCAAGTAAGGACATGAGCACACCCTTCCCTGCATCCCATTTCAGGACTACACAGTGTTGAAAAGAATCAACATCCAACCATCACGTATCTTCAGGATACTATATGTGAGTTGAAAAACAACTACACACACACTGGAAAACAGGAAGAAAGACTTAAAAGTTTCAACAATCCAGTAGCAGTTTTAAAGAGGTAACTTGCAGCTAAATGAAAAGTGAGACAATAAACTTAGTTTCACTAGTTTGATAGGGGGCTCAAAGTTCTTTCTTGTGCTCTGAAGAAAAAAAGTTATAATTTACATGAAAAGCTGTAGCTGCCTTCACTTCCTGTAACACCTTTTCAGCCAAATGCTGCTTTAACAATAAATTAAGACCTTGAGTAGCAGGCAAAAATCAAATATCCTCTCAAAGAATAAAAAGAGAATCTATAGCATGCAGTTTAGATTTTATAAACACATCAACACCAAGCAAAGTTACAGATGTTTATGCAGGTCTTCATCAAGTTTTAAATGGGAAAGCAGTACTTTAATTATGCCGCTTTAACATTTTTCTGTCCTTCTAGAAGACAAAAATTCTCTCTAGTATTTTCAGACTTTCTACTTTTCAGAGTTTCTTGAAGCAAATTAAAAAAAAAATGTACAGGAGCAACGTTTCAGCAAATTCAACAGCAAGTCAAGAACTGAAACAGTATTTGGGGTAAAGGAACAGGGATCATAGGTTTCCTAGCCATGAACACAGTGATTTCATGATGTCCCCCTCTTGGATTAAAAAATAAGGTCTTACTCCCGATGAACAGCATGTTTCAACAACATTTCCACATTCAGCAGCAATTTTTTCAAATTAGTCAGATACGGCTTCCTAACTTGCTTTAGACTGTTTCCAGAAAAAGAATTAAGATTAAAATAGCAAACCCTGTGGCAAATTGAGCGATTATGCTGGCAGGAGGCCAGCAGCAGCGGCACCCTCTGAACGGGGTTGGCTGCAGTGCCCAGTTTGGGGACAGGAGCCAGGAGAGCAAAGTAGCCTGTACACACCAGCAACGTTTGGAAAAGCAAATGACAGCAAGATCTAAGTTCCAGGAGATACGAATGAAGCATTTAAGCAGCGTCGAGGATGTGCTGACAGACATGTAGAGCCTGGAGCTCTTGTGCATTCAGGGCAGCTGGGGCTCACTGAGTGGTTGTAAAACACTCTTCTTGCTCACTCCTCCGAACAGGATTTCAGCGTACACGCATTTTACAGATAGCAGATCAACATATGGAAAAGGGACTTCCACTGGCAGCTCACAGGCCACACACAGCCTTACACAAGACAACTAAGCAACCTGCTGACAGCCCCTCTTGCCAGACTGGTTCACAGTACAGCCACATGCTCTTGAAAAACTCTGCTCAAAACGCCCTGCCTTATGATTCAGTGTGGAGCAGGAAACTAGACTGCTAGAAGACACTGTGGTGCTAAGGTTCTGTGTGGATGATTTCACAGGAAGGAAACAGAGAGCCTTATGATGTGGAGAATAACTCGCAGCTTTTACCCCAGAACAGACACTGTCACTGCCCGGCTCTGCAAGGGGGAAAGGGCTGAGACACAGAGATAAACTAGGAAGTAAACAAGACAGACGATGAGCCTGGCTGAAGGGAAGAGAGTAACAGGAGCCTGAGACACACCAATATTACGGAGCAACTTAGGACTGTCTGAAAGTACAGTGATTGTTCTATCAAGAGCCTGAGGTGAAGAGAGGGTCATTCTCTAAGAGGAAAATATGGTTATACACTAAACAAGGGTCCTTGATGGTAAACAGCAGCCACCTAAGCAGTGCCATGGAAGCAATAACATTCTGAGTGAGATGGAGAGCAGCAGAATCAGAGCGCAAATAAAGAAACGCAAAGAGAATTCCACATATAAAACTACTCTTGGCCCATACTCTCACAATACTGTCAAAGAGTTGACAATGTGGCTCCTTACATATAACTCTGAAAAAGAAAGGAGGCAAACAGAACAGCCTCAGCAACAACAGCACAATTTGAGCACCATGAATACCTGCATAGTGAAAGTATAGCTGTACCTGAGCAAGAGAATCTGACACTAGAGGCCACCAAGTGATCACATCAACAGTTACAGACAGTTATTGGTACCAAGACATGTAAATGATGTTATATATAAAAGCAGAATTTGAAACGTCAGTCTGGAGACACACAGCTGCAGAGACCTATTTTGCTGGTATGTCTAGTAAAAGTCATTGTGCACTGTAAAAAAAAAAAGCAAGACAGTAAAAACAGAGCAGCTGTACTCGAAGAGGAAAACAATCATCCTGACTGTCCTTCTTTACTCTTGTCCCTTTGAGAGAATCAAACCAGAGAGAAAAGAAATTAAAAATGAAAAGAGAAGACAGCACCTAATTGTGGATCCCAAGAGAAGCAGTACAAGACTTTTGAGCTACAGGTCCTGTATTTCACTACATTATTCCTTGCTAGATTATCCCTGTAGGGGAAAATGATTTTATGGGATACTATTGAGAATGGTAATACAAAATAAAGTTCCACATATTCTGAAACTTTTCTAGAAGAAAACTAGGTACCAGTCACCCCAACATCATAGTTTCTACATAATTCTCACCACAGAATCTGCCTAACATTAAAAACTGTCCCATATTAACTGAACAAACTCCCACAGTTTTAAGCTAAATAATATTAAATGTCCCTGAGTGTGTTGGTAACCTTTCTTCTCTCTACATTCACCTTTCCTTTGCTCCTAGATTTCACTGCACAACTGAGCCTGAAGATATCTAACAAAGCCAGTAACCTCTGCCAGCCCTACCCGACATATGGATACGGTTTACTACATTCTAAACAACACAAACTAGCGCAGCACAGCCGCTGACAAACACGCTGTTATAGAAACACGGCCACAGCGACCAGAACTTCTGGGCACGGCAAACCGGGTATCCCAGGACAGCCCGGGAGGATGCGGCCGCTACCAGGATCTGGGAGGGAGGAAATGGAGACCCCAGTCCATACCGCGCTGCCAGCAGGAGGCCGAGTTGGCAGAACAGCCAAGCGCTGGCCTGGGGAAAGCAGCACGTAGCGCACAGCCGAGGGGACACCTCAGGGACGGACCGGCGGCGGGCAGGGATCTCTGCCGTCTCCCACTGCCCCAGCAGCCACCGCAGCGGCTCCTAGAGCCCCGGGAGAGGACCTCTGGCCCCCGAGAGGGGAGCAGCCTCACCCCCCTCCTCCCACCCCTC
>VWZY01007780.1:41781-122726 GCA_013399075.1 Chloroceryle aenea | reverse complement strand
AGTAGATTTAAGAAAACATTTTATTCATCTATTTGAAACTTTTGTTTTTTTCTTTAGAAAAGCCATGATGGGAAATACATGGCCATCTAACTGTGCAGCTCCTGTTTGCAATGACGAGTCACGGTTACGGTTAAGAACTACCAAGAACCCACTCTGGATGGATTATGCCCAGCCCACTTAATTCCTACAGCCAGGCCCTAACATTTCAAGGGACTCACAGAATGTTTAGGGGTTGGAAGGGACCTCCGAAGATCACCGAGTCCGACTCCCCTGCCAGAGCAGGGCCAAAACTAGGGCAGACCACTCAAAATGCATTCAGACAGACCTGCATTGCTCAACACTCATTTTACCCAACACCACTCCTGCTCTGCAGGCTCGGAAGTCAGGAGCTTCTCTGTGTGGCCTGGCTGACTTTGCCTCAGCAAGTAACACAAACCCACACACTTCCTGGTGCGTGCCTTTCAGGCTCCCGAGGGCAAGCAGTTCAAACCCTGCCAATTTCATTTGCCTTCTACTTAAAAGCGAGACTGAAATGAGAATCCGAAATGGTGTACAGGAAAGGAAGGCTGAGATGAACCCCAAAAGCAGCTTCAGTTTGGGACTGCAGATGTTAACGGAGCTATACGCTACTAAACATTAATGGGCTGTTTTCTTGAAGGGGCATAAGCCAATTTCAAGAAACTCCTGACAGAGAAAACAAGACCAGCCCTTCTTTTCCACCGAAGATGCTATTTAGCACATGCATCTTGTTTGCTTGTTATTACTGATGACTTTGGCTGCTCAGGTTTGTTTGTCATCAAAAAGATGTATTTCAGAAAACATTTCTCATGTTCCAGTACCGGCATAGAAAGGAAATTTCAGGGAAGCCAAGTTTAGTAACACATCTGTTACTGCTTTTTGACGTTTACCGAGGCTTGGCAGCTTGAAAAGCACTGGCATCAGTTTATAATAAATAATCCTGCTCAAATTCCCTGCTGCTTTCTATTTATGCTGAATCTTAAGAATTCCAATACTCTCAGAACAGGAGTGAGGCAGGCAGTGGCTGAGATCGATCTGTGCAAAGCAGCATTGCTTTGATGGCACATTTTAAATTTCACGGTCAGATGAAACGATTTTTTTTTGTATTTTTCTTAAACCACCTAAAATAAGTGTCGCTTATCACAACAGCTGTCTCTACCCAGACATGGATTCTTTATAGATGCTTGGCAGGGCTTAGATTAGCCAGAGGTTCTCCTTCCGTGAGGAGCTGTTCTTTTAGCACGAGCTGTCGGGTTCGTGTTCCAGCAGGGATGGCTCCGGGCTACTGGCAAAAGCCTGTGCTCTAATGAAGACCCCATCATTCTCCTCCTGGGAAACAGCTGGAGCACAAACACATCACCTCCTCCCTGGGTGCTGCTGATGGCATCAGCTGACAGAACAGGAGCAACAGGAGTGATCCTGCGTTAGCGCTCCAGTCACCAGTGCCACCGTCAGTCTTTGTGGAGGTGGATTTGTCTAGCAGCAAAGGCTGTGAAATAACCAAGCAGCTGCATTTCTGTTGGAGTATGACTGACAGAGAACTGCCAACCACTATTATATCGAGATGCTGGAATCTGCTACCATCAGAAACAGCTCCACTGGATCCCTGCAGAAGACCCTGAGGTCACTCAGGTTTCTGTGTCCTCAAGGTTAGAAAGGTAATGGGGTCCTCAGAGGCAGGGGACAGAGATATGATGCCATACTAAGGATCAGCTCCACTGACACCTACAGCAGGGGACAGGACACTGTTTCACAGCACCCTGCAGTGTCTCTCTGCTAGAAAATGGTGAAGACTGATTTTTGGCTTTATTGCCTATTTACTGTTGATGAAACAGCACATTAGAAACTAAGCCACAGGGACAGACAGCCCACCCCTCCTGATCCCTTGCTCCCTAGAGCTCACAGGGCTTTAGGAGCCTTGGAGCTGCAGCTTTTTGGGACACTACACTTTTCATATTTCACTTCCCTGTGACTGAGAACAGGAGCCTTTGGTACTACCTGAGCAACTGGGAACCCTGGGTGTGCTCCTTCCTGCTGAGCAGGGAGGCCGAGTCCATATGGCAGATCTCATATGCGGCAGATCTACAAACCAGAAATAAGCTCACCTGGGAAAAGTCCTAGGTGAGGAACATGCTGAATAACAGTAATGGAGGATATCAGCCTACCAGTTAACTCCCCACTTCCCTGGAGAGCTGCCAGTGCATGTTTGCCCCATGACAACATTTACTCGGGAAGTTCAGTCGCTTTTGCTCTCCACGATACCGACTTCAGGAACAGCGAATTACCTCAGAGTGGTAATGTTTCACC
Organism: Chloroceryle aenea; assembly: GCA_013399075.1. Taxonomy (NCBI): domain Eukaryota; kingdom Metazoa; phylum Chordata; class Aves; order Coraciiformes; family Cerylidae; genus Chloroceryle; species Chloroceryle aenea. Next base: position 120,401 of record VWZY01007780.1, on the reverse strand, counting down.
TTCTGACACGCGTACTTCATGCGATGCTGAGCAACGTACCTTCACGCCTTCGTTGTAGCTGTCCACAGGGCTGTTCAGGCTGGCTAGGCTGCCCAAGTGGCTGGGGGCTCCGGGGCGGGGAGGTTTCTTTGGTGGAGCTGTGTGATCTGGTTAACAAAATTTCCATTTTAGAGGACCAGCACCTGAGATGTACCTGCATAGTTATGGTCTGTCAACACTACAAAGGCTGCACAGGATTTTCTGGACTAGCGGTGGAGATGAAGATCTTTATGTGTCTTACAGCAAATCCACTGTCTGTAGGAGCTGCACTTGAACCTGTACTTCTACTGAAGAAATGCGGACAGAAAAGCCTGTGGCTTTTCTCAAGTCTTCTGGCCATTATGAGAATAGGGCTGTTTGAGTAAGATAATTTGAGATACTTTTGTGGTGCAACTGCTACTCACTCAGTACACCTACCCCAGACCTGAGATGTGATCACCCTTTCATGCCACAAATCTTGGGTATGATTCACTTTGAGACTGGGAAACTTAAATTTACTGTCTACTTTTGGTTTACATGTCTGAACTTCACACACGCTGAAGTCCTACACAGTGACTCAGCTTCCTGTAAACACTTCCTGCCTGTTGATGAAACACTTTCTTGGCTTTGCTGACTACATCCCTGGGGACTGTACGGGGGATTCAAACACGTGATGCACCGAGACGCATCTGTGTCCTTATCTGGAATTGGATCCACCCCCTATATGAAAACACTGGCATCAGTCTTTGTCCACTACTGCTACTAATCCTTGTAATCAAGAATTCAAGACGTCAGTATATGAATTTACTGCTTACCTGGTTTACCCACAGGCTGATATATGTGCTGGTTACCAGCCTGTAACACAAAACATTTATATATTAGTTATTACAGCACTCGCACCTTTCATCAGCACAATCTCAAACACAGAGTAGCCTGTTCTCAGCGCATTTTCCAGCAGGAAAAAATAACATCCCTGTTCGTCATCGTTAGCTCTTAACTACACGTGTATTATTTACAGAGTAACAAAAGAATTTTCATTTATTCTGTATCACTCACAGCAGCCCCAGCCTCCACACTGCAGTTTATCCTTTATTTTTAATAAAACGTGGGAGTACGTTCACAATCATTTTTAGTCTGTATTCAGAGACCAAACTTCAGAAGTCACAGTGAAGAACAAATGGCAGCACAACAACGAGAAGCTCAAGGTATTTCTGCACTGCTGAATGGGTTCCATAACTGCAACAGAGTTCTCAGCTGGTTTACTTTTTTGGTAAGAAAGCTCTTTAGTCACGGTCAATTTACTTATTCATCTGGAAATATTTAATAATAGACTGAAGTGACTTTCCTTGGTAATTGTATTTACACAGCCTTCATGCCAACCTCAACTGCTGGGGGAGCCGCTCTGGTGCCAGCACGATTGGCAGCTGAGGGCTCTGTGCACAGGGGGTTTCCTGAACTGGGGAGCCTGCGGGGAATGAAAGACCTGCTGGTGCCACAGCTTGAGCTGGGACACCTGGGCAGGGCCAGGGCCAACAGCAAGCAAGCCCCTGCCATCCGTGCAAGAGAAGCCCCCAAGAAGCACTGGTGGCCAGGGCGTGCCTCGGCAGTTTGGGCAGGATGGGCACCGCAGCTCTGCAGGCTCGCCAGGGAGCGATGGTTCCCACCCCACAGCAGGCCCTGTCCTTCCTGAGCTCCGCACCCTCCTTTGCGTAGAAGGCACAAGGCTCTACAAGCGAACTGAACGATGAGGACGGTAGGTCACCTAGGTTGGAGGTGTTGCCAAGGTTAAGTCAGCCTATGCCCTCTGTCAAAATGAATTCCATAAAGAAAAAAAGATGGGTCTTTGTCACAGAAGATTATCTGAGGGGGACAGAAGATCCATTATGCCGACTGGACCCACTTCTTAGGGAAGTCTGCTGCTTCCCTGGGGACCAGGTTAAAGATGAGAAAACATCCTACTCTGGTATGGCCCTCAGATCTTCTTCTAGCTCTTAGGCAGGAAAATAAAGTATATGGTCACTGGAAGCACGGACAGGTGACGAGGAGGACTACAGAGATGCTGTTTGCTACCATAGAGAAAAAATTCCTGCAGTCAAAGCTCGATTAGAGGTGACGCTGGCCAGCACTCTGAAGGACAACAATGAGGGCTTTTAAAAATCTGGTAACAGCAAAAGAAGAGTCGCAGGTAACACTGGTCTGTTGCTCGATGTGATGAGTCACCTCAATAACAGAGATATGGATGAAGTAGGGACATTTAACACCTTCTTAACTTCTGTCTTCAACACTGATGACTGGTCCTGTGACCCCAAGAGAGCTGTGTTGGAAGACCATGACTTGGGGGATGATAAACTCCCTGACGACTCTGAACTGTTTGAGACTTGCTGCTCCTGCTGGATGCACAGAAGTCTATGGGGCCTCACAGGATTCACTCCAGGGTACCGAAAGAGCTGGCTGATGTCACTGCAGGACCACTCACCATTATTTTCAAAGGGTCTCGGTAGACTGGAGAGGTCACAGTCAACTGGAAGCTGGCAAATGTCCCAGCTTTCAAGAAGGGTAAGAAGGAAAAGCCTGTCAGACTGTCAGTCTCACAGCAGTGCCTGATAAAATTATGGAGAAGGCTGTTCTGGGAGTTATTGCAAAACACGTGAAAACCAGCACGGCCAGCGGTCATCGGTGGCACAGGCTCACGAGGGGAACGTCCTGCTTAACCAACTGATCTCCTTTTATGGCAAGGTCACCCATCTAGTTAACCAAAGGGAAGCCAGTAGTTGAGATGGTTTACGACTTCAGCAAAGCTTTTGATACGGTCTCTGACAGTATCCTCCTGGACAAAATGTCCGTGACATCGCTAGACCAGTCCATAACACATTGGGTGAACAACTGTCTGACATGTCAGGCTCAGTGTGTTTTAGTAAATGGGGCTACATCAGGCTGGTGGCCAGTCAGCAGTGAGCTTCCCCAGGGCTTGATTTGTGGTCCAGTGATTTTTCATGTGTTTATAAATGATCTGGACACAGAAGTCAGATGTACATTCAGTAAGTCTGCCTATTATATAAACAAGGATGAGCTGTGGACTCCCTCAAGGGTAGAGAGGCCTCAAGGAGAGATCTGGATAGATCAGAGAGTTGGGCGATCACCAACTGTGTGAAATTTAACAAGGGCAAGTGCCACATTCTCCATCTGGGTCGGGGTAATCCTGTCTACACATACAAATGTGTAGAGCAGCCCCAAGGAAAGAGATCTGGGGTTTGGGTTGATGACAAGTTGAATATGAGTCATCTTGGCAGCCAGAAGGGCCAACTGTACCCTGGGGTGCATCAAGCACAGCCTAGCGAGCCAGCTGAGGGAGGTGACTGTCCCACTCTACACAGCACTGATGTGGCTCCACCTCAAGTACCGTCTGCAGTTTTAGGCACCTCAGTAGGAGGACATCAAACCGTTAGAGCAGGGAGCTGACTCAGGGATCCTTATGGGTCTCATCCAACCTGAGATATTCCATGAAAGATGAAAATCTGTTTGGTCACAACCAAACTACAAATCAAACTCTACACAAACCTTGCAGTTGTCATGTCCCAAAAAGCATTGCTATCCAAACAGAGTCATGCTTTATGCAAGCACATCTGTTTAAAGGAGTTTCCATTGCAAAGGAAAACACTGAAGGCAGTTAGAATTTAATAGGTCCGGTACAGAGAGATCCCACAAAGGTATTTATTTATAAAATAAAGACCATTTTCTGCAAAGTCAGAATACTTCTTTGCATCAGCCCTAAGGAAGCTGCTTTTTCAGCACTTTGAAGATGACATCCAGACTGCTTGAGATTCACTCTAAATGGTAAAACCCACAGCGTTTGCTTCAATTCACCTTTGGATCTGGATAATGCTGCCATAAATCACCACCTAAGAATGTTAACTCATTGGTCTTTTTTTCTGACCTTTTAAGCAACTGGTTTTGAACATTTCACGTTCTCTCTTTTCAGAAGCACACCCATGTAACAGAAACAACAGCAGTACACTTACTATTCTTTAGCTTCTATTTCCAACATCCCATCATTTCGGTGCTAGATGACTTGGGTGCACCAGGCAGCTCGCCCAAGAGCATGCAGAAAGCCTGCAGGAGATCTCCTGAACTGAACCGAGAAGCTCATGCCTGAACAGCTCATCTTTTCATTAACAGATGGGAGGGATACACACGACTGTAGTTCAGCATTTATCCAGAGTTTGAGCCCGACACTTATAGAAATTCACGTTCTGGTTTTAAAATTACAGGCAGATCTGACAGGAGCTCCTGTGCCTGCCTAGCTCTTCATGAGGCCTGCTCAGCACCTGGCCAAATTTTAACTGCACGAACCAGAAATTCCCACACTAACTCTCCACTTCAAGCTAATTTCTATCACTTTACTATGGAAAACTGTGGTAAGAAGGGCAACCTTCAGAAAGTGAAGGAACATCAAAATGTACTGCAGAGGGAGAAATCTGAAGTTCTTTTAAGTTTGATAAAATATCCTGGATGACATTTTATCGACTTAATGCTTCAGTTTGGAAATGTGCTGGCTAGAAAGAAAGGAGATTCTTCACCCTGCCTACGCCAACACTGTTAACTTCAGACTTGAAAAAATCCAATTTCACTTTCAAGATCCAGGAGCAGAAATCAAAATTCTTCCACTGTCACCACAAACCTCTGATCATCTCTCACACTGCCATACAGCTGCCCTCTACAGTTATAAAAAGCCATCGGATTTCTGCCGGTGCTATCAGCCACAGCATTAACTTCATAGTTCGTTAACCTAAATATTTTGAATTCGATAACCCTGAGGGAAGTGAAAGGGGGGAAGAGAGGAGGAGAGTAAAATTCCATTAAAATAATTCTTGTGTTTTTACTTTCAGAAAGCTGAGTACTAATAGTGCATGTCAAAAGAGTGTGCACAAAGTTATGCAGCCACGTGGTCAGCAGTTAGGAACTATTAAAATGTGCCTGATGACTTTTCGTTTGTATCACCACATCTGAGACCAGGATGATGTATTACCCTTCTCCCTTCCGGAGTCCCTGAACTGCACAGATGCTGCTGCTCTGAGCAGGAATCAGAGCTGCTGTGCTTTCTGCTCTACACCCTTCCAAGTGCCACAAAAACTAATCAAACAGTAGGCACTTTGTGGGGCAGATGTAAATGACCTCAGTGAACTGGACTCTGTCCTCACTATTGTCACAGATACCTCTGTGTAACGCTGGGCAAGTATTTAATCATAGTTCTCCTAGAAACAATCACTGCCTATTTTTCTCATCCTCTCGATGAGAAATCAAGGCTGACTCACAGAAGCATCAGACATTTCCCTCTGCAAATGAAGTCAGAGCTGTGCTCTGAATGTATTAAGAACTATAAAAATGCAAAATCAAATTTGGAACTAGAAATGTAGTTATCATGAATAAGAGTCTCTTTTAAAACTCATTTTGTCAATGATCACTAAGTGTTTTCTTCACACTTTCAAATGGGGTGTGAAATTGTACTGCCTTGTCTGGGAAGACAGGACTTCCCCTACAAGCACTTTGGGATCTGGGTGTTGCAATTTTTATTCTAACCTCAGGCAGTCATGCTGCAATCAAGCAGCAGTCAGAGGAACTGTAGTTTAAACCCACTGCCACTGCCTGAAATCAGACCTCTGACACGACTTCAAAATCTTCCTCTTATCTCAAAGCATCTTCCCGAGTAGCATAAAATGGAGCCATTCTTTACTTGCTCTTATGTAAAGATGTAACAACACCAAAGACATAATAACTTTTCCCATTTAATGAAAAAACACATTGCAGCTTCCAGACATGAGTGTCTCCAGAGACTTCGCCGCAGCCTGGCACTAACACACTCTCCTGCATGATCCTACTCTGGCTGCAAATGCAGAAGGTTCTAAATTCTTAGCTGGTGAAGAAATACTGAAGCCAAACTAGGAGTTTACAATTGCATCCCAAATGAACTAGGAAAGTGAACTGAAAATTGAACAATTTAAAGGTGATCCCTGGGGACAAAAAGTGGATGAAGCATCAGGTTTCTCTTCTTAACAGTCCCTGGCCTAACCCCCAGTTTCAGCCAGTATGATTCAGAGATTCCAGTGGTAATTAAAACAATTGCAGAGACGTTTATAGTTAGATAGGAGTTAAGTCAGTAAGAAAGAATATCAAAGCTGCAGCTGTTGTCTGGCAATAAATGAATGACTATGGGGTTTATTCCAGTCGTTTCATAGTCAACCATTTACCCCAAACAGATTTCTGGGTAATACAACAGTAACATTTACATTCCTTTTAAGAAAACTTTTCAGATATTTAAACAACTGCGAAAGTTATTTTAATCCTGCTTCCTGTTGACAGAACTTTCAGAAAACCATCCACATTTTTAATAAAAGGCCCAATTATACAGCACCCGAACATTTAAAAACGATTGCGACAGAGCTGTGGAAACATTTTAGTATTTGTTTCAACAGGAGCTTCAAATGGAAAAAGATCCAAACAAACCCCAAATCCCCCAAACCGCCGCATGAACCATTTTGCCATGGCTCCTGTTCCCACAGAAGCTGAGCCTCTTGGAAAGCTGTAGAGCCATGTAATAATAGTGGAAACATTTAGCAAAAACTTTAAAGCATCTCCCATAATCAAGACAGCATACAACACGTTCTACCAGGAAACTGTAGGAAGATGAAAAGATCCCACACATACTTACTGGGCCCTGGAGACCTCCATCCTCTCGGTCGATGCTGCCTCTTGAGAGCCGCACATCAGGTTTCTGAAACAAGAATGAAAAATGTCATTCTGCTTTCTGCTTACTGATTGGCACCACCCAGGCCGGACAGGAGAACACCCTGAAGTCATTTCGCTCCAGCCTACACCCCCAGACCGCTGCCACAATGTGCTTCTGCAGCTGTGGCCACCGCAGCTCCTGGCAGCCTTCTCACCTGCTTCTCAACCACCCGTCCTCAGCACACGTGTGGAAACGCTCGTTAGAAACACTGACAGTACCATTTCCCTGGCACAATGCTGGAAAACCTCCAGTTTAGTTATTTTAAAATAACTTCTGCTGCTTTGAGGGGAGGGGAAAAAATACAATAAAAAAATAAAAATTTCTTTGCTTCCCAACAGCAAAATTTAAAGCCCGGGATGAGAAACACTGCACGTTAATTCCCTCTTCCTGCCCAGGGTGGCTTATGTGTACTTGGCTCCCTTTCCAAGCCTGCAAATGGGGCCAATTACTGGAGCACTATGGACACTGCATTTGGATAGAGAAAGCTAATCAAGACATCCAGAAGCACCATTCTCCTGATACAAGCAACAAATGAATTTCTATTTCATGTGTTTTAAGTGAGATTATAGAAATGCAGAGCGTGGTTGGTTTAAAAAGTAGAACTAAGCCCACACCAATTCTTTTCACACGGAAACCTGTCATTCCTCTCATCTCCCCAGCAAGTCCAGGTATGTGGCTTTTATTCTTTGAGAATGAAGAGTGGATGCAACCCAAAGTTTAACACCAATCCAAAGACACAAGTTCAGCAAGATCAGAGGGCTTTTCTAGCACACCAACTCTGGCACACGGAAAGAAAGAGGATTTATCTGACTCCTCAATTCACTCTCCTGTGAGGCAGGGAGTTAATGAAAATGGATTAAAAGCCAATTTCCATCAGTGTAAATGCAACATCATTCATAGGTCTGTATAAATACATAAAATGGACACAGGCAGCATGAGAAGGAATTTTCTTTATTTAGAGAAATGTAGGCGTGTGAATACTGACTGTAACTAAACTGACCCCATGTTCTTTCAGGGTCAGTTTTAGAGGACAAATACATCCATTTCTTGTTTAAAGCTACTCCAGATCACTTTCCTTTCTTTTTAAAGTACTGCAGAATAATTCTAAAACACATATCCCACTAAATGACTCTAAAAAGCCATCAGGTCAGAGCGAACTTGCAAAGATACACTAACACCAAACTTTTATCATTAAAAATCCTCCAGTTGTGTTGGGAGTCCATCAGAAAGACTTGAACTTTGAATTTTCATTCAGCCTTCTGCAGACTGAGTGAAGTACAGCCAGAGATAGTCGATGCCTGAAAGAACTTGTAGATTAAAAACAGACAGATCATACTAGAGAGGGAAGTATTTAACCCCATCTCAAATAGGAAGAACTGAAGTAGACACAGAGAAGACATTTCCTCAGGTTTCTCCAGGAATCTGTATCCATTTTTATAATGAAACCTACAACTGATGACCCTCTAGTTTATTTCCTTTATAATGATGGTTTTTTTCTGATTAAATTCTCATTTGACATGTGTACGTTAGGCACTTCATTTATATATCTAAAGTAAGTCGTGACTCTCATATTTTTAAGCTAAAGCAAACAGCTCTCTCCTTGTTCATCGAAGCACACGACTGGCTACATTTCCATTACACTGATGTTCACTATCTACCTTAGTGTCATGTGTGCTTCTAGCCAGGGAAGTGCCCAAAGTCTTTGAAAATAGTCAGACTATTTTATCACAGGCATCTTGTAACGATTTGTTACTGCAGAAATGCGCCCTAAACCAGACTCCAGAGGAAATGAAATACTGAGCATTTTATAAGTTTCAGCATGAAAATACAAATTTTTTTCCTAGCATTATAAGAAAAGTTAAATTAACAGACAGAATTTCTATCTCCTCCCCTCCTTATCCTCTCTTTCCACGAGCAGCTTGTAGAGCTGCACAACTGACCCGCACTTTGGCGAGCTGCATATTTACATCTTAGAAATGAGACTGCAAATCTGCAGTGGTACATCAATGCCAGGCCTTTCAGCTTCTCCAAACATTTTCCTCCTTCTGCCCCATCAAAACTCAAGATAGTTGGGAACAAAAGGAACACCAGATAAATATTCCACAGGTTGCTGTGTCAAATGACCAAAAGGCCCAATTATATTTCTAGTGATTATATTTCTAGTCTGTGGTCTAATAAATACTAACAATTTCCATTTCAGTAAATGATATTCTGATTTATTAATTTGTGTACCCATGGGAATTTCAAAAGATAAACTATTTTACAGTAAAGGTATCTAAGATCAAATTGTATTTTTAAATACTATTTAGCAGCAATTCTCTGGCTTCTACAGTGGTAAGAACTATTTTAGCCCCTCAGGCTGCCATTACTTAACAACGTATTGCTGAATTTTAATACTGAGATGCCTCGGGTGTGTTTAACCAACACTCTTCAGGTCAAAAATAAGCCTCACACCAAAACTGACCTGTTCTGGACATGACACACCATTTTACAGCCCCAAAGCACACCCTTCTAGCTCTCCAGTCCCTACTGTGGGCTGTATCTCCATGACAATCCTGCCAAAAAACTGCTGAGTCTCCTCTGAATGGTTCTCCCATGATGGTACTGGGTGTACCATTAGATTCAGAGCTTCTTGGCTGGTGTGAACGTGTTTATGGAGCATACATCTGTAGCTCTGGTGGAGCACGTGTGCTGAGGGTATACATACAACAGGGAGATGGAGTGGAAGGGAGGGAAACCCACATGACATCCACCCAGCTGTGAAGCCCCCAAGCTGAACATAGCTACCAAGAGTGTGTATCTACAAAGGCCCCACTTTGCACCCTTGTGTAATGTAAGACTTTTCCAGAAAATGAAGCCTTTGGAAAATTGGAAATTTTGGATTTCAGCTTTACCTGAAAAAGTTGTCACTTCTGAGTATATTTTTCAAGACTTGCAGCTAGACAGTGACAAATGATGACAAATCATCTTCAAATGTGTCTCATACTCACAGGATGATGGGACTTGGTAAGCACACAAACCGTAGTGCTCTGCATTTGTCTGTGTGAAAGGACCCATTCGTACTAAACTAAAATGCAAGTTTAAGCAAAGCCTTTTTCATTTACCATCATCTTAATGACAGACATTGTCAGGGAGGAACTGTATTTTATCAAATACCTTTTTTTTTTCAGAAAATCGAGACCCTTGAAAAGTAAAGGGATTTTTTTTCCCCCCTAATAAATAGCCTACTATCTTAAATCTTTGGAAATGTCATTCTCAGACAGGATGCAGATGTTGATAATCTGGAACATAACCCACTTTATTTCCAGTATTTCTGGTCACTCGCTAATAAAAGACCACATACGTCTTGGCATTCTCCAGGCATGCCAAATTGTAATGTCCTGGTGGGATTTTCTCAGGCTAAAAATTAAAATCTTATTTTTAGAACAGTTCACATCAATTCTATTGGAATTGTAGTTCTCAGTGTCAAAATAGGACAAAACCACAGCTATGTGGGAATTTCAGAAAAAATCCCAAACCAAACATGATAAGGCAGCTATGCAAGTTATTTCTTCTTAGCCTATCGCAGGAAAGGACTATAAATTTCTTAGCACAACACTGCTCTGTCTGCTGAGGAGTTATTAGAAGGCATGAATATAAGTATCTTTGTTTTAGATGATCCAAACCAATGCGACATACCATAAATAAACCCCCAAAAGAAAGGTTCGAATTGGAACTATATATAAGTGAGGAAGCAGGTAAAAGAGACCCAAAAGAAGAAAAGGATCCTGCAAAACATTCAGAGATAGTGAGAGACAGTGCTGAAAGTTATAGCATAAAAATAACTAACTTCACTACACTGCTGAACTGAAAAGGTCACCTTGAAAAGAAACAGGAGAACACAGTTGCTTTCCCACAAACTTCTGCAAAGCAAAGTAACTTAACTACCAGTTCAGCAGACTCTCTAGTGGCATCACCACCACCACTCTTTTCCTATCTGCAGTCACTGGTTGACCTTTTGGGTGAAAATCCATATTAAAAGACAAGGTATACTGTCTCCCAGAAGCAATTTAAAAAAAATAAAGTATTGGAATAGTTTTTGGCAGTCCCAAATTTCTGTCAAAACCCACAAATAAAAGCATCCTCGAGAGGCTTTTAGAAATGATTTTAACTCAATTAATTATTTCCTTGTGTGCAATTTAAAATTAATTCTACACACAAGAAGTCAGGGCCGGAATACTGAACACACACACAGTGGGGCCCCTCATGGAGTAATGTGATCTTTGGGGGCTGGTTTTCTGCGTGCACAGATCCCACAGAGGAAAGCCAGGCTGTTGCAAAGAAGTGCAAGTATCACACCGTGCACGCCAGACTGCGGGGTAAGGGGCCAAGTGTTTCAGTTACAGTGAGCTGCAACTCGCTGGAGATGGAGGTTGGCTGCTCAGCTTCTATACGCTCTGCACTAGGTAAGAGTAAAATCTTGATTAATCTTTGCCAGTTTTTTTTTTTTGAGATGGAAATACCCACATGGCCAAATAAACAGCTCGGGGAGAAAGTGCAGAATGAGAACTTCATTAATTTCTTGTCATTCTGCTTGTCTGCTGAGGTCATCACAGGATATAAACGAGTGAAAAACAGTCCTCAGGAATGCAGCACCTAAAAAAACCCTAACAGTAAGATTCCCTACACAGAGGGCCAAACAGACATCCACCCCTCCACCTGCCCTGGACAGACTGTCTTCTTCTATAGCTACCTGGACCAAGCTTAGAGTGCAGTATAATGCTCTGTTTTCACTTCAACTGTCTCAAAAATACTTCAGAGATTTCTGTCCTCCTTTGTAGTGATGCTGACATCCAAAGCACTTTTTACCAAGAGAGCAGGAAAGCCCTCGCAGTTTTATCAGTGTCCCTTAAAGCCACCGGATGAGTAGAAGGGAGTGTCAGTCCTGGGGGGTGGGGGGGAAATCACCCCCCCAACAGTTCCCTTTTCACTTCCAGATAGATATATGTGGTACAATGTAATGTTAAACAATTCCCCACTCTGGTTTTTACACAACAGATTTAGTTTCATTCAGAAGCCCTTCCCATGAAGAGAGATCTGTTTGTCTTCTCTTCTTCCAGCAGAATTTCAAAATTCTGAATTCTGTAAAGGCTGCAGCTTGCAAACAAATTTCAAGTGTTGACTAGTCACATGTTCTCAAAGGAGCAGTTCCAGCCAAACTGCCTCCACAGATAACAACCTCTCCAAAGACTGGCAGATTTCCTTCTCAGTGCTGCTGCAGTTAGCTCTTCGGCTGGGCTGCCTGTTGTAGCACACACAGCATCAGTGCTGTGTATCCTTGTACTAACAAGCTTTGGGTTGTACTTCTTCCCGGCAGAAACAGCAATAAATGTCAGGTCATGAGCAAGTTGGTGTTACTCTGGGGAAGCAAAAACTGTACTAACAGAAACCCCAGTGAGGTTTTTCTTCTCATTGCAGTGTCTTACGTTAACTGACTTGCAGACGGCTCCCCTGTGAGTCCAATTCTCAAGAGCAGAAGTGAGAGATAGCGTAGGAGCCTGAAGACTGCAAATAGAGCTGCTTTCGAAAGTAGCCAGTTGAGGCTGAGAACACTACACTGCAGGGTTACAGAAGTTTAAAATGAAAAGCTGGCTCTAGTCTCTCTATTGTTCTCTGTGCTCAAAAGGAAAAAATATTTTTCTGAAACCTGCCTACAGCAGGCAAGGGAGAGCCAGCCTCCAGCAAACTGTTTTATCAAAATCTGAAGGTTAGTGCAGAAAGGTGTCTCAAAGCAAGTGAGAATGTGCCACCAATTTGGAGAAATTAATAAACTGGAGTTAAATTAGGGAGGTCTTTCTCCCGAGAGATGAAATGTCACCAGTCACTCACTAGAGGACATGGGCCAAGGAGCATGGGTGTGTAATGTGTGGATTATTTCTACACTGGACCTGTGTTTGGACTCTCATGTCTGAGTTGTGAATATCCTCCATGAGGCCTGAACGACCTCCAAGAGTGACTCCCCACAATGTCTCTTCTACCAACTTGATTTCTTCAGGGCTAAACCGTGTGTTTTTACCCTCTACATGTTTACAGCAAACAAATCCATCTCTGGCAAAGCTACAGAGCTTTATAGCTGCTCACAAGTTCATCAGCACTAGTTCTTTGAGCACAGGGTGGGAATAGAGGTGGTGTCTCCCCGCAATAAAAACCATCACACAATGAAAACAGACATTTTTGTCCAAACATAGGCCAAGACTGTATTACAGATCAAAAGAAGTATCAGCAAGTCCCTCCTCAGCCACCACTTTCAGGGATGGTAAGATCCTAATGTTCCAGAGGCTGAATCAAACCACAATAACAAACACTAAAAATAATTATAATATATTCCGCAGAAAAAGTCAGAAAGTTCAGAAAGTTTTCTGCAGAAATTTCCAACACAATTTCCTGCCACCTGAAATCACAATTCTCAGTTTAATTCCTCAAAAAGTTCTTGACCATCTTTTAAGTTTTAACCAACAATGGGATCAGTTTGACTTCCCGGGCTTGTGAACCCGTGCCACTCAAGACTAGAAAAGCTAATGCCTAATTTTGGGAAGAAATTTTCCTTTCCCCTCCCACTCTTCAGCTTGTAATAAATTGGACAAAGCAATCTGGGTACAGTGGTTTCTTTACTGTCATCCAATGGCAAAGCAAATTCCTAAGTGCACTTACAAGGACACCAACCAAAAGCAAGCTTCAGCATCCTTCAAACAAAAGTAACATCTTAACTCTGGCACAATCTGGATCTTTGCTAGAACATATACTGGACATGAGGGCACCTATCAGTAGCGCCCAAGAGCTAGCAGAGATTTAGTCTAGCCTGGTTGTCTTCATGGCCATCAGCTGTTCTGAACAGTTCCGAATACCATTCAGAACTAAAGCCCTGAGAGACTAAGACAATTCAACTGGCAAGGAGTAAGGTCTTGGTAACACGGTCTACGTACAAGATCTGCTCTCCAATCCTATCCACTGGCTTCCTGTAGAATAAAGCGCAAGTATTATTTTCAAGAACCTTGGCTTCCAGATCTCTAAAGGACTGTTTCAAGTTCTGTGAGACAACCACTACCAGAGACTTTGCTGTCCAGAACAAAAGAAATTTATCTGTACAGACAAGATTTTCTCTGAGACCAGCTCTAGAGAGTGCAGAGAACTACAGAAACTGCAGACCATTATATAATCTGCTTTAAATACAGAGCATTTATTTATTCAGACTCGCCTCCTGTAACAGACCTATGGCACCTGAATTTATACAAGCATGTTTTGTAACTGGTTACAACTTCAGAAGCTTCCAAACCAAATCATTCCTTGAAGTACATTTCACAAGTCCAAACATGGGACTGATGTTTGTCACAACCCATGTCACACCACTGCAAATTATCTACCTGTCAAGTGAAGCTCACGCCCTCACAGGATCCCCAGCACAACCTCTACAGAGCAGTATGCTACTACCACCTTCTGCTCCATCTGGAGCCATCAGCTTTGAGTAGGAAAATTTTAACACAGAACCTGAATTTTGACAGCTGGGAAGCCAGGGTTGAAATAAAAAAAAAACCCACACAGGTGGCACTGAGAAGACACAAGAGACTGCAGAGACACAGCACCAGAAGATCCCATTACCAATGCATATCCTCTTCTTCCTGGTGATGTTCAGAGCTTTTTCCCCACCTCACAGACCTCTCTCTTAAATTAGTTCTTCCTGCTAGCATGACTCATTGTCCCTCCAGTGCAAGACTGCTTACAACTCTTACTACAGTCAGGGTTCTTAGATGGCTGATGGTTCTCTCTTTTTTAGGGACAGAGTATACACAGACTGATCTGTTGAAGAACAGAACAGGCAATCTCCACACTGGCACAGAATTACACCCACACATTCCCACACATAAATACTCAAACTGGATAAAATGAGATTCACTAAAACCCACAGCTGGTCAAGGTATTTAAAATACAGCACTCAGAAGCTGAACACTTAATTTAAAAATGGTTTCCAAACCTATATTTTGGTATCAACTCCTGTGTTCAGTAAACATCCTCATTTCACAGCAGTGACCAGTTTTAACAAGCTGCAATAAAAGAAAAAATAAGTAGTGCTATGAAACAAAGTATTACCAGGAATCGTTCCTCTTTCTCCAGCCAACGCTGGTCTTCCTCCATCTCCTGCTGTTGTCGTATCAATCTCTCCTCCATGAGATGAGTGGGTAGAACCTGCCCCATTCCTCTTATGTCCAAAGTGCCTGAATCCTACAAAACAGAGTAAGTTTATTCAGTCTCACTACTTAAAAATTGTCTAAACAGCTGCAAGAACTCACAGACTGTAAGAGAATAGATTTTCAAAAGCCCAAATACACAACAGCAGTCAATCAGAGTTCCTTAACTCCTTATAAACTCGAGCAACCATCACATGAAACTCTTTCCAACTATGAACATTTATCTGCCTTGCTCCTAATCACTGGAACCAAAAATATCTGAAAAAATCTGATTTTGGTTTTTAGTAACATTGTAACTTCATATATTGCACTTCATTCAACTTGGACAACAAAACCAGATTCATCAATTTCTTTTTCTTGGTCTTGAGCAATAACATAAGGAGCCAGTTGCTGAATGCTGCAAGATACATTTTTACCCAAAACAAACACCCTGATCAGTTTTAGCTGACACTTGCAAAGCATGTCGCAAGAACGTTTTCACGGATTTTGAACAATTTTTAAAAGCATGTCTTAAGCTCACAATACCCTGTATTGTGAGTAGTGTAGAAATTAGTATTTTAAAAAAAAACAAGGAGAGTTTGGTAACAATCTTCACTGAGACTGTGTTTAGGTTAACAACTTCCCAAACTTCTGTGAAAACTTTGAATACAAATTAGTTTACAAACACATTACAAACACCTGCGAAGATTCCTATGCTTCCACCAACACTTCCTTCAAGCACAGCTCAGACTAAATGGTTTCTAGAGTTGATAATCTACAGGGATGTTGAGGGACTTAAGGGGCTTGAGCATCTCCCCTCTGAAGAAAGACTGAGGGAACAGGGGCTCTTTAGTCTTGAGAGGAGAAGACTGAGAGGGGATCTTCTTAATGTCTATAAATATCTGAAGGATGGGTGTCAAGTGGAAGTGGCCAGTCTCTTTTCTCGAGTGCCCAGCAACAGGACAAGGAACGATGGGTATAAACTTCAGCATAGAAGGTTCCACCTCAACATGAGGAGAAACTTCTTCACTGTGAGCCTTCTTCCAGAGGCTGGAACAGGCTGCCCAGGGAGGTTGTGGAGTCTCCTCTAGAGACTCTCAAGACTCTCCTGGATCTGTTCCTGTGTGGACTGCCCTGAGTGACCCTGCTCTATCTGGGGGGTTGGACTCGATGATCGCCAGAGGTTCCTTCCAACCCCTAACATTCTACAATTTTATGATACTTGGGACTACAACCCTCAACTACATCAAGTGTGACTAACGGCAGCATGGCAGCAAGTTGCAATAGCAGAATATATGGTCAAATCAACTGAGAGTAAGCAGACACAAACTGAAGACTTCAACACCTGCTTGTTCATCTGCATTTGAGCCTCGGCCATCACTTAAATGTTTATCAGAGGCAAAGGGAATAGAGCACTGGTTAGAGAGGAAACCTATTTAAGACAGAAGCTGCACAAAGTGAATGTTTGTGGGAAGATAAAAAGGAATGAAAAAAAACCAAAATACTGGAGGAGAACAGAAAAAAAAATGATGGAAGGTTAAAGGGGGAATTAATTTGATGCTCCTTGCAGCAGTTTGGTGCCATCATGACAGGCTGAAAACTAACAGGAATACTCAAAAACAGCTCTGCAGACCATTTCATTTTCTGGTCTGGGTAAATTGCAGGGAAGCCTCAGATACTTCAGCTATGCTGGCTACCTTCCCACGAGAGGTACTTTTGAACAGTCGTGACATTACATATGTTTCCATGAATGTCCCCATTATTAACAGCAGTAACTTTCAGTAAAGCCTTCTTTGAACAAATGCAAAATATTTGCTAACACTCAGTTAATATAAGAAGTACAATAACCTCATCAAGAATTTGTGTGAAAAGTACACTTCATGGCAAGCCGCACACAGGAAGATTTCTTTCAAGAACAGAATTCAGTCAACCCCTATCCGACTGCAGTAAGGCAATTTAACAAATACCAGAGAAACAACTGATTTTCCTACAATAATCTCCAGATGTACCAAAATAACAGCAAATAATGTATTTAATGTATACAGTGCAACAATGTATGTGTGAGTTTGTGATACCTCCATGTTTGGTTGCCACACTGATATTTCCTGAGGCCGATGGTTCCAAGAATCTGCTTGATCCAAGAGAGAAGCCTGCCCAGGATAAATGCTGCCTGCCATGGCTGGTATCCCATGAGAACTAGGATAGCCAGACACCTTTAGCATTAAAAAGAAAAAAAGAAAAAAAAAAAGAAAAGAAAAGAGATTATATTAATAATACCTATGCTTCTGCATAAGACCTTCCCCCCACCATGGGAGCAAATACGACTCAATTCATGCAGCCACAGAGGGAGAAGGGGAACCAACATCTACAGAAGGAAGCTACGACAAAATAGGACAAACCCACTTTTTTAAGCCTGTGAGGATGCTATCATAAGGTAACAATAACTATTTGAGGATAACTATCTATTAATATATAGAAATATAACTTTTGAGGATAACTCTTTGAGGATGCTTATCACAACACCAGCATTCGACAGTATGTTTTAAGTGCTGCAGACAAGAAGATCAAAGTCCTTTGATGAACAGAAATAAACCTATCGATGCATTCAGAGCTAGATGTGCAGAGCTCATGCACACATTAATAGCAGCCTGCAAACTTCGTCCTACAGAGCCACATAAAATGGACCCCCTAGTGTATGTTACAAGCTTAAGTCTTGAGTGACAGCATGTAATTAGTGTGCTTAGCTGCATGGCCTGGGAACTTCTCCACAGGAAAATCAAAGTAGTTTTAATGAGTCTGAAGTACTCAGAACAAT
This sequence comes from Chloroceryle aenea, assembly GCA_013399075.1. NCBI lineage: Eukaryota > Metazoa > Chordata > Aves > Coraciiformes > Cerylidae > Chloroceryle > Chloroceryle aenea. Next base: position 102,583 of record VWZY01007780.1, on the reverse strand, counting down.
GACAATCTGCTGTACATGGCTGTAGCTTTGAATGAACACAAGAAGGCTTAAAGTACTTTCAGGACCAGCTTGTGTTTTAAATTTCTTTGGCAGTTTTAGGAAGAAAAGCAAAAGCCACAAGTATATGGTCTGGTAGATCTGATAGCAGCTATCAGCCAACAGAACATAAACAAGTTTCAGAGAAACATCAGGGAGCAGTGTATCAATAAGCCCAAGGCAAGTCCGGCAGTTAATGCCAAAGGCAAGCAATACCACAGCTTAGTGCAAATGTTCATAGGAACACCACATTCTTTCAATAAATACGAAAATGTCTGACGTGTTTCGTTGTATTTTTAGGAATTTGAGCACCATATCAGATAGGAAACTATTTGCCATCTGGAGTAAGCCTACCAGGTTCCGTTGGGGGGTTTGTTCTGATGTAAAACAAAACCATTTCACAGAACTCGATGAAACTGAACTGCAATAAGTGAATCCCACCACCTGCAACCGCGTTATAAATCCCACATTTGGAAACAAATACATGCAGAGTATTAAATGCAATACCTGGTAATGATTTGGCTGTACCATGTGCTGTGGGCTTGGATAAAACCCTTCACTGGATCTTGGACTGGGGTAACCAGGCCTACTGGGCTATAAATGTAAAGGAATTTTTAGACTCTTTAGAAACAGAAAACTAAAAGCAGAAAATTACACTTTGGTGAGACAAACATTTACAGGTGGTGCATCACAAAAGCAAACTCAATAAAACATCTGAAATAAATATTCTAAAATTATTACCATATTTTTGAACAACTAAAATTAAACCTTTCCTCCATTTCTGCTTGGAAATGGAAGGAGATGAATTATTTTCAAGGTGAGTCCATAAATAAATGCTTGCTCTCTGCATCCTTTGTGCCTATTTAATTGCTCGTGCTAAATGACCTGCTCTATGCTGTTTAAAGAGGACAGCAGTAAAGAACATAATTCATAAATCAAGTTGCCAGGTGCAAATACAGCATTTTTTTTCTAAGTTCGTGATCCACAATATATAAAATTTTGCTACTAACTTGTTGCTTCTGTGACCATTCCCAGAACTAAATTCTTCTGCTTCAGTCAGAACACAAACTGGTCTGTTTAGGATGGATATCTCCATGTGTTATTCTGAGGACTGAAGGTAGTTCTGGTGATTGACTTCTATGTAACTAACTGTCTCGTCACAGAAGGTGCTTTTGATCATATTTAGAACCTCAGGATCATTTTTATCAGAAGACAGGCAATACTTTACATGTAAAGAAAAAAGATGTTTAATCACAGGAATACATGAGAACAAGTCACTAGAAATTTAGACAGCACTATTACAGAAAACTGCCTGAAAAAAGAGAGCTTTCTGCATGCACTGACCACGATCATCCATTTCCCAGAGCACAGAAAGAAATTTCATACTACTGAAAAAGTAATGTTGGAAAATGTTGCTCAGAACAACATACCTTTATCTTCCAATCATAAGTGTTCTATTCTTCTGCATGATTAATCTCCAAAAGTGTATCTGGGGCTTGTTTGGTTGTTTTTGATGAGCAACAGTGCTACTGGGTGTTCAGGAACCAAAACAAAAATCAAACAAAGAGGGGAAAAACCACCCAAACCTCATCATTCCACAAATGGGTTCCTTCTGTAATTTCTGGCAGTTAAGGGTGACCACATTTCTTAGGAGATTGCAGAATTTTATCATCACTTCATGAAAAATGTCATTATCTTTCTGCAGTAGACTATTTTCAGTCTTAGGTTTCTAACAGAATTCACTGTTGAGATACAGTTAAATTCATAGTCCAAACTGTGGTATCTGTGAATTAGTTGAGAATGTGCAGGAGTTTAAGGCTACAAAGAAAATGGAGATCAAGACCTATGAAGACTCGAATCTTAAAGGCCTTTTCCAAATTGTTGGAAGAAGAAAATAATTTAAAAATTACATAACAACTTAAGAGATACTTAAAATCTCTTATCTATGAAATTCAACTTATTTCAATATTAGCAGTATATTCATCTATATTTTACACAAAAATACTGTATGAAAAACTAACCAACAAGTGCATTGCATATACTGTGAGAACATAATGACCTCCTGAAAAAAGATACTGAAGTGGTAGAATTAGTTTCAATCTTAAAACATCTTCTGTCAAGTGTTGCAGTTTATGCATCACACCCAAAGCTCTAATGATGATAGTTTCTAATACTCATATAGCTCATGTTAGTAAAAGGTACTTATTCTCTTTGGATTAGGCCCAAAGCTTCAAGACCAAACAAATTCTTCAAACAAGGTTGTAAGAATAAAGTAGCATATTGGTTCAATTTACGCAGTTCATCTGCTTCTGTAACTCAGACCGTTGTCTGTTTATACACCCACCAAATCCTGCTTATTCATCTCAGATGACTAAACCGGTTAACGGACTGCTCACTGCTTTGAACTCTGAAATGAAAGCAACAATTCCACTGTCCGTATCTTTTGATTGCCATAAAGCTATCAAAATGAAGAACCAAGCTTAGAAATCTATCAGGCAGCAATGTGAGTATGAGGAAACAAAACGGAAAGCAAAAATAAGTTCCCTTCCTATGACCATTAGGGGAACGTGTACTACTGAAATCATTAGCACCAAAGCTTGCATGTACAACCACAGGAATTCATCACAGACCCTTCAGGATGCACAGAATATTCCACATTACCGTGGTGACTGTGGCACAAAATGAAACCCTTCGGAATACCGGCTCCATCTTTCAAAGTGCAAAATAACTGCTCGGAAGCGGATGAGCCACCGAGAGAAGCGAGCACTCAGCAACTGGTGAGGTTAGACAACCACAGCTGCAGGACACATCAGCAACACCCAAACAGGACAGACACGTAATGAAACAAAATTAAGTGTAAACTAAAACACAGAAGATCCTCGGAAGCAAACCTTTACTTTTCTGTCCGGAATAAGGAAAATGCAATTAGCTGATTTCTATCCTCTCACTGAGGTGTTAAAAAAGTAAACTTCATGCTGGTTTGAGAACTCACTAGCTAACATTTCATACAAGTGCTACAAGAAAGAAGAAAAAACAAAAAGGCCAGGAAACAATTTTATGACAACCACGGTAGTTTTTCACAAGATAAACAAGAAGAAAGAGAAAACTGTTACTGTGATATTACAGCATGGACCCATTCTAGTAACAGCTCGAGTAGCGCCAGGTCCTTTCAGGCACGTACTAGCAGATGATGATAAAACTGGCCAGAATGCCATTGTTCGAACCAACCCGTCAAAGGACGCTTTGAAGAAATAAATAGAATAAAAAGCAGGGGGGTTTTGTTTGTTTTTTTGAATACATGTAATTTGCAATCTCAACTACCTTGGGAGGAGCTTCATCTGATCCTCCTGAATCCCAGGATACTGTGACTTGTCGCCTGGATTCCATTCTCATTCGTTCTTCTTGCTGCAGCTTTTCTTCCTCCAGTATTGTACTAAGAAAAATGTATTAATATTTAAATAAAACTTCAGTTCAGTATCTAACAAATCTTTCCCCAGAACTCTCACACTTTTCAGACCAATGAATGTTATTTGACAAAGTGATTGAGCTCTGAAACACAAACTCTACTTATGTTGGTTAAGTTTCTGAAAATCAGTATCGGGAAGAGAAACTTCTGTGAGATTACCAGTGCACTTTTAACAGAAGCAGCACCAAGTCTTTAGAAAGCTGTGGTTGATCTTGCACAACAAATTTTTTGCATGTTAACAGTTCTTTTGATTTACACAGAGAAATCCTCAAAGACAATGAATTGAGCACTTACATGAAAACTTATCTTTTCACAAGAAAATATTCTACTGAACTGCTGCAAAGGTTCAAAACAAACTGAAAATGTTCTTTACTGAAACTTAACAGAACTTCAGATCACTGGGATTTTTTTTTTCTTTTTTGAACAAAGCAGTCAAAACCCATAGATACCATGCCTTCAGCTCTTACATTTTAGCCTAACCAGCAACACGTTCAAGCAAATTAATTTAGTACAACAGAAATACCTGACAGCATTCACTCGGCTTCTAAACATTCAGGTCAAAAGGCTACATTTTCAACAAAGTACAAGACAGTAATAAAACTCAGTTTGCTACTTACCACTGTTCTGACTATTAAAAAGACTGTTTGAAGTTCAGTGTGATACTGCTGCCCCCACAGCAGCCTCCTCCCAGTTCTGCTATGTGGATTATTAACGTTGGATATTTGCCATTTGAAAAATACTCAGAATGAAGCTTTGAAATAGAGAGCTGCAAATTCGTTGGAGCTGCACGCTACATGGATAGTCTGGAGATGTGAGCAGGACAGATCATTTACATAGTGCTATCCCCAGTGTAAAGATAATCCTGGAAAGGAGCTATTCCAGTTTCTTTATCACTCAAGAGTTTCCAGAAACAAAGCTAGGTTCTGAGTTTGTAATCTCCTGTTCAGTCTGCCGAATAACCACCCAGAATTACTCATGCAGGGGATGAGATCAACTACAGCAATCTGTTCTAATCTTGGAACTTCACTGCTTCTTTCAAGAATAAATTCCTGCTTGGTTGGAGATGAGAACTTTGCTTTTCCTTACTCAGCCAAAAACAAAATCTATGCCACTTCTAAGAAGCAGGGAAGTCATCTCGTCTCACTGCAGCTAAAGCAAGTTTATAAGTATTGCTGCAATTTCAATCCATCATTGCTGAAGTAACACAAGAATGTGGAACAAAAACAAAATCGGACAAGTTATTTGCAAAAGTCATCTTGATATAACTACCATGGAAAAACAGCTACAGCCCAGAGGAGGGAACTATTTTACATCTCTCTTCCTTCAGAGTAAGGAAAATGCAGTATTTCCTACTCAAACTCATGAAGAACTAGCAAAAAATGTGCTGCTTTAAAGCCAGGTCACACTTCAGATATTCAGCATGTACTTTTGTGTAGCACAAGAAATCAGCCAACACACACCCATAGCCAGGAACCACAATTATGGTCTTTCATAAGAAACACCTCAAGACTTAAAAAGCCAAAGACCACCACAAAACAAATTAAAAAAAAAAATCCACCCAGAGACTGCATGAGTAAAGTATGGATTTTAAACCAAGCTGTTGATACAGAAGTTGCTCTAATCTAAGGAGCTGGCTAAAAGCAGATGACTAAATTTAGAGATGGCTTATTGATAATTTGGGGCCATGAGTATAATTTGTCACAGGACAGTCCAATCTTCCCATAAAAAGGAATGAAACCCTAATACCTGTCTGCCTTGCTATCAAAGGCATTTCATCAGTGGTGTCACAGGACTCCATACAATACCACTAACTTCAGCCATATACTGGAAATACCAAGTTTCTACTGAAACGACCGGGTTTTCATAACACAGACTCAGTATTTTGCCTTACAACTCTAATTCATCCCTCCCTGCTCTTTCATTGCCCGTGTCATCAGGAGGTTCGTGGAGGTCCTTTCTCCAGCAACCCAGTCAACAGCCTTGTCAAAGGCTGATCAGCTGCAGCAGAATTTGTACTTAGATGCCCTTGAGTACTGTTGACAAGAATATAAAATAGAAATGCCTCAGAGAAGCATTAAATAATAAAAAAAAAAAGATATAAAAGACTCACAGAAACGGCTTTGTTTTTTTCAAAGGGAAGACGGATCCATAGATGGGGTACAAGCCAAGAGATATTTTTGACCTTTTCTCAGTGCAGCTGCTCAAGTGCTCTGAACAGTTTATTAGAATGTGCAGAAGGTCAGGCAAGTCAGATCTAGGCATATTTTCCCAAACTGCATGTATTTTTAGCAGCAAAGAGGAGCATGGATTTCTATTTGTGATTTCCCTAGCAGATCTTGAAGTAGCACAGACAAACTTAACTCATCTTAGCGAAGTTAAGTCTCAAAGAAAAATCTCAGCTAGTAACCGTTTGCCTAATTGATAACCTTATTCCATTTGAAAAGAACATTCTTCCTGAAATTGACTTGTGACATCAAAAAGGAAACATTTACCAGGAGCTTCAGTGCAGGGTTATCTACATTTCAAAAGGCACAGCAGTATCAGTGTTTGCTGCTATGGTGGTGGGGAACCTCCAGGAAGTGCTGACCCTGACCAGGCAGCTGCTTTTTTCCCTCAGTTGTCTCCGGCCATCAGAATCTCAAAGCTGGATGCATTTTTTCACATACATTTTCCAAACAGATTTGCACATACTGCCCTAATGTAAAATCACTTTCATATGGATTACAGATTATTCCTACTGGTCAAAGAGCAGAAGATTAATGCAGCATTTTGCAGATGTAACCATGCATTTTAAGTTTCTGTGAAAATATTTTTTTGCAAGGTGCCACAAAAGGAGAGGACTCAAAATACCCTCACTCTTATCCGTTTTGTTTCCTTTATTTGTATGCAACATTTCAGGACCTACATCGAGCACAGCCCCAAAAAGGCTCAAGTCCAGTTCTCATCAGTTAATTATTTCACTGTTATCATAAAAACAGTTTATTTTTTTCTCCATTCTTTTTAGAGCTGTATTTAATGTGACCTGCAGTGCTCAGATGCTCAGGTGGTCATCCAGTCTGTTAAAACCTGTGCTGCTTCAGCAGTGACCAACAGAGGGCCAGAGTGGTAACTTTTATCCCAGGAATGACAGAACTGCTGCTTATTTTTCTATTTTTAAGAGAGTTCATGATAGGTGCTTTACAAAAAATTTGCTCCATGATGCACTGAAAACATGATGAAATAACATTAATTTGAAAGCTCAGAATTAAAATCCATCTTAACCTCCAAAGCAAACAACCCCAGTTTTAACAGAATCACCAACCAGAGGGACACTCAAGGCACCAGAACTTGAAAACACAAGCTTGGAGCTGACTTATACTGGTGCTACCTTAGCAATACAGACCTGCAGCATATTGAGCACTGGAAAGAGTAAGTTAAATTTTAATAATACACACGTGTACGAGCCTATGGCTACAGTGCGTGTAGAAATGGAGCAGACCACGTGTATGGTTCTAGGAGCTGGTTAGGAGTCATTCTGAGGAGAAATGCTGTAGAAGGGTTATTGTACGATCTGGGTGCACTGAACACTTTGCAAAAGGCCTTTTCTATTGTTTACTATGTAGTGTAAGATTAAAAATCTCTTCTACACAAAAATCAGAAAGGAAACACATGCTTCCCAATTAAAAGACACCAGATTCCCAATCATTGACAGAATTGGAGGAGTAGCTGAGTAACACCTAACTTTCCTAACTTACTCTCACTTTTACACACAGACCCCCAGCAACTGAAAAAGGGACTGAGGAGGAATGAAGTTTGGAAATACAGAATCCACCCATTTGCTTCTGCGTTTGCTGTGAAGACTGACCCGGCCCTACCCACTCTGGACAGATCAAATGCTCTAAGACAATCAGGCCGTATTACTGCCCTAGCACCACTACAAACACCCTGCAGAAATCAGCATCTCATGGCACAAGCAGCTGCAACTAAAGTTTGTGCAAAGCAGATGTTGCTATGAAATGGGAAAAGCACCGAGCAACAAACAGAGAATGCACAAAATGCTTCTGCTCCCATCAGTGCTATTTCAGATACAGAAGTTTTTTCCCAAAGCTATGGACTTTTTCTCACTAAAGCACAGCGGAACGCTGCGGTGCTGTGTCCCTGGCTTCAAGCAGACAACGAGCTGGCTCTCAAGCTTGAAAAGACTGCCCTGGATAGGATCCAGAATGAGCAGCAGCAACACCACACAGAGAAGGCCACCAGGGAAATGGCTTGTTTTTGCAAGTTCATGGGAATTTGAGTTTTGAAACACAATCTTTCTTAGCTGCCTGAGATTGCCTCATCTTAAGGGAATTGGGAACATTTCCAACAAGAGGCTGACTCCATGAGCCTTGCAAAGAAGCCCTAAGGATGACCGTGCTGCTTCACTTCCAGGAGCCAAAGCTTACCCGTTTGCAGAAGCAGAATACTCTTTGCTTTGGTGAGAACAGAATAAAAACTGGATCTAAGCATTGCTGTGGCCTTATGAGAGAGTCTGTCCTCTGAACAATGCTTCAAATGTCCTAGCATGACCAGACAGGCAAAAAACCATCCGCCCTGCTGCATTTTTCATCTAGAGCTAGAGAACTGTTTAGACTGGAAGGAACTCCAGGAGGCCTTGAGTCCAGTCTCCTGGAAAAGCTGGGCTCCATGCATTGTGAAGTCAGGCTGATCAGAGCCTTTTCCAGTCAAGGTTTGAAAGTCTCCCAGCATGGAAACTCCAGTCTTTTCTGGGTGAGCTGTTTCCGAGCTTATCCACTCACACTGGGAAACTTTTGGACTGTACCCAATGAGAATCTGCCTCGCTGCCTGTCGCGAGTGCTGGTTCTCACCCTCCCAGAGTAACAGAGAGTGAGACCTTACAAAATTTTAAGAAACAGGAAAAAAACTTAAAGGTAGCTAAGTTATCCACACAGCAAGTCTGAAACAGCATCAGATTTATATTAAAACTGTCCCTTACTTTAACCACCTGTGATCACCTTGTATCATGAACATCCAGTGACAGCATGTAATGACACCATGAAAATAAAACATGCCACAAAGTACCACTTTGAAAGAAGATGTTAAGATAATACTCAGGAATTTGGAAATGAATTACAACAAATCCAAGAGTGGATTTACACTGTGCAATACCTGTCTATTATTTGAATTTTAATATTGACTTAAGGAAAACCAGATCCTGAGCCATCCATAAAATCCCAAAGGTGGTCACACAAATATCAAGTATCTCTACAGTATCTCAGCGATGTTTTGTTGTTTAACTATCACTCCCATTTTATGGTGGGTGAAATAAGATACGGACACTGAATAAATTACTGCAGAAGAAACTAGGGTGTGAATTTAGACTGGTCTCAAAAGTACGTGCTCAGATTTATTCCAAGATAAACAGTGTGTATATCCTGGTTTACAAAGCGCAAAAGGAACTTCTAGTTAATGATGCTGCAGTTATTGCAGGCTCTGCACTTGTGCAGACACGGCTGCCACAGGGCAACTGGTGTGCTATGTATGTGATGAAAGTAGCTTTCAACAGTGCTCACCTGATGGAGGGTTCATTTGTTTCAGAAAGGATACAGATCTATGCCAAAATTGTCCACTTCATGTTAGACTAGTTAATCACTCTAAATTCTTTCCACTCCTATCCCAAAGCACTGAAGTTATAAACTAATTTCTAGTAAGATCTGGAGTTTTCCTTGGGAGAGAAAGAGGGTGATTCATATTTCCAGTTATTTGAATTTATTGCCTAGTCTAATTTTCTCCAGCAGATAAAGTCCAGATTTCCAAAAGAGTAGCAACATCTTGGCTGTCTGAAAACTTAATACACTATACTTTGCATTTTCCACAGAAAGAAAATACTGCAACAGAAGACAGAGCAAAAATAAATATTTCTGAACAAGGAAATGACCTTTCAGAAGTATAACCCTACCTGAGTTGTGCTTTAAGTTCAGTAAACCTGGGTCGTCTGCTAGGGTCGTACGCCCAGCACTTGGTCATAAGGCTGTAGAGGGTAGGAGGGCAGTTTGGAGGCATTGGGAGCCGCTCACCGTTCTCAATTCGCCCAATCACATCATTGTTCTTCACTCCCTGGAAGGGCTTTACCCCATGCATTAGGATCTCCCACATACACACACCTGAGAAACACACACAAGAATTTTTTTCCCCAGCGTGAGCAAACGACAAAAGAAACAAACCTCAACTTTGTACAGCCAAACAACGCAATTCCTTCCGAAACTAGCGCCAGGGAACGGGATCGGACTTACCGGCCGGCAGCAGAGGGGAGTGATGTGCAGTAGGATTACACACACAGCATCAACCCAAACTATTTATGAGGAAGCGTGACCCAGAGCTGGCTCACAGCAGCCTGGCTTCACATTTAATTACCTTTTACCTATTGTAAATCAGAACAGTTCTCATATTCAAATCTACTCTTCTACGAGGTAGAATGAGCTGTGTTTGCTTTTCCCTTTGACTAGCTCCAACTGGCTTGTTTCAACACGTGGAGTGTTTTTCCACTTTCAGGGTGTTTTAACACTGGCATTGATCCAATTATTTTTTTCTTTTTGTGCTAAAACTCTGTAATAAACCAGTTTCTGTTGAAACTAGGTTAAAAGCACAGCCGGAAAAATGGTCTGTCAGTTCAGGATTGGCTAAAATGTTCCAGAGACTGCCATTTTTCTAACTGACTCTACTGGAGTTTTCTTCACATTATTATAAACCTGCTAAAATTCAAATACCCTTCACTTAAAAGCATTTACATTCTATTTTGTAAAGAGGGCAAACTCTTACTTGACTGTGCTGCTGTTTTCAGGTCTCATCACTTTTGCTCCTTTACACAGTCTGTCTTTGTTCCATCTGTCCAGGCCAGTACACTGGACCAATTTCAGCACATGTGATCAGATTCGTATAAAAACATGAATATTCCAGAAAAAAGACTAAGACTTCAGAATATTCCTATACACCCTTATTCTTACTCAGCTTCTGCTCATGTTTTGTAAGCTAGCAAGAGCTATGAAAGACAAATTCTGTGGGAATCTAGCATTAAAGATCTGGAAGGTGGATGTTGTGGGGGCTGTTCTATACATTAATCAAGGCAGCAGTCATATCACCAGGCAAATCATAAAAGTGAAATTATAAAATAGAAACAGCAGGTAACAGTGGTGTAAGAAAAATAAATCAAAGGGAAAAAATACAGTGAAAAAATCATCTGTGTTATGACTACAACCTGATTTACTTGTACATTCATTTCTGTGAGCTTCTTACCAGGGGCAAAAAAGCATTTAAAACTTCAGGCTTACTCAGTAAGAAAAAAGAAAGAAAAACACAGAGCCGAAACACTGCTGAAAGAAAATGAATTTTCGGAAGGTTCAGTACCAGATAGCTGGAAATTATACATTTCTAGTAGTTAAAATGAAATACCAAACTTCTCCAACAGGACATTTAAGACACACCCCCCCACCACCATGGGCTATTCACTTACCAAACATCCACACATCACTAGCTGAGGTAAACCGTCGAAAGTTGATTGACTCTGGAGCCATCCATTTGATAGGTAACTTTCCTTTGGAAGCTAGAGGGAAGGCAAGACAAGGCACGCTGTTATTCCTGCTACCGAGCTCAAACTGATTTTGTTCTCAGGAAAACAATTTGTAGGCAAAATCCATCTCTGGTGAAGCTCTTCAACTACCAAATTTCATACGAGAGATTTCTGCACCATCTGACCAGTTCTGCTGGTAGTCTGCTCTTTGCCTAAATATTCAGACTGACTGAGCTTCTTCAAGTTTTAAGTTAACTCTTTCTGTGACTTAAATCAGACATTCCCTTGCGAGTAATCTTGTTAAGCATACACACAGGAATTTACTGCTATCTATTAAACTGTTGAATGACACACCTTTTTACACAACATCTAGACCAAGACTATCTGGTTAATTCCTTTTCACTACTCAGTGTTCTGAGAAGCAGTTGTGTTCTAACTGGCCTGCAAGAAGGATCCAGAGTGTCAGCTTACCTTTATAGTAAGTACTGTCTTCCATGTATCGGGATAAACCAAAGTCACCTAATTTCACACAGTCAGTGGCAGATACCAGCACATTTCTAGCAGCAATATCCCTGCCAATCAGAGGAGACATGATTTGTAGCCATTTAAAAACTGAAAGTGGTGAAATATCAGTATAACCATTAATGTCAACATCAGAGGACAAAAGTTTTATCTTTGTCTATTTAAATATCAGTGGCTGAGAACTTCTGGCAGTTAGAACTGACGGAAAGAAGAAAATCTTTGTCCTGATCCTGTGAAGGGAACAAATTGGTTTAAGATCTCAGTTCTGTTAGAGACTTCCTAATAAGGAGCCATGATTTTAGTGATGCCAAAGGCGTTATGAAAGGACTCTGTCACTTTGCTCTTGCAGCTTCCCAGATGAGACAACGTGTCTGCTGACTCTGGATTTCAGCAGGTTCGATGAAGTACTGACAGAATCAGGTGTGAGTGCAGCAAACTGAGTGTCACTATCTGGGCCCATTTTGGTATGGTAGGAATAAACTCTCTTTTGAAATACTATTGCTAGAGGTGAAATAAACACATATGCATGTAGATACACATATGCACACATACAAACATGTACATATAATATAGAATAGGAATGTATTTAAAGACAGATAAAATAATCAAGTTAAAAATGAAATTCTACATGACAATTGTAAACTTTTAATTGCCTACAGCAAGAGGCTAGAGCCAGTCTTTTCTCCCTGGAAAGCTCATCTTCAAATTCAAGGGAATAAAATTCAAAGCACATCTAGAAGGATATTTAGGTTCACTTTCTGGTTAAGCAAGTACTTGTATTTTAGAAAGATTTTGTTTTCCTTCTTTTTTACTGAAGGAGTTGGCTGCCCCTTGTTTTGTTTTTCTGTATTTGGAAGGTTACCGGTTACTTGCAGCTGCAGAAACATCGTAACAACAAAGCAACAACTCAGCTGAAACCTGTTCTGATTAAAATCTGGCATCATCCTGAGTCAATCTAGGAGTGGGCCAGCAGGTGTCACTCTTGAAAAGGGTGTCGTGCTGGTGGCAGTGTACGAAACGACAGACCAGCATGAAGAATGACATAAACCAGGCAAAGTGTTTCAAAGTATGGCTGCCACACGTTCATCGTACATCCAGGAGACACGCAAAAGGAAGGCTTCGAGAATCCAACTGTGTGTTGTGTTTGTCTTCACTTGAGCAAGTGTACAGAACAGACAGAGGATCACCCCTCAGAAGTCTCGTCATCTAGGACACCTTGTATTCCCTAAAATGTGAAGTAGTTACATATAAAAATAGACATGTGCACACAAGGACATACGTATCTTTATGCAATCTTACCTATGTACAAATCTTTTGCTCTCTAAGTAGGCAAGTGCTGTGCTAAGCTGGTAAGCGTAGAGTATCAGAGAGGCCAGATCCAAGCTGTATTTTCTTACTTGCAAAAATGATCTCAACTTTTTTGCGCAAACAAGGAAAGAAAGGGAAGAAGTTAGGACAAATAACAAATCTGAGCAAGTCGTATCTCAAACTGCAAGGTTTGTGTGAGTGTCAGTGGGTACGCTTTCCTTTAAGACTGGATGAGAAAACAAAAGCACTTGTCACAAAGAAATTTGACATTGGGTTAAATTCAAGCAGTCTTTTCTACATGAAAACTGCTAGCCAAACAAACCAACCAAAAAAATAATATCTGTGCACTGCTTTCAGGTTTCTTTTGAAGATTGAGAGCATACACTGCTGCTGTTCCAGAGTAAGGCACTCCTGGACGTTGTACGTGTTCTTGCCTTGAGAACCGCACATGGGTTTGGCCTCAGTAACTTCAGAACCAAAGAGCAGGCAGGCAATCTGAACACCAGCAAGATCAGAACTGTTTCGGAAGCATTCCTTTTAATCTGCATTTCCTAGAACAACTGGATTTAGTTCAATGTGTCATTTTTAAAAACTAGATTCCAAGTGTAAGGCAGTTAGGACCTAAAGGAAGCTGGCACTTAAGAGTCTCCATATAAATGAAATCAAGGTTTTGAAAAGTGACTGGGGCACTGGAAAGGAAATCTATAATTTTTTGACAGCAAATGAAGGTTTTTGTGGTTGTCATAGTTGGTGGGGTTTTTTTGTTTGTGGGTTGATTGTTGATTTTTGTGTGTGTGTGGATGTGGGGTTTTTTTGTGTTGTGTTGTTTTTTTTAATGTGTGTGTTTTTCTCTTTTGTGTTTATGGGGGGGTTGGTTGGTTTTTTTTTTGTTGTTGTTTGTTTGTTTTATTTTGAGGGTTTTGTTGTTGTTTTTTTTTGGTTTTTTTTTTCCCCCCCCTTGGACAACGTACTCAGTATGATAATGACAATTACTATCTTACAACCCAATAGGAAATATCACTTCAGCTCACATTTTCAGAAACATGTGGCTCAAAGAAAGCAAATCCATTACAACACCTGAGATCTAGTTTTGTTTAAACCATTCATCTGAAAGACATAGAAATGAGGAAAACCATCTTATCAAGACTCTTTGCTGCAGAGGATGTACAGGAAAAAAAAACCAACCAAACAAAAAAAACAACCAGCAGAAATTCAGTTTCAAAGGAAAACACAGTATTAGGAATAATGAAAGATGCATCACATATTTCACTTCCAGAAAGCATGCTTGCAAACGCTGTTTAAATGACATCATATTGTCATCTTGACACAGGTCATGCTCTCACTCTGGAGCAGCAACTGAATTATCTGAAAGCTATGACTACCTCACTTTGGTATGAGCTGATGCAGTTCCCTCACTGTTAGATCAAGCCCTGCCATTCCTGTCTGAGTCCGTAACTCTGCAGACAAGTGTGATAGCATGTTTGAGGAGAGTTCCTTTGCAATTAGTACCTAGAAGGGATTTTTTCAGTCTGCTGTAAAGCCACCTGTGTGCTTACAGAGAGAAGAGCGCAGTTACGAGAGGGTTTTTCATACCTCTCCAAGTGTACAGAGCTCCATGATTATCCAAACTGGGTTTTCTGTAATAACTCCAATGAGCTTCACAATGTGAGGATGATCGAACTGACGCATTGTTACTGAAAGGAAAAGACACAAGTTAGTATGTCACATAAAACAGCTTTTAAAAAATAAAAAGTCAGTTGAAAGCATTTAGTCTATGACCAGAAAATAGAACCACAGTTCTGCAGCAGTATCGTCTGGTCATCTCATGTTCTGCAGGCAGGATGAAGCACTGCTTGCTTTAGTAAACTGCTGGGGAACGTGCAAGTCAAGTCAGGTTCTCTGGCTCTTCTGCCCTGGCTGAGCATAACACAAGTTCACATAATGACCTATCGAACCAGTGGGTGACCAATTAATCTGTGCAATTCTACGGGAAGAGGAGGAAGAAGAAAACAGTGTGGATAATTCAATGCCTGGAAAACATGTGTGTTAGCTTATGACACAGACTAAAACCTCATCTAATCACTGCATTTGCATCTCATTTTATCTCCTATGGACTTAATTTTTCAGTCTCAGCAGTGCAGACACAGTATATTTTATGCAGTAAGGCATACAAAACATAGAATCATTGAATGGTTTGGGTTAGAAGGGACCTTTAGAGATCATCTAAGTCCAACCCTGCTGGCACAGGCAAGGACGCCTTCCACTAGAACAGGTAGCCCAAACCCCCCTTCAACCTGGCCTTGAACACTTCCAGTCATGAGGCATCCACAACCTTGCTGGCCAATGCAGTGTAGTGCCTCAGCGCCCTCACAGCAAAGAATGTCTTCGCCACAGCTAGTCTAAATCTACTCTCTTTCAGTTTAAAGCCATCAGCCCTTGTCCTGTCTCTACACTCCCAGGTAAAGAGACTCTCTCCATCTTTCTTATAAGCTCCCCTTAAGTATGGAAAGGCCACAGCAAGGTTTACCAAGAGCCTTTTCTTGACTAAACAACCCAAATATACTCAGCTCAGAAATTGTTCCAGCCCCCTGATCATTTTTGTGGCCCTCCTCTGGATCTGCTCGAGCAGGTCCATGTCTTCTCTTCCCTTCCAAAGTAAATGGAATTTCAGAGAGGGTAACTACTTCTGACACCTCCAAAAAGCAGACATTGCTAAACCAGTTTATCTGAACCCAATGTCTGTATTAAAATCTTGGTAAATAAAGTGTATGTCCCAAACAAACCCCAATTATTTAGCTTTAGGGTTCTCCTGTGCTAATCTAACTCAATGTAATTTATGACTTCTGTAATGTGGAAATGCTGCTCCATTAATATAAAAATGAAGCAGGGATACAGCTTAATTATCAAAGCAACGGAAAAGCAATTAACACCGATAGTTTTTCATCATATGGTCTTACCAGCTTTAAACATAAAACACTCCAGTTTTGGAAAGCACTTCCTATAAATTAATTCAATGTCAGCTGACAAATTCACAAATTCAGAAAGGTAGTAGAGTCACTACATCATTTTGCTATCCAGGCAGTTTGTATTTTGGCATATACAAAGGCATTAGCAGCAATACATTGCTATGCAAAAGCAGACAAGAATGAAGAGAAAGGTGATGATCATAAAAACATTTTTTTTCATCTACTTTTCATTCTGAGATATTCCTCCTTGCAAGAATCAATATTAAATCTTTTCAGCATTGACAACTCCACCACAAGCCACACAACCACCACAACTGAAACACAAGAATATTTTAATATTCTTAATATTTTAACATTAAAGTACTTTAATATTCAAATATTAGGAAATACATTTCTTAATTTAGTAAAATAACCAACTCTGTCTCTCCAGGTATTGGAAGAGTCCTCTTAAAAAACAGTGTATCCTCTGAGAGAGTTTGCCATTGGAACACAAATGAAAGGTAACAGATGGGAATGAGAGTAAAAAAACAAGAAAAAAACCCACACAGACCTAAAAAAACCCACACAAAAAACACAACAGAAAAAAACCACACACACATATAAAAAAGAGAACTGGCAAAACTATTAAATCAAACTTGAAAAGCATTATTTATCTGTCTCCTACGCTGGCATTTCCTAATCTGTCAAGCTCAAAGCATAATAAGGAGCCTTCAATGAGCAATTATTTTCTACACAGGTAAGAGACAACAGCCTACCTTTGCCTCCTAAGCTATTACTATAAGCAATGGTATTTACTTTTACAAGTAGAAAGGTAATGGAAGAAAAAAAACCCAGTAATTTAAGAAAAAACTGACATCCAAAAATAAGAAGTGATGAGCCAGTAATGCAGATTTTCTGAACAATTAGTAAAAATTCCTTGAACAAAGGAATAGTGAATAAAAGCACAGTGTAACACCTGGCCATAACCACATCATTTACTGATATAATACTATATATATATAAAATACAATACTTTCACAAGATGTACACATCTACAATAGCAGAGAACTGGCAAAAAATAAGGCCCAAGTTTCCTATCTTAATTTGCTTACAGAAGCAAACTGTTTGGGGAATGCAATTTTTGTGGACAATTATCTAGAAAATGCGTTGATTTCCATAATTTTTAATTCTGAATTTTCAAAACGTATCTCTCACGGAGATAACAACTTCAGCAACTTTGTTAACAAAGACAAGCCTCTAAAGGAATACACTGAAAGAAGTGCTATGGCTTTTTAAATTCACTAAGGAGGAAGAAGGAAAGGGAACTTTGGATCTCTAATACTCCGAAAGTGGTTCTGAAGTCTTACAGGAGTCTGACATCACTGTCCAGTTTAGAATTGAAACAAAGAACCCACACCTAACCATGTCCACGGGCAACGCAAGGGTGGAAAGCAGTCCTCCTGGCACATACAGCACAAGAGGAAAAGGTCACACTACATATTAATAGAAGATTTATGGTAGCATCAGAAGTTTCTGGCACGCACGGCTGCAGTCTTTGCAAGAACCAGTTAGAGAAGCTACCCAAAAGAAGTACTGTAATACTCACAGGCTTCTTGTAAGAACTTCTCTCGAACGCTGTCTGAGGTGCAGTTTTTACATGTTTTGATTGCAACAGCCATAGCTGGATTTTCCTGAAAGACATTATTGAGTAAGAACTGAAATAGAGCCCACCAAATGCCCTTTAAAACTCCAGCAAAGCTTCTTTAGAGATAATGACCATTTACTAAAGGAAAGCACATTTTGAGAGCGTCAATACTCAAATGCCACTATAATCAAGACACGCGACATTTCCACTGAATGCACCCAGGAAATATTTAATCCATGCAGTGCTGAGATGTCATTCATACAAGTTCTTAATGGGTTGACAGCAGCTGAAGTATTTGAAAATTAAGCTTCTGCATTAGGTATATGCCCAAGGCCTAGTATGCCTTCTTTCCAACTGGGAACTGTCTGTTATTTAATGGGAAGATTACAAATTAACCTGTCCTGGGAAGGCTACAGGGCTGATATATGTCAGCACCTGTTTTTGTAAGGCCAGTGAGAGCTGAAGATACACAAATTTATGTCCTGTGTCTGCTCACGCCCACTCTAGTTCAAATCTATTTTTACAAACATTATCAGAGTTAGAATAATACTTTTATTTTGCAGGCTTAAATCTCTATTTTCTAAGTTACTCAAACATATCTCTTCAAGTTTACTTTGCAGGAAAGGTTACTTACTGAAACCTTCTTCTCATATATAAACTGACTGAAAAGCTGGTGATACCTTCAGATTATTTTCTTTTGAAATCAGGATTCAATAACCAACACTGGATGAGACCTCTGGAGCCTGCCAGACAAATCCCACTCCAGGTGTTACAGATACCTCGCAACCAACATTAGCATCAAAAGAAGAGTTTTGGTGTCTGCAACCAGCAAATACTCCAGACATTTTGAAAAAAGAGACTATAGGAAAATGCCTGATATCAGGGGTTTGCTGATATTTTGTTTTCAGATAAGGAGACAAAAAGCTGAGGATTTATCAGCCTGGCAACAGTCTGTGTACTGAGCAGCAAACACTTCTAAATGACAGCTCTGGATTAATCGCACGGTAAATCAGCCTTTAAAGACGGTCTTATTTGAATTGCTTACATCTGAGCAGTAAGATCCCACCTGTATACGTACATGTTCCATTCAGTATCCTATAAATACAGGCTGGTTGGGGTGTTTCAGGAATATTTAGTAGTACACTGCATTCTAGAAGAGGTAGATGCTGCACAGTCACTAGAATAAGAACTTTACAAGTTCAATGAACAGGGATAAATGAGATTTTTCAGATTCAGGTTTCAGCTAGCAGAACAAGAAGCCAGAAATCTCCCCTACAATTCTGCACGCAAGCTGAATATATATATATGAGGATGGCAATGCTACCATGTTATTGTAACTAATCTGTCATCTATTCTAAGAATTCTTCAAAAAGTGTAAGCTACGCTCTGTGACCAATACATTAAAATTTAATAGTGTTGCTTTCCCTTCACTTATTCAAGCATTTTAAACATGGTCAGTTTCTTACTGATAGAAGGTATCAGCAGGTTGCCATTTAAAAAAAACTCATACTAGACACAGGATGACTGAATAAAAATGGTTTTCCAATTCAAGAAAAAGAATGGAGGGAGACAGCAATTCCTGAACAACAGTCCCTAGGAAAAGGGGTCTTTAATTGGTTTTACAGAGCACTGACATATCCACAGTGCCCCAAGTTCAGTGAAATGTTACTCCTCAAGTACTCCTGTTAACTTGGGACAGGGTGAAATGAAAAATAAGAATCTCCCTATTGCAAAGTGTATCAGATCTGTTTTTCTAAATGAAGGTATGAGAGGAGACTTCAAACTTGTCTGAAATAGGTACCATTTATCCTTCCTTACTTAAATATTGCATTAAATATTTATTTATTTTACCCACCAAGCCCGGGACCATAAGCAGCTCTTTCTGGCAAATACAGTTTCTGAAGTCAGGACTAGACTGTTGTCTATCGAAAATCCAGACAATTTCTTCAAATGAGAAATAAATCTACACTTGCAGAATGAGTTTATTATAATCTTGAAATTGAATGAAATTAAGTAATTTCCCAGCTTGCTCTTGCCTTTTTCCACAAACTTATGTTTTCACCCCTTTAAAGTGCAATCTTAATCTTTGTGGCTGCAGTCTAGAAAACCACATGAGCACCGGCCTAAATTACACCGGTCCTGTCAACCTCACTGGTTTCACCGAGGTGACTCTTGTGCCCTGGGGTTTTGATGGATACTCAGTATCCAAGTATTTTACACCATCTCTTTCAGGATATTAACATACAAGATTATTTGTGAGAAGTATAGCGAGGTGCTCACTGGAGACACAGCCACACTGGGCTAACATTCCTGTCCCTCTGCTGTAGGCTGCTGCCCTTCCAGACTAAAACTTCCTCTATTTCAGCACAGAAGTTAGATGGGTTTATCCTGACATAGTTGGCAGATTCTGCACTGAATGCTGAACCCAAACCCAAGCCAGGCTGAACACCCACAAACACAGTTTGAAACTTTGGTAAGGGTTCTAAAGCACTGAAGGCTCAATGTGGGAGTATGGTCAAAGGTTGCCATGCTTGGACACGCTCAAAATAAAGAAGAGAGTGTATGGTTGAGGGCAAAAGAAATGCTTTCTAATTGCAACATGGTAAATATACCCTATATGCTAATTATTCTGAAAAATAAACCACAAAGGCAATTTTTGATTGTTCTGAAAGACTCAGACCAAGGCATCTAAGGAATACATTTTTTTTTAAATCTCATTTTTGAACTAGAAAGGTTTTATTGTTCATTTTCCTTGCAAAAGCGAGGCTTACCGGACTCATGTAAACTCCTTGGTGCACATCCCCGAACTGTCCTTCACCAATGCAGCGCCCCAGTTCAATTCTCTCCCTTTGAATTTCATAATCTCTGGCTATAAGAATATAACGCACTTAGAGTATTAGATTTCTGAAGAAGGGCACAGAAAGAATCCACAAGACACAAAGCTCCAAGTCAGTCACTCAAATGCCTCGCGTATGAATAACTAGGATTAACATTTGCTGCACACCAACCTAAACAAATGCGGTGTACACACAGTGGAAACCTCTCAAACAAACGGCTGAACCAAAGCAATGCAAAAGGAATCGTGAAATCTTATTTGCTCAATTAATTACTATGCAGTATTTACTTCAATGCAATAAATGTAATTGAATCCTCCTTAATTATATAGCTAGTAAAAGATAAAGAACACAAATAGCCTAGGGCAGTATTAATGATACTAAATACAGCCTTAGCACACATCCCTTGCAATGTTTAAGAGAACTCCACTA
The DNA here is from genome assembly GCA_013399075.1 of Chloroceryle aenea. Lineage (NCBI taxonomy): Eukaryota > Metazoa > Chordata > Aves > Coraciiformes > Cerylidae > Chloroceryle > Chloroceryle aenea. Next base: position 81,849 of record VWZY01007780.1, on the reverse strand, counting down.
TGTGGTATTTTAGATCTTGGAACCATCAAATGAGCCCAGAGAATTTTTAAAGAGGCAACTGCAAGAAAAAATACAGAAATGAGCACGGCAAATAAAGATAAAATGAAAGAACACAATTTTGAGTGCACTACACCTCTGTCAGTTTGTAATGGAATTAAAATTGATATGCTTTGTGGACTTATGCAATTTTGTTAACTTCGTGGTTTAACAGATTGAGAACATCACTGATAAAAATGAGTCAGTATGTCATCAAAACATTTAATCAATTGCAACTGAATTACTTCATTTGCAATTTAATTTCTAGAAGACATGGAAAAATATTTCAGGAGTAGCAGAAAAGCATGCACAGTATATGTTTTCACCTCTACTTGTATTACTCAGCGAAAAAACAACATATAACCAACCAGCTTAGTTAGGACTTCATGACTGATGACTTTGACTTCATTACACTACAGAAAGAACGTCATCTAGAGCTGGATAACAAAGCAGTAAATGCCTTTGTTACTTCTTTTTTTACTTCTGCATTTTCCTCTTTAAAATCCCAAAGCTGACGGGTTTAACTATAAATAAATAAAGTTTATTAAATGAAAGCGAATAGTAAACTTAAAAAATCCACATCATTCCAAATTGTAAGCACACGGGGATGGGTAAAGGGTCTCCTGTTACCTTCATCTATTCCATAGCTTTCTGCAGTGCAATTAAGAGAAAAATCAAATGCTTACTTAGATATAGCTTCTTAAATTCAAGACAAGGACAAACATTTTTAAACATTTTTTCTCTTTAAATGAAGAAATAACTGATGCAATTTTAAGTTTACATTAGCAGAAGTCACAGGTCTGTTCTTGTGATCCTTTACCGACTCAGTCCTTTGAGAGCTCAACACTTGAGTCCACTTCAATCCACCAAAGCACTTAATGAATTTCACTTCAAGAGCCCATCTCACAGGCTTTGAATTGAAGGCATACTTAAGTGTTCAGCACCATTTAGGGCTGGGCCCACAAGTAATTATTTCCATGAGAATTTAAATGAAAAGTTTAGAAAGAAAGAAAAAAAAATCACAAAAAAATAGCACATTAACAAAAAAGGGACATCATTTATGACAGTACTTTTTGATGTTGCAATTATTTGAATAGAATCATGTAGTGACTTACTGCAAGACATTCAAAACACATTGTTTATTTCTGGAAAACATATATTCTTGCTTTTTAAATATTTATGTTCAAATATATATGTTTTTCAAAACATATATTCTTGCTTTTTAAATATTTTCCACGGTAGTGGAAACTATCTTGTAAACACTTAAGTGATTATGAAACATTCCTGCCACACAGTAAACTCTAGAAATCATAACATACATTCATGGTTCTTCAGCAGAACGTGGCACCAATTTAGCACCACCCTCCCCTCTTTCCCCAAGCAAACCCCACTTGCTGCAGGTGTGCCTATCAATGGACTGTCTATTGCTGCAGAAACCCTCAGCTGCCCAAATGCAAGGGTAATTTCACAGACACAACTTTGAAAATCAGCATACTAGACTTCCACGTTCAATTAGTTAGCCTTACCAGTTTCAGATTAGATTTTAATTCAAATATGCCACAAGACCAACTCCTTGTGGTGGCTAATGCATCATTTTTTTGACTTCAAAGATGAGGACTCAGAACTTTGAATTTTTATTTTTGTTCCTAAAGTCTCATCTTTAACAAAATTGCATGGGGTACAGACGACTCTCCTCTATCGTGGGATTCTAGAGCAGCACGTCTGTCACAGAGCAAGGGTGAGATACAGTTACAACAGCAGCACACAGAAGCTTTCCAAATTGTTTGCTCTTATCACAGAATTAGCATCCAATCTTTCTGTAAGCGTTGTGTTCGGCATCACAATCAAAAAAAATCTACATTTTGAGACATAAAAACAATTTCACTGTCAAGTCCCCGACAGCAGCAAAACAGAATTTGATTTTATTTGCTTCAAAAGCTGAACTTGAAAAATGCTAAGAGTTTTCAAAATGTCATAAAGTCTATTTTCTTTGCACACGTGTTACTTAAGGCTGAAATGTAAGATTCAGTTCCTGCTGAATCGAAGAAGCTTTCAGACAGAAAAGTTCCCCAAGTTAATGACCATACTTACTTGATGGCATTGTGTAAGTATCTTCCTCATCTATAATCTCTGCATAGTCATCTGTCTCTGTAAAGGGAGGAATTAAGAGTTTCGGGAAAAGCAGATGAAAACAATTCTCCAGAACAGCATCTCCAATTTATCAAGGCTGCTGTGTCACAACCGCCAACCTCAACACTGCTGGGACGCACTCACAATAGCATGAATAAAACTTGCTCATGCATAATTTATGGTATGATAATGACCTCAGTGCCAATTATTCTACGTCACATAGATGCATTCAACAAGGAATAAAAGGAAAATTCATTTGTGTTCATGTTCTGTAATTTAAACTCATCTAAACTGATGGCTTAAAATATTTTTAACAGCAAATTCCACTGCACTAAGGAGAAAACATTATTAATGGATTAAATTGCTTTACCCTTGATAAAGTGTGAACAATAGTTTCCTAGGGTTTTTTATGTCAAACAGGAAGAACAGGCAGTAAAGATGTTCCAGGGCAGAATCTACCTACTGTCAGTTTAGTAAGACAAGTTATTTTCCAAGAGTCTTCTAAAGCATAAAGATCTTTTAACTACACTCTTGACTTACACCCATTTTTCTTGCATTAAGTCTCAATTTTCCTTTTTTTTTTAATGGAAACTCATCACCGGTTCTGCTGTTAGGAATCAACACGTCATGGACAGTGTTTCAGAACAACCAGTTCTCAAAATTTGAATAAAAATGTCAGTGTATTTCTTCTTCTGTTTACACTTTTACATCATCTGTTCTCAAAATGGTTTACTATCTGAAAGATCTTCTCTTGCTCTCAAGAACTTTCAGTGTGTGTAGGTCATTTCCTAATGGTCAGATAAATTCCTCCAGGGGTTACAAAACCAGTCCACAACAGCGGGATAATTTTTACCTTCAAGACTCTTAAATAGTACTCACTAACTTCAAATGCATAGAGAGGTTCTCAAAACTGAGTAATTTCAAATCCATTAAGCAGTTTTCATGGTTGGTTTCAGGTGAACATACTGGGCCACCAATAAAGGCCTGATTTACTCCCCCTTTCTCCCCATCTGCCCTGGAGCATATATATAACCCTACACCTCCCTGACACCAAGTCTAGAGGTACTGGTTTTTGAATGGCAAACAGGACAAAGCCACAGTGAGAGTGGAAAGAAAGATGGGACGATCCCTTCTGGCAGCAGCCCTCAGTTCACCCAACTTAAGCCAACTCTGAAACCAGAGCAAGGCTCATAAATATTATACACATACATGAACAAGAGGCTTAATTTTCAGACAAATTGAGTATTCAACAATTAGGGAACTACAGGTTGCCTATAACCTTTGAAGTCCAACACACTTCAGTAGTTTCATGATCCTAAGTTTGTACTATTCAAATAAAATTAAAGCTACTTTTCTTTCAAACTCCTGTAGGAATATACCATGTCCTGTGAAAAAAGGAAACCCTATGCCATTTAAATTTTTGCTAGGCAATTTCTATTTAGGACAAAGCAAAAGAAGAGTCGTCTACTGAAAATTCAATTCATTATAATGACATTGCACAATTCTAAACAAGCAGCATACTCCAGATGCACTAATCCCTGGGTGTGTTTTTTCCTCCCTACTTTATAAAAAAATGTGGGTTTTTTAAGAAAATAAACCCTGGCTTGATCTAAAAAATAAGCATCTGTTAGAAGTCATTAGTGTGACACCAGCATGACAGGGAGAAATCACTCTGCTCCCTTGTAATATTGTGGTAAGATGTTTTTAACTTTTATCGAGTGTGGTATATATGAAGCAGGCATTTTGGGTACCATGAAGTTCTTAACCTTTCTAATAAAATGGTCTGAATGATGAGGTTATAAACGTTATTTGAGAAGAATTGTAAGATGTGTGGAAGCTAGAACTGGTGCCACACTGGGCTTTAAAAAGCCAAAACATTTGTCACACCAGAGTATGGAACAGACCTTACAAGAATGTGATAAATGGCTTGGCTTGTTCATCTCTCTGTTTTAAATTAATGAAGCTAATTCATAATAAAAGCATTATCAGAACACTGCAGAGCACTTTACGTGGTTTTGATACATCACCCAAAACCATCCTGAAACCAAAGGGGTTTTCAGTAGCCAATCCACATAAATGAAACATATGCAATAACTAAATAACTATTTCGTGTTACGTATTTAACACTCTGGAGAGGAACGTATAAGAAGAATGCAGAAAATAATTCCTATACATGTCTGGCATTGTTTCTGGGAATCAGAGGAAAATTACATCAAGGCATTAACAGTTGATGTGCTCAAAGTGTTCTGCACCAAAGATAACAGCCCCTTCTTCACGTGCAGCCTTTACCACATGATCAGATCTATATACAGTAAGACTATTACCGAATCTGCCAAGACTGTATGTCAGGTAAAAAATAATCCAAAACCTACGTGGAGTCTAAAGGAAAACTCAGCTGGGCAAGGCTCTCCAGGCTGCTTCTCAAAGCACGTGCTATAGCAGTCTCAAGAGCTAAACACTCCCAACAAAGCAGAGATTCCAGATGCTCTGCCTTCAAGGCTCATGGTAAATCTAGAAATACTAAGATTTAAAAATAGGGCTCACTGCTGCTGCTCTCTCACATTTTACAACCAGTACTGAACCTTTTCACTTGTTGGGTCAACCCCAGATTCCTCTAGCTGGAAAAAAGAAGAGATTGCTTCCGGACAAAGCTGGTGTTGTTGATACAGTGGAATGAGCCAATTTGAGCTTTACTAAATCTGAATGCATTTATTCAAGAGAAAAACACCTCATCCTAGGCCATTAAATGCGTAATAGCTAAGCCATGATCTTAATCACCTGTTTGAAATTTTCATTTTTATGATTTTTCCATTTATCAGAGCCCTTTATTTATAAAATAAGATAAACTATGTAGGATTAGCATCTAAAATACAATTTCTGAATTTGTGGCAGAAAAAAACGTCCTTCAAGTCTTTAATCTTTAAGAAAAGAAAGAAAATTGGGGTATTATTAGCTTTGATTTATATCTGAAGGACAGAAAGGAGATGAGAAATTATACACTCTTTATGTTTTACTGAGGAAGGAGATAAGACAATATCTCTATTTCTTCTTATCGCCTTTCTTTGCGTGCTGCTTTTTATGCCCTTTTAGTACCTCCTACTTACAACAATAAATATGCATACAATACCAGTAGTAGCACTTTCTTTTTTTTTCACAATATCAGATAGAATCCTTTAGAAAAATAGCTTTAAAATCTCTTTAAAAACCAAAAGACAGCAAATCCGTGTCTTCTATAAAAAGACATCAAGTCTGGATATGTTTAATATTTTGTAATCAGTTTCAAAGTTCTGAAGAAAAACATAGAAGTCTGTCTTTAAAATTAGCAATTGGAGTAGCTGAAACCTCATTAATATTTCATGTATTCAATCTACATCAATTTATCTCATACAGGTTCATTTTATGCAATGAGCAGCGGTGGACTCCAGGGCACTTTGATGCCACCATGCCTTTAAAGCATCACTTGGCAGACTCATTTCTCATTTGTTACACCCATTGATCTCACCAACTGACCAAAAAGCCCCTGTTGGATACAACCATTCCAATCAAACTGAACACACACTCTTGCAAACCCAAACCCCTTCTTTGCATTGTGCCAGAACCCTCATTGCAAATGCATGCAATACCAAATCCCCGTGTCTTTCAAATCCTTTTTTTTTTCCTTTTTCAATTCCAGTTTAGCAGAAAGTGTTAGTAGCACAGCCTGTGAAGTACAATATTTATTGGCTAATGTCCAAAGCAGACTGCTTTTTAATACTAAAATCTGTATAGAATTTATTACTGAAATGTGCATTAAGTGGTATATGGATGTAAGAGTTGCATATTGCACGTTAGTAACACACAGACTAAAAAACATATTACCGTCCCCACTAATTTCATCTGCAGATCCAGGTGGCATGCAAGGAAAGAGAAAAACAGGGGGAGAGAGAAGGGACAGAGAAGGGGGAGGGGAAAATATACTATTAAATTCATGAGTAATCCAAAAGTATTCAGACTGCATGTATATTATATACCTGACTCAAGAGAAACCAGAAAAGTAGCAGAATGTAAGACTCCTCACCTAAAACCCAAGGGACAAAGTTAAGTTCTAAGAAACTTGTATGATGAAACAGAGTTAATGACTTTCAAACAGAAATTTACAGAAAAATTAGATTTGGGAGTGGAACTATTTTAATGAATTGTTAAGAAATGCCAATTTCTGGTTTAAGTCAATACTTCGCTATAAAATAGATGGGCTACAGCCAGGTGAGTCAGTTTAGTCTGACTTTTCACACAGTACAACTTTGGGTAACTAGAGTTGGTGTTCACCCTTTCAAAGAAGTGCACTCCTGTGCTATCACTAAGACACGAACCCTCTAAGTGGTCATTATACAGAGCATATTGCAGTTATAGAAAGCTGAAATTTAAACAAATGGCAAACAGAGGACTCTACTGGGAAGCTGTTCAAATGAGCACCAAATTCCACATTTATGGTAGCAGCCCTACTTCACACCGATACCCACAGCACAAGCTAATGCACTTCAGACAGTTGTTATATTCATTTATAAATGGAAAATGAGCATTAACATTGCAAAAGTAACGCACATATTACTCCAACTCTTCTTACCCCTAACAAAGCCAAACTGGTCCAGACCAAATGCTGAACCAGTATGCAGCCAAAAAGCATCACTGTAGTCAATGTTTAATTCAAAGTGATCTTAGCTGATGCTTATTGTTGCTATTCTAGTTCATCCATAAGCATGCTGTATCAGGGGTCCAAGAATGAAGTAAAAAGATATCATCCAAACACCCCCACAAGTATACAGGGGCTACATAGAGATACAAATGAAATGATGAAAATGTTTGTCATTGCACATTGATGATGCTTAAAACTGAGCCCCCCATAAAAACGGGGACCAGCAAAGTTCGTGACACTGCATGAAAATCCAATTCAATAGGAGGGAAAGGGGTAGGAGAAATTTAATGAAATTATTCTTGGAACTCTGTTTACCTGAGTAATAAAAAACCCCCAGTAACTGCGTTAGTATGTGCAGCTTTTTGAGTTAACAAGGCAGCCCTATACAAAGAGCAGTGCAGTACCCTTAGGCGACGGCTCATGGGAACAGAAGACGAAAGGGAGAAAGCGTCTAGCTTTCTTTACTTTATGCTGACAGTGATTGACTCCTTTACAAAGAGGCAAGAAAAGGAAAGAGAAAAACAGAAACAAATTATTTGGAAATAAAAGAAAAGAGACTGGAGAGAACATCTACAATGAATGAACACAAAAGTAAAGGTTTACATTACAACTCATTGTATACGCAAATGAATAAACGAACGTTGCTGAAACTCTAAAATGTATTTCCTACTTTCCTTAAAATTCACATCTACAACAAAGTTATTCTGATTTCGACTTTAAAAACTGAGACTACAATCTATTAAAAGGTCAGCTTTTGCCAACTACACACACCACCCACTGACAATGCAAAGAACATTGTCCATCCCAGAAGTGTAACCCACTTTTGCAAGCTCCACATCCAAGTTCTGCTGGCCAGTGCTAGAGCTGAACTTAAGTGGCAGTCACCAGACTTAAACATGGACATATTGACTTTCTGGATCCTTAACAGAACTTAACAGAAAACAATTACTTCACATAGCAGTTTTACATAGAACAAGGAAAAATATCATTCCTCTGTCCCACTGAAATACAACATTGATGTATTTTATGATCTGAAATCTGCCAGTGGAGTTTTATTCCCAGTGCAGGCCTGTCTCTCTGAGGATCTCTGGACAAACACCCTGTTACAGTCCTCACTGTTTCCTTTCCTAACCACCCTACTGCATTTCATTTGTAAAGTACTTCTCAGGAAAAAGAGAGATTTTTGAGTAGGAGAAAATACACAGAAGCCACAACTGGTTTCACAAGGTGAGAAAGGAGGACACAAGACAACACAAAGAACCTGAAGATAGCTGCCCCTTTTATTTCTCTTGCAATCTGCTTGCTCCTCTCTGCTTTCTTCTCTCTGCCCCCCCTCCCCCCAATCTCAGGCAACACGAGAGGTGGTTTAAAAAGGCAATCAACTAAAAACCTGCATCTTCTTGCTTGTTTCTTCACAGTCAAAACTGAAGAGTGAGGTCCAGCCACCTGAAGTTATAGAGGCTGGAGGTCACAGGTGTTAGAAGCCCAGTACCAGGGCAGCAGCGCACTGGCACGCACCAGTCAGTGGTGCAAGGTGTGCAAGAGGGGCAGAAAAGGAGATTTACATTTGAATAAAAGTAACTTCATATTTTTCATGGATTCTGGAAACCTAAGAACCACCAAAGCAGCTGTACTTCCACAAAAGCACCATGTTATGCACAGCTGTGCAGTTTTTAGTGGCCAGGTTTTGAGGAATAATGTGCAGAATTTTTTTAAAGGTGTATTGTGTTCAACCACTGTCCAATCTGGAGGCTGCAGGTTCAAGTTCACATCTAATGGGTAACACGATTACGTACAACCCATTCCTTGCTAAAATAGTAATTTTAATCCAAAGTTAAAACAAGTGGGTGAGTTCTGTCATTGTATCCCAAACAACAAAAGCAGTACTGGGGTGATTAAACCCACAGAAATCATTCAGCAGTTGTGAAAATGTGTATGCCATTGAAAATGACAGAATATTAATCAGATTCAATGCTAAAATCTAAGAGAGGTGCAAGGAGAGGGCAAAATTATTGAGTAAATTAGTGTATCTGTATTTCCAAGTATGCCACATTACTGCAATCCTAAGGACTTCCCTTCCTAACATCACACAGCGCAACTTTCAGCACTGTCATCCTAACACAGACCTGAGGTAACATTCATAGAAAGCTTTAGACACAGTATGAAAGAAAAGATAGCTATTTGAAGAGACTACTGAAAAGGTACTGAAATGAGAATAAAGGAATTCGATAGGCTGTCCTGAAACAGAAGAACAGGTATAGAGTCCCTGGAAGCAATGTAAGCCGTCTAAAAGGGAAGGGATGTTTCAACTCTTGACCTGTCTGCTCAGGCTACAAAGCTAATTGAAGCCTGAAATGCTGTCCACTCTTCACTGCTACAGGGGTAGCAGAAGCTGACTGAAACCTGACTATGAAGAGTCCATCGACGTGACAAAGGTGGTTTTAATTCATCATGCATGTGTCCTCATGTCCTGGGACACACACTCCAACTCATGTCCTGCATTTCAAACTTTGCCTTTATCATTTATTGTCTAAAGTTTGTTCAACTATTCTGCCACACTAAATGGAGAACTGCTTTGTCTAAAACTTACCACACCTTCAAGTGTAGCACATAAAAGAAAGTTTATTTAAGTAATAAGTTAATTCTATATTAAGTTAAAAAAAATAAAGGACATTCCAACACTTCTTCAGGAGCTTAGAGAGTACCTGCTCAAATGAATACTAAGAAGGATTTCCACCATTCCACACCAGCTTCCAGCTCAAATCAAATGAATGGATGACAAAGGAGGAGTGTAGGAGGGGTAGAACTCTTTAACCAATGACAGAGACTGAGGAAATCAAGGCAGTAGCTTCCTTGGCACTGATACAGAGGAAATCTGTTTACACTGTCTCAACACTTCATTCTGGTCTTCTTACGCATGATAAGAAGCATTTTAGTCAGTCTAAAATACAAATATATGATGACAACATAAGTCTATTCAGCAGTCATGGGAACCCGAAATACTGTAATTTATTAACTTTAAGGGTATATTTAACTACAGTATCTTATTAATCAGCAGAAAAGCCATTTGGGTTAAGAGACAAATAACTCCCTTTGTGAATTTGGAGACTACCTGTTCAAGGTTTGTAAAATTAAGCTGCAGCAAAGCTTAGGCTTGAATGTCTCCCTGTCCAGTGAATATACAGCACAGCTACAGCTGTACAAAGCCTTTATATTCCTCTAATTACTTAAGCAATTATATGTATGTAATTGATGCCACAACTTTCTGTTAGCTTATGTTAGTCTGCCTTTACAGAAGAAGTGGGATGTGGAGTATAACACAACTGAGCAGTAAAACAGTCATAAGCACTCAAGATATTTTTTTTTTCATCTTAAAAACTTAATTTTTACTTTTCAGCATTGCTTTTTGGAATGACTTGGTAAAATGAACATGAAAAAAGCCACAATTTTACAACCTCAAGCAAAGAACACCTTTTGCCCCTACCAACTAACTGAAATGGAACTAGGAAATACAAGTCTTACACAAGAAACTCTTTCAGAAAGAGTTGAGCACAGGGCAGACCTTCATTTTGAGCACAGCAATCACAGAACAGAGCACACACTGTGCTTTGCAAGCACAAGCGATTTATAAAATCTTACTTGTCTTTCCATCCTTGCTCATAGCTCTGCTTGTGATTAGCCCTTGTCATTCACACAGATGTTCAGGTCCTTTAGTATGCTCACATCTTCATGAAGAGCAGTTTTAATTTTGATACTGAAACCAGGTGAATAAATGCAGTGTGTTTTTTTCTCTTTGCTATTTTTTGCATTTGGACATTTGGCTTGTGCTGTATTTCAGCCTGTCCCAGGTAACCTACTGGAAGCCACTGCTTACAATCATAAAATCATTTAGGTTGGAAAAGACCCTTAAGATCAATAAATCCAACCATAAACTTGACACTACCAAGAACCTAACGTTGCCAAGACTTGTTCAACACTCTGGTTGTTCAGTACTCTCTGAAACAAGTGGGCCTAAAATGCCATACTCTGCAGCACTCCCTGTGAAGTAACGTATGAGCTGCAATTAAAAAAATTTACATCCACAGAATCCTCTAGAGAAAAAGAGGCAGAGCGATTAGCCAAGGGATGCAAAAGCATATTTATTCTTCCTAGGCATATATATATGAGCGAGGATGGGGAAGAAGAAACCAAAGAACTCTCTGTCAAAAAGAATGTATATAAAAAGGGAGCAAGCAAACTACGGCTTTATGGACTTCACTTTATGAAGAACTTCTTATATAATTGACAAGGTAAATTATTATTTTTGGAAATATATATATCAGGAAATACACACATCACCTTACTAAGGCTAATGCTTGCTATTTCAAAACAAACTGCTGGCTAAACTAAGTTCCTGTAGAATAGAGTAGGGCATTTTAATAAGGAGACTCCAAGTAAAAGAGCAGGAAATCTAGTCAGTAAAATTATAGTAAACTGGTACGCTGCTTCTGACCAGTTTGATATGCTATTTGCACAGAGCAAATAGTTTATCCTTACTGCTTCCTCACTGTACACTCCTGGTCAAGTACAAAGAATTCTTTTTTTAACGCAAAGGCAGAAGGAGATAAAAGTTGGAACCATCTATTGGCTAAACCTCTGGTGAATCACAGTAACTTAAACCAAAAGATCAGATGTATACCAAAGAAATCTAAAATCCAACTCATTTAATTGGGCTGCTTCTTTGTATTTATAACACTACAAATAAACAAATGTAAAATTTGATGGATAATATTATTGCTACATGCTAAAAAATGGGGGAAATCTGACAGGCACCTTACTTGGGACACGGTGAAAGATGGCGCCTGCCGCAAGGAACGGGTAATTTGAAGAAGCAAGGCAGACAAAGACTAGCAGAAGAACCAGAACCAGAAGCATACAGTACGAGGTGTGTGGTGAAACCTGGTTACACAGCTGTAAAAGAATGTTTCCTGGCTTCCAGATCCAGCAATCTGCTGCTTGTGATTAGCAGCTAACTTCACCCTTCTCTAGTTTGAAAAGGTCATTACTGGGGGGAGAGGGGGAAGATAAAAAATACAATTTCAAACCAAAACCTTCTATCTTTGTAATACTGAAACACTTGGAAAGAATAACTTTTCCTTTCACTAGACCTGAAATGTTTCAAGGCATGTTAATGAATGCTTCAAAAATAACTGACAAAGTGCCTTTCATCAACAGGCTCATTTTTAAACCTACAGAACTTCAGACAAATGCCTGCACTTTTAGACCGGCAAATCATGTTTCACACTTCTTTTAGGCTATTGCTGGTTTCCCTAAATTGTAGTTGTGAACTCACTGTGAAACTTCCCTTCAGAACTACGTTTGTTAACACTGGAAGTTCTGTTAATACTAGAAGTGCGTCTGACTGCCTGAATTTCCGGCTGAATGTCCGTCTCAGTATTTTGCAATTTATGTTATAAACTATCAAAGGCATGAAGGACACTACAGCTGTCAGTACGTTATAAAAGCTCATCTTATTTGAAGCCCTTAGCTCCAAGTCATTTAAATGTCACCAGAGAAAAGCTCTTATTCTGCAAACCAAGATAGCATCACCCACAGCTGGCTCCACAGTGCATGCCGTCAGCTGTCAGACTCTGCTGACCTGTAACTCTCGGGTTAACTGAACATGATGTACATCTGTTGCCTCCCATGTTCCATACTGCTGGATCGGTTACAAGTGACAACAGGAGTGACAGTTCTTCACATCTACATGAAGTATTACTGCATTTATGAGCAAGCTGATTCCTTTGGGGACTTGGAGATTCTTACAGAAAGCACCTCCTGAGGAAAAACCCTGAACATGAAACTTCATCTCAACAATCTGTCTGTGGTTCCAATTTTATATACTGACATCCATGCCACACTCGATGCATTTCAATTTTTTTTTTGGGGGGAAAAAAACCAAGCCAAAAAAAGCACGTCTGCATTCTATGCACCTTTGTTATATATAAAAGGAACAGCCCCTTGAAACTGAATAATTAATGCTACAGCTTGGATCGTTCTAGTATTATGTCAGTGTTTCCAGTAATCTGTAACACAGTATGAAAAACAAGCACCACACACAATGATTTCATTGTGGATATAGATAAAAAGTTACTACAATACAAGAAAAACACCTAACTGGTTTTGATTTTGGTATTGGAAAGGAACATGTACTGGTTTAGCTTTATTGTTTTGCTTACAGCATCGAGAGCCAGCACTGTGCCTTACAGCTTCCTTGACTCTCCCCTGAACTCATCTCCAGCGCTGCGACTTCTGTTTCTTCTGTGGAGCTACAGCAAAGCTCTCGTTTGCCATCAGTCACCTTTATGGGACACCCTAAATACCGGAATTCTGTGGCACCACAACCAACTTCCCTACGTTAATATCCAAATACTCTTTCAAGGTGTAGAGAAGCAGTGAGCTGTGAGTGTGCTGAGACACAGGAGTACTCCAGATACAATGCACTGAGCAAAAGAACGCTAAATCTGCAAAGTCAGCATGACAGCAACTAAGAAATCACAAAGTAAGCTTTTCATTATTGCTTTTATTAGTTAAATTATATCAGCACTCTTAGAAAAATTAGAAGGGTGTAAATTTGAGGTGGCAGAGGACTAGTGACTTTTTTTGTCCTTTTTGTGTGTGAGTGGCGTGGTTACAAAGCACAACACTAATCACTTAAGAAACTTCCAACTTCTTCTAACAGCTAAATTGAGCCACACAGGTAAGAATCAAGAGAGGCCACGCTGACCACGCTTTATCCTTATCTACCTTATCTACCATGCTTGCTGATAGGTATTGAAGGAAGAAGAGCTGCTATTTGAGAGGTAACAGGAACTGATGAAGCTCTATTACACCTCTGCAGCTTGAGCCACCTTTTAATTCCAGATCCACTCATCTATTTTCTTGCACAAGGTCTGTTTATTTGAGCTTCTTATGCCAAGGGATGAATCTCAAGTATCTTTAAAAAAAAGGTTAAGGGTGGAGAAAGGAATCTGAGAAGTAGGAAGTTAATCAAACAGCTACATATCTTTCCTCCCTCTTCTATGAAATATGTCAGGTTTTTCAAGGTGTGCCACTTAGTGCTCACATAAATGTCAAAGTGGGGCTGTAGCCTCCCTCTAAGCCAGAGGTGGACACTCCACTGGGTCACAGAATTGGTTCCTGAAGTTTGTGGCCAAGTACTAGAAATCTATAGGAACATATCATAATATCAATACACTTCTGCGTTGCAAATCTCCTTCTGTATAAGGATTTAGAAATAGATTTTCTACTAAGACACTGAATCCATGCCTCAAAAAAGTTAAAGATTCTGTAAAAGAGAATGTTCTCTCCCAGGTATAAACACTTAAAAAGCCCCATAGTAACTACCAGAAATCTTAGAAGCCTATAAGCTATCAAGACACCATATATTTCCTCATATGCTCATCCTTCAATTAACTTGTGATTTTCAATAGCAAAATTTAAGTGCTTTGATCTAAACAACAGCTACAAAAAATAGCTATTAAGTTTCTTCTTTCTGAGAAGTGATGATTAATATTTAATTGCCTGTTTTCACTTTTCAAAGCTGCTCCTTCATAATTAACACGTACTCAGGTAATTTAAGTTCTACCCCACGATATTTGTACTTCAATACAAAGCTAAGTGAAAATACTGACAAGCAGCCTTGCTTTGAAGTATTCTGGCCTTGTGCTACTGCACGGATCTGGCTGTTCTCACAGGCAACACTACATAGGGTAGCTGCAAAAAGTTTCTCTTTAGAAAGTGAACTACAAAGGCAGCTCAGCTGCGGTCTTGGGAAAGTCAATAGCCATGTAGCAAGAACTGAGCTAACTGCGAGTGAAAAATCTGCCTAAACATCTGCCAGCATTAGAAATAAACTTGCGTATATATATTTTTTATGAGCCTTACCTGACACAGAGACTGTGTGTGACCTTACTCCTTGCTTCTCATTGTTGGCCAGCCTGTAAAACAGAGGTTGGAATCGCTGAATGCTGTACATTCTTCACGGTCACATACACTGGGAATTCATCCTAACAGGGCACCTACTGTAATTAGCAGGGCCAATCCATTTCCCACAGTCACAGATTTTGAGGGGGAGAAAAGTCAGAAAGGAATCTACCATTTCAAACCCGTCTGGGGGAGTAAGAGCGGAGAGAACGCGCAACCATTTTCATTAGCTTACTGATTCACAACAACAGAGCAAATTTCAAGGAAAAAACACCCAAACCCCAAGTTTTATAAACCTCTAAGATCAATTTGTGCTTGTCTAAACTTTGTCAATGCACGTAACTTGATGATGCTTCTACTTCCTGTACTATCTATCAGAAATGAAGTATTGAGGTTTTGACTCATCCTGCACAATTTTAAATTCATTTACATCAAGTAAATAAAAAAACCAAAAATTCAATTTACATGTAGTATGCTCATTAGAAACAGAAATTCCAATGAACTATTTTAATTTTTTTTCCACGAACATACATAATTTTAATGCTAAGGTGGCAAGTGTACTGCACTGCATGGCCTCAGATATCTGGAATTTCACCTGGCAAAGGCAAATCTTTTCAGATTCAAGATGGTGTTGGCAGTAGTTCTATACATCCTATAAAAGGCCATTCCTCTGCTGCCAGCCTAAGAGCATATGTGGTGCCCTCGTTTAAACAGACTCAAGAGTACAAATCCTGTTTTGGTAAACTTTCCCCAAAATGGGAAGAAGCTTTTCCTCCAAACTTTATTTTATCCCAGAAATGTACTAATAATGATTCTGGAACTCCTTCAGGAATCAAGGAAGACACAGAATGAGCTGACTGGGTCAAAGTAGGCACAGTCTCTGTGTCCCAGAGGAAAAAAGAAGAGATAAAACATTATAAACTGCTAGATTTCATTTGGTCTTTCAACAGTTCTCTTGATACTGGAAAGTGGCCAAACTGCCCCATAAAGTTCAAGGCAAACAATCTGATGAGATGTGGCTCCAAACTGGGTCCAAATGTGGCTACAAAGAAAGCAGTCAGATTAAAAAAAAATAAAAATAAAAAAATAATAATAATAAAAAAATCATTAAAAAAAAAGGGCAAAAAGACCAGAAGTGGCTTGGTTAAAGGACTGAAGTTTAGAAGGCCACAATATGCACATGGAAAGGGGAGGCAACCATCACAGCTTGCCAGATAGGATGGAGATCTGACGTCTGACACCAGGACTGCAGTGAATCATCAGGAAGAAAGAAGAGCCTTGCCTGCCACTGCATTATGGATTACCAACTCCAGCAGCGTAAGAAGTATTCTTAGTTCAAACAGAGATAAATTGGAAATCTCTTATTTAACATGCAGCTTTAAAAGGAGCAAAATGCAAAGAGATATCTTCATGTAAGAATTATTAGATGCAGATAGAATGTCTCAGCATACCTTGCATGCAGTATCACCATAAAACTAGCCAGAGAAAAAGATGCCTCTCTATTTGCCAGACATAGATTAGTATTTACTACAAATCCACAGTTACTATCAGAGAAGAATTTGCCTACATTACTACATTTAAAGAAATAGATTAAAAGGTATTTTCTTTATAAATGGTATTCTTTATTATGCTGAATCTAGTGATCCCAACTCAGACTGGTGCCGTTATGGAAATTTTCTTAACAGAAAGTGACATGACAGATTTCTGGTAAGAGGGAAAAAAAGTATTTTCTGTATTTCACATAGCAGAAAAGGGGACAAATAAGAAAAACAAGATCCCAGACTAACTCACAGACTGAAACCCAAAAACTGTGTATAAAACTCCTATAATTAATGTACTCATGAACTCAAAATAAATGGCCTGAATCCCACTCAAGTCTCTTCCAAAACATCATTCTTTTGTTACTGTCAAATAGTTTATTTCTGGTATATTTATAGTTTAATACTGCTGTCAGTCTTTTATGCCCCATGGTCCCAAAATCACCACCTGCTATTTGCCCTAGAATACAAATGCAATAATAAAAATTAAGCACATATAAAAAATCCTAAAGCATCACTTAAGCAAAAGCTATTTGACAAAACATTTTTTAATATATAGGAAAAGAAAGCATAAAACTTACTTTGGTATTGATGGTAAAGCTCTTTCACCTTCTGTGTAAACAAGAAGAAAACAGGAATAAAATTTAATGAAGTGTCCAAATAACTTCTCTCAAGGTACAGTATATACACATCTGAAACAATAATCATCACCATCTCTCAAAGAACCGTGTCCGCTCCAAAGACAGTTTTATACATCTTAAGGACAGTGTATCAACACAACTCCTCCTAAGCACTGATACAGACTTTTTGGCAAACTCTTATCTGGGAGAACAATATACACAGAATATAAAAGTTCTTTTTTGTTCTTAACAAATAACTTCGATAAATCACCTGCAGAAGGTATGACACTATCTCATCTCTCTACTAAAAAATGCTTTCCTTTTATCTCAAGGATGTGCTAAGTACTAACACATAAATAAAACAATTGAAGCAAACTTGGACTTCTACGTAGGACAACTGAAATAAATCACTAAAGCACAAAACTTATCGTACCAATTTGGTTGAGATTAGACAATAGTGATGCTCAGTAGCCAGAGATTAAGTTAGCTATTTGTAAACCCTTTTCAAATCCTCGCCACTCTGCTGGTGCTAGCGGAATTGTGTATGAAAGCACAGGACGTACACATGCAAGGGGGTTTTTCCCTCCTGGATTTGACGAGACACTTGGTATCCACATGGGGAAGTTACTAATCCTTTAGTACACCACCAATGATTCACGGTAGGTTAAAGTGCTCCGGGAAGGACAGAAGGTGGACAATTAAAACAGGTCTTGCACTAAATCACCGTAGCACAAGTGAAGTGATGAGAGGAAAAGGAATAGCCACACTTTTAGAAAATGGTGACACGCACTGTTTACACAAAATCATGTCAATTCTAGTTTGGTTTGATCCTGTGTTAAAATTTCTAAAATTTCCAGAGATTACCTCTACGTATTATGGGATGGGGCAGAGAAAGGCCTGATATCCAGGAGCCAAGCTCAGTGTGACAAACTATAGTGTTTTGTTACAGAATTTTTTTCTGGCTACAGGAAGAAAAACCTCAAAAACTTAGGTCTGTTTTGCTCTGTCTGATGGGGGGTTTTGAAAAGGAAGATGCAGGAAAGAAGGGAAACAAGAGGCTGTGATTTGGAAGATGAATGGCTTGGCAAACTGACTGCAGCAAGCACCTGAAACTGCAGAGCGAAGGAAAGACAACAAGATTACACAAGAAGCATCACATGGGAGATACAGTTGTTGTGATATGTTGGTTTAAATTAGAGCTTTTGGGGAAGGAAACGAAATGCAAAGATCCTTAGAGGCAGCGTGGAGTGACAAATCCAAGATCGAGGCAGGAAGGTGACAACCTGTTAATAAAAGGCTGGGGGGTAAATATCCAAAAAAGAGAGATTGTACTGGGCAGTAGAGGATTCACACTGGATGGAACTGGGCAAAAGACATCAAGCTTGGAGAAACAGGCAGAAGAGTCCTGCCCACCACTATGCAGGCCTCCCTAGGGTTGTGAAGAACACTCAGAAGAACCTTAAATTCCATCTGATGTCCACATCGGCTGTCAGTCATTATTGGAGAAAGCACCCCGACTTCTAGTTTGCATCAAGTTACGCTGCTGCTGCTGGTCACTCCAACACTGCTCCTGCACGTGGCAATGGATTTAATGATTTAGATGTTGCTGAGGATTCACACAGGTTACTTGGTGTAACATACTTGCAATCTATTGTTTTTAAAGGGTTAGAAAGTGATAGAAACATACAAACCTCTGGGTTAAAAGAGCTTTTTAGAATTGTACGGTTAAATTCATCATTCCGTATTCTTAAATCCTAACAGATGCACAATTAATAAGCAACTACTCAAAGTATTTTTTCTTGCTCTTTAATACATATGTCCATCACCTATTGACTGCATACTATTCGAACTGTATCCTGAAGATGGAATTTTAATTTCCTCTAGGAAATTCCTTTTGTGGGTATGTAGCACATCAGTCTCACATTTGGGGACTTCAGAACCATCAGTGAATGATTTCATAGCACTTGCAGAACCCTGATGCTTCATACATTCGAAGCACTGGCCTCAGTTGCCTGCAAATGCAGACTCCAACCTCCTAGAAAGTGAGAATTACCACAGTGTATGCTGAAGTTCATTACTACCCATCAACTAACTAATCTAACTTTCCAGTCCAATTATTAAATATCTCTAATGATGAGAATCCCCTTCTGCTCCTGTAAGTCTCCACTTTCCAAACAGCTTCCTAATGGTACAAAATACAAAGCAAGGATCATGAAAAAACATCTCTTTCACAACAAAATCCAGATTCCACCTTAATAGTAAACGCATTCTACACATTTAGTGTGATAAGCAGAATGTGAATGGAAGTGATATTATGTAGCTAGTTGGGGAGTAGTAGTATGAGAGGAAATGGTGGGGACAGACAGAAAAGCAGAGTATCTAGCTCAAGTTAAATGAATGTTTGCTTCTAGAGTGGTTGGAAAAAGAGGCAGCACATACAGTTCTTAAGGAACTAAAACCCCGTTAGATCTGACCATCTTCCCTTTCACTGTCCTTTGCCCAATACCCTGTGGCAGTACTGATTTTTTTCTCATTAGCAGGAGAGCAACGCACTGTCATGCACCAAACAGAACTGGACTCCTGTACCCTGGGTTGATAGGGGTGGGAGAGGTGGACAACGCACAGTCGGCCCAGGTGAGAAGGAAGGAGCAGCTCTTCAACCACAGTGGGTTGTAGCTGTTGACCAGCTACGCAGACATCATCCCCCTCTTGGCTAATGACTTAACACGTGTCAAGTGCAGGGCCAGATCTGGACAGGGGAAGCAGGAAAAGTGAGCATAAGTGAACAAAACAAAACAAGCTGCCAGAAATAAAAACCTACTATTAAGTAGCATTAGAGACATTTCCCCTTGCACCGGAGGGAATTCCAGGAAAATCCATCGGCACAGAACTACCATCGCAGTGGCGAGTCAGAGCTGATCCTACAGACGCCTACGTGCTCCCTAGATACAAACTGCTCATTTCAGGCAGTGTTTCCCAAGGTGGTGTCATCTGTTTACAGCTTATATCCCAAATGAAATACCAAACATTCATTAGTACCCGTGTAGGTCTGAAGTCAAAATTCGTTACTAACAACATCACAGTAAAGCATATGTTGTTTTTCACAAACGGAAACCCACAACATTTTGCCCAATTCTGTACTCAGTAAAAAAATGGGCTGTGCATGACTGTGTTGGGGTGGCTGGGGCTACCCTGGGCTGGACACAGCCAGTCCCAGTTGGCTCCAGTGGCTCCACCACAGATGCAGCTCAGCTGTGCTGGAGGAGCTGGGTGGCACAGGCTCCAGAAAGGGACAAAGGTGGAGCTGGGAGACAACGGGTGAGGAGAGAGAAGCAGCCAAGAGGGGCTGGGACAGACTCACTGCAATCCCCATCCCCGCCTGCTGGGACCCTCAGGGAGGAGAGGGGTTGTGAACGAAGGGGTGAAGGTAGAGCTGGGGTAAAGGGGGGAGGAAGGAAAAGTAGGGGGAAGGTGTTGATCCAATTTTGTCTTCGCTTTTCACTAGCCAAATATTTTTCAATATGTAATAAAGTAATGTCAGGGAGTACAGTAATTGTGGGGAGCCTGGATGCTGGTGATGGAACAAGGAGAGAAGTTTTATTTTGTATATACTGTTCTGGTTTGGTTGGTTGGTTTGTTTTTTCTTTTTTCTCTTTTGTGATAAGGATACTTTAGATTTTGATGTTGGGAATCTTTGCCGGTTTAAGTGAAAGTTGTAAAGAATGTGTGAGTAATATGTATTTTAATAATTATCAAATGTGTGTGTCACAGAGGCAAGGAGTGGGGTGGAGTGGAGGCAGCTGTGACCAGTACAGGGCAGCCCCATGCTTCTTCCCACAGCAGCCACCCCTAAAGCCTCACCCCTACCAAACCTTGGCACATACGCCCAGTACTTTCCACCTCTCCTATAACCCTGACTCCAGGAGATGTGAAAAGAACTCTCCAGTATTCTGATTTACCACAATGTGAACTGTCCTCACCCTACTGAAATTATTGTGAAAGCAAAATGAGCGAAGCATCAATTAAGTCAAAGTGATAACATATCCTAAGAATTACAATACCTGTTGCCATTCCGTTAAAATGAAAACACTGCTCCTGGTTAATTTGTGTGAAAACAGAAAACACTCATTTGTAGAACTTCATGGATTAGTTAAATTTGGTATGCTGAAACTCCAAATTTTGAGTTTTCATTTAGCTGTAACCCTTTTAGATTCCAAATGCATGTTTCAATGTAAAGGTGAGTTCTGGTATAAAGGAATGACAATCAGGTAACCATCTCTTGGGTGTTCGGGTTTTTTTTTCCCTGAGTTTTTATTCTAAGGGTTTTGACAGGTTTGTATTACCAATAAAAGCTTCTTTAAAGTGATGAATAGATACAAAATTCAGCCACTAGACTTAAGATCACAGGAAAGTAACTTAGTGCATAGTCCAATCAGTAAACAGCCACTTAATATAACTTTAAGTTGTTATCAGTTGCTTCATTTGTGTTCTTTGCCTGTCAGAGTTCAGTGTGATAATGGAAACACAAATGTTAAGTTTAAAGTTTCCACAATGGTCTAAAGGGATCTGTATCCCTAAATATTTATGTAAAATACAACAAACTGCATGAAAACATGCCAGATACTGTCCAGGTCTTAAATATCACCAAGTGCTCTCACCAAATTCAGAAAAACTGGATTGTTAATGGATAACAACACAGATAACATCACAAAAACCCAGGGTCATTTCGTAATCAAGAAGGCTAATTTATAAGGAGACTTCCAACAGATGTAAATTTACAACAGAAGAGATGAGAAAGCTCAAAGACAAGAGAAAACCCATCTGTTGGATCAAGAGTTGCTACATGATTTGTTTCTGATGTGCCTTGTACAATCAAAGCTCACGGTGGGAGGGATCTAAGAATGCAGATCACGGTGGGGACAGCTCTCCTATGAAATGTTTAATTAATTATGTTGAGTATGGCTATGAACTTCAAAAAAAGAAAACATCAGACAAAAGAACCCCACAATTCATTTTAACTAAAGGGATTCTCTTCATGTTTACATAAAGAGGAGTGTTCCTGAAGTGCTATATAATGCTTCTCACTGCTCATTTGCTCTATGTTAAAATACAGCAGTGAGAATATCACCCAAATAAACACACTCCATTAAATGCATCGATTTAATTTAAGTAAGTCGTGCTTACCAGCAAACCACGGTGCAAGGCACAGTTGTGCCACAGACAGATCAGAGATCTTGCCCTTCACAGAGCTTAGTGAGTCTAGATGATGTAACAGCTGAATGATAAGCAAGCCAGGTCAGAGGAAGTCACCATCCCTGGATGTGTTTAAGGGTCTTTTAGATGTGGTGTTGAGTGACATGGTTTAGGGGTGAACTTTGTAGAGTAGGGTTAATGGTTGGACTTGATGATCCCAAGGGTCATTGCCAACCTGAATGATTCTATGAAGACAAGAGTTAGAAAGAAAAAGTGCAGAGTAGGTCAGTATTTTTTGCGAGCTACAGCAGCAGGACCCACGTGCCCTGCTAGGGATGGCAGTTGCTTGTATGTATCATGAGTGCAGTAAGTACTAAAGAGGATACTGTAAATCCTGTGGAGCTTTTGACTGGGATCTGCTCAATCACTTGGGCACGAACAGCAGAGGACAGCAGAGCAGGGTTAGGCTGAGAAATGGAAACACATGTGTCTGGAGCACAACCAACACCCCCTGCACGGTGCTGGAAGCTTGCACACTGGATTAACAGAGCTAAGACTGGATGAAGGCCTTGACTGGCTGCAGTTGCTGGTGTGAATGGCAGAACTGGAAATCATCAGGCAGTGGTATTTTTGTAGAGCTCAGAGCATTTAGGTATAGATGAGAAAATAAAAGCCATTCTAGCAGCAGAGGAACACGCCAACAATAGCACTGGCAATGCAGACTGAATGGACCCAATTTCTGAAATACCACCACTGCAGAAGTGGCAAGAAGTGGACATATTCTACACACGTGCCCCTAAAGAAGCAGCAGAGGACAGAATCAGAGCTCAGAGTGAGTAATAAGGATGGCAACAAATCCCAAACAATTTTTCAGAAAAGAGGAGACAGAAAAGGTGATCATCAAACACGAGCAGGATGCTCTATACAGACCTGGAAGACTTGAACTCTTTGAATAACATTATCCCTTTTGAACAACCACAGACTGGGGAAAATCAGTGGCACAAAAAAGCAGTAACATGGCTAAAATGCTAAAGCTTCAGATGGGAGCACTTCTGGGACGGTTTGTGTACGTTCTTGTGTTACAAACAGGGAAGAAAGAAATGGTTTATTCATTGTTTTAGAAACAAAAAAAGTTGGATGAATTTCCACAAGTAAAGCTAAGTAAAGGAGGACAGACATTTCCATTCTCAATAAGCTTTGCTTAAATGTTTTTCAATAATTAAGAATAATTATAGCTATTCAATAATTAAAGATGGCTGAAATGAGAAAAAACCCTAATGACATTTAAAATTCTCTTTAAAGCTGGATGTACTCACACCCTCATCACATGGCTTCCAGCCTGTGGGTTGCTATAAAAACAAGTGATCAACACTACAAAATGCATCTCTGCTTTAGTTCTATTCGATGAGAGAAGCTCTTGAGACTGCTCTGAATGTTTTTATGTTTTGAACAGAGACATTTTGAGTATTGAAGGGGAAGGCAGAAATTAAAAGTATTATCACTCCTCGGAACCATATCCGAATTCCTTCTCAGCCACCTCTCTTGAATTTCCACTTGTATGTTAGGGAATCCCATTTCAAGGTAACATGTCCTTGTTAGCAGAGCCTTGAATTAAAAGTTACTTTGGCTAGTTAAATCTAGAACAGTGTAAAGCGCTGATTACAGAAAATGTGTCTAAATTATCAGTCATTAAGTAATTTTTAATGGAGAGACACTTAGAAAAATAGCTCACAGGTCCTCCCTGAAAGATGTGAGCTTCCAACTCAGAGTCTTGCTGCTACCTTTTGTCTTCTACTCAAGTGCAAAATAATCTACCAGTAGGTATCAGTCTAGCAACTACCAGAACGATCCATCCCCTTACCTTTCTGTGGCCTGATAATAAAAGATTGCGTAGCTCCATTCACCAGTCGGCAGTAGCCGTCTATCAAGTCAGCCATGTTCTCTGCAATGGTTAAGGACGGTGCCGTCACTGTCAGAGGCTGGAGAAAGAAGAAAACAAGGCACCAACAAAGAGGAATTATTGTAGTTGCAAACACTGAGGAGAACAGCTGTGTCACTGCATCAGGACTTTACACACGCTTGCAAACAGTAAACAGAAAAATGTGCATCGAGCAAAGAAGGAACAGATTTTTTAACCTTTTACATGGCAAATATGAAACACAAGCTTCAGAAAGTATAGCTGATAAAACCCTCTGGCCAAATGCAGTCTTAATCTGGCTTTAAGTGGCTTGCTAACTAAACTTGCAGTTGACCATTATAGCTGCTATGACTTTTCTGCCTAAAATTATGACAATTCTGAAGAAGCTGCTTATTCCTAAAAGCTCTTACAGGTGGTATCTTTTTTCCATCGTTTTGCAGCAATTTATTCTTTGCAGAAAAAAAGAGCAACTTTCCCAATTTAAAAAAAAAATAAAAAAGTTTACCTGAAGTCTTTGAACACATACACAGATAGGCAGTCCCCAGCTTAAACATGCACGTCCACAAGTGAAGCATCCATGGAGCGTATCGTAATTACGCTGACAGCAGAGAACTCCAGAACCAAGTTACCCACCAGAACAACAGTACAATACACAGAGTACCTGCATTCAGAGTACACTAATCTCCATCCCGGGAAAGCACAGCACTAAGTCTATCACAACTGTCAGCATCGTACCTCGGGTGCACCTGCTATCTTGAGCTGCAACATCCCTTTTCTGTCCTTGTCTTCGCTGTTTGAATACTGAATAGTTTGCACTTGATTGAAGTCTGCTAGATGAGTTGGCTGCAGAAAGGCAATGGAAAAGGGCAAAAATGGTAACGTTACAGCAAAATACTCATCCCTGAGTTGCAAAAGCACATCTAGACTTTAATGTCCAAACGACGTTTGTTTCTCTGTTTCGCGAGTTCCCTCAGGCTTTGGCTAACAACGCACGCAAACCCCCACAGCACTCGCGCCAGTTTGCCCACAGAGGGCACTGTCGAGTAACTCCAGGCACATGCCAAAGTAGTGTGCACCATGGACACAACTTCTGGGATGTCAAGACAGAAAACTGCACAGGTTAACGCCATGGAACCTGCACTCAACAAACTTAACACACCTCCAGACTGTAAAAGGTCTGTTCTTAGCTAGCTAACTATTCCCAATTTCCAAACTTTTTCACTATCTCTGAATTAATTTCAATAGAAATTGCACTCAGGCTCGAGTAAAATCAAGACTGTAAAGGTCCCAATCATTTTGCTCGAAGAACTTGTCTGAACAGAACTTCCTTGCCCCACAGAGGTGTACAGGAAATACCAGAACACAGCCAGCAGCAGGTAATGAAAAGGGCTAATAAGGGTACAAAGTAAAGCAAAGAAGCCAGCAATGACTGCACAAATGCTAAACTGCTGACTGACTAAACAAGCTCTTCATTTACACATTCCTAAGAAAGAGGAGAATGATTTAATTTGCATGTTTTCTTGTTAATAAGTCACCACTAATGCTTCAAATTCTTCAAGTGAGCACTTCACTGGGTACAAAAGCCAACAAATTCAGTGCTAAGGCTCACAGTCTCTCTGCTTAACCCAACTGCATTTTCTCTGATCCTAAATCACGGTTTAGTATCTGAATAACAGCTGGGTATGCTAAATTTCCCAGCTCTTCTGTGTTTAACTCAAAGATTAGACCTGTCATTCTCCTTTGTGTGAAGTTCAGTTCACAACAGATGATGGTTGTTAAGACAGTAACTGAGAAAACAGAAGTAGACTTACATTTGCACCCTTGTCTGTAAGGTAACTGATTCCTTCTTCTGGGCCAATTGCCAGTTCCACCGAAATAATCCAGCTTGACTTCAGAAGTGAAAGAAAAAGACAGGGCAAATTTCAGCAGTGAGACAAGATCTTGCTATGAAACACTATCCTCCAGTGTTATAATCACAGTCCCTAGTAATTAATCTCTAGAAGCTTTTTAATTCTTCGAACAACTTCAAATGTATTAAAATCAAGTAATTCTATAAGTAGCAAAACTCCTCATGACTGGTTTCCTGGGGATCTGTGCTACTCAAAATGCACTTCCATGTGTTTTATCTTAGGCCTACATAAGAACTATGTATTTCCTGTATTTCCTCCTCTCTTCTCATGGACACTGATATTTGTGTTCTAATTTCTACTATGTCTGTTTACACAAAGCTTGCAGACTTAATGCCTTTTCTTAGAATTTGTTTTAAATTTGTAGATTTGAAAAGACTAGAGCAAAATCTGTAAACAGAAAAAGCTGAGAAGTCTCATTTCCTCAGGAAACCAGGTGAAAATTGCTCGACTTTCACAAATGAAGCATCAATAGAAATAGTTAATAAAGTACAATTCTTACTCTGCTAAGAAATTGTGCTTTTTTAACAGTCAGCTGAGAAAGTTCAAAATAAGGCAAATAAATATATTTTGTTGTTAATGAAATCCTATCATCTCTACATCAAAAAAGAAACTTAGCAAGCATTCAGTTGCACAACTAAGCAAACCCAGTTAGACTCGCAACTACAGCACTCATTCTGGTGACTGTCACCTTCCCCTACTTACACCGAGTGCACACTTGAAGCATTCCTTGTCAAATCTGTACACTGGAGAGAGGATCTCAAAGAATTTCAAAATACTTTCTTCTCTATTGAGGTTGGCAAATTGTCGAAATGTTTGTTGGATTAATTTTCGCAGTGTTTTGGCCTGTGTATGAAAATGTTTAAAGACTGATTAATTTAAATCTAAATAGAGACAGTGCATTTTAAGAGTTTCGGCCACTTAGTACCACTAACTGTTTATCAGAGATGCAGAGAATTCTCAAAAAAGAAAAGAAACTTCAAAATAGAAGTAACTTCTGCCTTCTAACTTCAGCTTGGGAACACAATTATTTCTGCTACATATTACTGAATCAATTATAGTAAGATGATAATCTTTGCAGAAAACATTTTTAATAGATTGCTCATTTCACCCAACTTCTTAACCATGTGCCAATACAAAAACATAGCAGCCTACACCTTCATAACAGGTTTTAAACTTCAATCACCATCCTCTTACCTGGTACTAACAACCCAGCTGTAGCTGTATCTTC
The DNA here is from genome assembly GCA_013399075.1 of Chloroceryle aenea. Lineage (NCBI taxonomy): Eukaryota > Metazoa > Chordata > Aves > Coraciiformes > Cerylidae > Chloroceryle > Chloroceryle aenea. Next base: position 54,639 of record VWZY01007780.1, on the reverse strand, counting down.
ATCTCTGTGCACAGTATCTTACACTATCCATAACACAGTGGATTCTTAAAGTCTGACAATATGCAAAATGACTTCCATATAAAAATACATAATTTAAATAGTAAATTAAAAATTAATGTTAGAAGTAAAACAAACATTTAAACTCTTCTATCTATGTTTTGGATCATTTTAGTAACTTTTCAGGGTAGAAATAATCACTTAAAGCAGCAGAGATCATCCTCCCAACATCTGAGACAGTGGACAGAGCAAGACACCTAATTATATATCCTGACAAATACTGCATGTAGAGGATACACACAGGCTTTCAAACAAATGCCTTTTAAATTTTTTTTAAAGTATAACTAAACTAAGGCTTGTGAAAAGTGAACTATCTGCCTGTATATAATCTATAATCTCCAGGAAGGCTGTAACACATAAGAAAATAAAGCATAAACTGAGAAGCAATCTCAGCGTGCCCCAAAACTGAACAAGCAATCAATAATGCTGCATAAAAACATTCTAAACACCAGAATTCATCCAGATAACAGTGAAGTGACTTCTTCTCATCTGTCCTAATCATAACAGTCACAGAATCGTTTAGGCTGGAGAAGACCTAGGATTACAGGTACACTCCAACTACTGCAGAGCCAGGTGACTCACTGTCCACATCCCATAGCGCTAAGATGTTAAAACCAAAAGCACATCTGCTCTTTTTCCTTTTGCCAAATCTTGTCCTGTGCCTGAATGGGTTAAAAACCCTTTAGTAATAGCTAGTTCTAATATATCTTCCAACTGACAATGACAGAAGGCAAAAAACCATGCTTATTTTTGCAATACATCAAGGTTCAGACTGCAAATTACCACTATTCCTCTACAAAACATATCCAGAATGGCCTATTGTAACGGCATTAAAACTCTTCATTCTTTCATGTTGCCTGTTAACAGCTCACAGATATAAACTTCCTTTTGCCGTTAGCACTTCCAGTCAGATTAGGCATTCATTTTTAGTAAACCTCTAAAGAGCATCCGGACTCTAAACAGCCAGGGTTTTTAAAAGAAGTATTCAGAGCAAAGTTACTCTAATAGCAGCAATCCAAGGGTGTTGCATATTTACACAGAAAATTATGCCCAGTTTTGCAACAACACACACAGGGGTTGAAAAAAACCCTGGGCTCAGAATAAGACCATTACTCTAATGGGCTGTGGATGCTTGGGAAGGATAAAGCAAACATCTGGCACCGGGGAAACTTTCCTACTGCACCCAGAGCTGCTCCGACTGTTAGGACTGACATACCACACTGGACCTTTCTGTTATCCTCCTTTTAGAGAGAAAACTGATGTTGTGGAAATGGAAAACCTTAGCTTTAACTGGACACCTCACAAATACCAGGAGCAAGACAATACATGAAGAAAAAAAAATCTGCTAGCTCAGGTTGCACCAAGTATTTCACTCACTGAGTTTATTCTGGCCATGGCTTGTTCTCCTGGCCTGTTTCATCAACATCTACACTTCCATGCACAATGGCTCTTTTAAGTCCACCAAAAAGATTTACTCTTTGCTTTAGCTTTGAGATCATTAGTAAGGTGTAAACACAGTCAGTTAGAAAAAACACACCTCTGCCAGAAGAGAGACACTGCTGAGAAACATCTGCAAGTGAGCTTGAAGGGAAATGCACCGATAATTTACTCTTAAGGTACTTCTAAGAACAATTTTTTTCCCTCTGCTTTTGTTCATAGCATGCTCTAGAAGATTCCTAATTTGCAAAACTAAACACAATATGGCTTACATCCATTTCCTAAATCCCCTCTCACCAACTGCTGGTTTAGTATATGCAGACTTTTTTCTCCCCGTGGTGTTTGCACACTTGATACAGCTACACAGAGAGGTTACATCGACTTTGAGGCACCATCTACTAAGGTACACACAGGAAGGTTCCTTATTCTTCTCTAGTGAAGCCATGAAAATGGCCCGTTGACTCGGGTTTTTTTCTCCATATTTGACTCAGGCTGACTTACTCTTTCTTGAAGATGGATAAACAGAACTAGTCGCAGCACGTATGCGATACGGTGTGTTGTCCAATGACCCTAATGTTTCCTCCTGGAGAAACCTCCCAAGACACCTCCTAGGACAGCACTTTTTTTCTTTTACAGAATTATGTCTTACAGACGCTCTGTCATCAGCTACTATATCAATGTCTTTAAACTCCTGTCTTCTATTTTATTTATTTAAATAAATACCATCAGGAGTCCTCCGTGGCCTATCAGCTCAAAATCACTGGTCTTCACAAAGTGAAAGAGTCATTTAATCAACTGAACCAATCCTAGATTATTTTTAATAGGGGTTTAATTTTCACTGAAAAACAGACTCATTTCTCCTTCCCTTGTTCTCCCTCTTCACATGTCCAGCATTTTTTTCATGTCTTCAGCTTCACCTTCTGGCAGCTCTTGCTAGTTCTTTCAGCTATTCTCTCCATTTCATGATTTCTGAAGAGTTATTTTCTCTGTTGGTCAGTGTTATGGCTCCATAATATCATTTCAGAAACAGTTATTACATCTGGAGCCTTTCACCACAATTTCTCCCGTTAGCAGAGAATACAGTTTCAGATAATTGCTTAAATTAAAATGCAGAGGGATTACTTAAATCCACTTGACTTCATTAGCTTCTGATTTTCAAGGCCTTTGAAACCAAACCCTTTCATGACAGACCTCTTCTGTTTAGAGCTTTAAATCACAATGTCGACATTTTGGAAATCTGAAGTTGAATTCTATTATTTCTATAAAACCATCACTGTTTACCAAAACCAGCTCTAAAATACCATTTTATGATTTACAGCTTCACATATCAATGGTAGGAGATATTTTACCAAGACATTCATATCAAGATGGCTATAGCTGGAAAACTACTTGGTGACCATTCTTAATCCCCCTTTTCAAAACATGTCAAGAAAAATTTGCATGTTTTATTGTGGGAACATATGGACTTCAGTGGAAGTAAGACTCAACTAATGTTTATAGTCTTATCTAGGATTAACATAAGTGGAAATTACTGGAAATCTTCATTCAATGAGTTGGGTACTGTTTTGAGGAAACAAAGCAGAATGTGGTTTATCAAGTTGCCACTAAAAATACGCTGTTTTCTCACACGTCCCCCTTCCTCTTTCTCCAGGAGTCTCATCTGAGGGGACGGGAAGTTATTTGATACTAGAGGAGAGGACTGGCTTTGAATTTTTGCTCACCAGGTTTGAGGTAGTGGTGTTCCTCTCACAGTAGCTCAGCAAGGCCAAGTAAATCATTCTTAACTTAGTTCTGTTCGCCACACACCTGTACTGGGGGGATTTATCTCCTAGCAATCTGAGAGAGCACTTTGGTATTTTTTCACCAAGACAGCACAACTGCACAGTAATTCACTTCCGACAGTACAGTGCAAATGATCATGCAGGTTCCAGATTTCTGGCACTTTTTAAAGTAGTATAGAATTGACTGGGACTGTAATTACCTTCACTGAATCTAGTAAACTCTTCGGGAAAAAACGCCTTAGACCAACATCTTTCCTGAAATGAAAACACACATGGCATTAATATTAAAAAAAGGTGCAATATTATATGTATTGCTTTTTTTTCAGGATGGTGTTTTGGGTTATTTGGTTTGGTCATACAATATATACATGCAATACAATAAACATATGGTTTCACAGTAAGGTCCTTGACATTCTCAGCATAACACAGTACCATTAAAAAACTAACCAGAGCCACCCCACAGCAATCATGGGACAGCAGCATCATTTACAACAGGTACCTGGTGTGGAAAGTGTATCATTCAAAATGTTGGCTTGGGCACAGTTTTGAGAGTAGACACTGCTCTTTGTACATGTTTTAATAATTTAAAGAATACTGAAAAAATATTCTTAGAGCATGTAGTCAGGGGAGAGGGGAACAACATGGAAATGGCAAACTCTAATAAACACCTCTTAGAATTGTGTAGAAAATACAACATAGTGAAAAAGATTTCTCATTATATCACCTCTACAAAAATGCTGACTGACATTCCACTGCTGTTTTACCCTTTACAGCACTATAAGTCAAGGGTATTTTAATTTCTATTGTTTTCTTTTCTACTTTTTCCTCATACCGAGCTTCTACTTTTAAAATTCCCAAGTATTTTTTCTTTCAAATAATCTCAGTTTTTGCATCTGTAAATTGGGATCCTAATGCTGTCCATAAGCTTGGATTGTGCAAACTGAACTGCATCAAGCTCACTTTCACACTTACAAATACAGTTGCAGCCCTGGTTTGGAACCCAGAGTCATAAGGATTAGAACTGCGCCTAGTTCATGTCTGACGTGTGTATGTACCACTGTGACTGAACAGTAGCTCCAAGAAAAATGCCTGAGAAGCTGCCAGAGGTTTGTTGGGGCAGAATAAGATCATTGTATAACAAATGTCGCATGACTGTGAATTAGTTGTCTGGTATTAGCAGAAAATTTGCATGATAAAAAGGAAAAACTAAAAGAAGTATGTAAATAGGAAAAGGATTTCTGCCCTTGCCTCTGAAAGGTGTTACTGACTTTTTTCCTTTGTATTTGAGTATTTTAAACAAACACCCTTATCTGCTTCTGAGATGAGTATGAAAGAAAGCCTTCCATGACTGCATGCTCTGAACACAAACAGAAATACATCTGGAATTCTTACATTTGACAAAGAAAAGAGAAGCCATTAGTGAGCCTGAGATATACAGTATATATTTAATGCTACCTGATGGTGCAAGAAGAAAGCCAACATTAAAGTCAATAAAAAAAGCTTACTCAATAAATCAGGGTATTTTTCAAGCCCTCTAAAGACAGATTGTACACAATTTCAAAAAACATACTAAAAACATCCTCAACTAAGAGAGGCAGAACACTGGCATCTGTGCAGCGACAGTAAGCTGCAAGATTATAAAACTTGCATAAATGTTAATTCCTTTGATGCATTTCTTCTCAAATGCAAATTATATGCGGTTTACCATCCCACACAGTTAAATAAATCTAACACACTATTACCATCTAAATAACATGCAAAGACATTTTGACAAGGAATATATTAGTCTAACATTAAGCATTTGAGAGAGAAATGGTGGCTTTGAAAACGAATCACCCTGCAACACTCCCGTATTACTCATCTTAACAGTACTGCAGCACAGGGCTGAGACAACCTGATTCCATGTGTTACTAAAGGGAGCTGTACAACTGCCTTTTGTACAAATTCATCAGAAATTCTTATTTGAGGCACAAAAACCCCACAACTCTTAAGAGAAATTTGTTAATGAAGCATATCCTGTGTTTAACTGAGATGGCAAATTTATGAATGTAATGTGAGAAGCATAGGGATTTAATACCATAGTCAACAACAAACTTTGGCTGCCTATGGAGAAAAAACATTAGAAATCGGTAGATAAAGTTTTAAACACACAACCCTACAAACTCCTTCCCTTCCCTCCTCAGCTGCACTGCGGGAGCATAAAATGGGCAGCTCAGGATACACACCAACTCAGTCCTCCAGCTTAAGAACTCAGACATCTGTTTTCTGATTGCCAGTAAAAGATAATTAGCAGCGAGGTGCTGGTTCATACAGTTCTTCTACAGCTTTGTATTTAACCTCATCTACTCCATCCCACTTATGGGCTTCAGGGTAATTTTTTTTTTTTAATGTGTAAACTTCAATAGGATTATTAAAATACCAACTACAGATAGATGATGCCACTTGTAATATAATGATAAGCAGCTTTAGGCAACATATATCTTTATTTCTATTCTCCAACTTGATTGAAGTTGCGACCAAAAAAAAGTAATGCTAGATTAACATAATAGACTTCAACATGCTTTTTACCAAATTGTGGCTGCAGCTGTTCCTTCATATAGCTCCCATTTTTGTACTTGTAATTATCCCTGTTCTATCTTAACAGGCTTCACATTTATTATGAAAAAATTCTTCTTTCATTACATGAAGGCACAACTATTAAAGGCTACTTAACAGTTTGATTCTATCTACTATTTCCCATCCAGATTTGGTCTTATATGAAAGTCTGATCAAAGACAAATAGACATCAAATAGACATCTGACAAAGACAGGCACGAAGCAATCACACCAAATGCAAAAAAGTGCCATTTAAATATTACACTCAGCTGGTTAAGTGCCTCATGATGTACTAAAACTAGCAAAACAACCCCAAAACAACAACAACAAAAGCCTCACTTGAGAATTAAATATTACTTGTGTAGATAAACTTCCATAGGCTATTAAAGTGGTAAGATCAAATGAGTACAATTTGGGGATTGCTAGCAATTTTTGAAGACTCATACTACCTTATAATTACCTATAGCTACTTTAAGGTGCTTTTATCCTTCATCTCTCCCAGCTACATCTCATACAAAATTAATTTTGCTTCTCAATATGTAAATAAATATACTAAAAAAATCTTGAAATGCACAATTCTACATTTTCAATTTTGCATGGCACTAAGCTGATAGACTTGGGATATCTGAGCAGCAGTTATCTTCTACCAAAACAGTTACTGCTTGGAAAGCTTGTTCACTGAAAGAGAGAAATCACTGTTAAACTGGAAGCAGCCCCATACTGATTCCTCCAGGAACTCTCACCTGCTGCAATTAATAATTAATATTTCATGTCATCTGTTATGATCCTTGTTTTCTTTGTCTTGCTGTTTCCACAGTCGTTAACCTAATTACTATTGTTTATAGCTTTTGAGTTGCCAAATAACTGACTTGTAAATACCTTTCTCAAGTTCTTTCTGAAACTTACCAAACCTGTAATCACTGTAACTCACTTTACTTTCACTTTTTTTTATATATAACCTTTTAGCATTGTCTATCTGCTCATCCCATTCATCTTAATTTGTCCTTTCTCAGTTTATTACACATTTCCTCAGTCAGGTTATTTCTACTAGGGGCTACCAATGGAAAAAGTCCTTCAAAAAAAAAAAGTCTCTAATTCAAACAAAACCAAAGCTTTAGACATTCTGCATAGATAGACAAAGCACTATATAAATAGAAGGCACTATATGAATAAGCAGCAATTCCTTACAGTTTTCTTTACCTATCAAAACCATACCATTTCCTTGGGAACGTACGGACTGTGGTGAAACATCTTATTTGCCACCTCCAAGTTCTCTAATTTCACACCTCTAAAAGTTAGCAAGAGCTTTATTAAAAAAGAAATGAAAAATGATGTAGACTTGACCGCTACACCAACCTTTTATCCCAACTTTCTGTTAAACTGTACAGCATCTTTCCCCACATATAATAAATAGTGAAGAGCAGACCGTTGGCATATGCACGTATGAAACTTGTGCCTCTAAAGTAACGTAAATAAATCCATTTATTTAATCCCTGAAACATCTAAAGGACTTTGGCTTGTTTGGACTCAATATACCATACGGCATGATTAAGCAACCACAATACTTTAGTGTAAGGATGCTTCTTGGTATTCTTAACATCTGTGATACACAGAGAAATAATGAACCTGGTTAATTCAGGAAAACCACATACTGAGAAAACAGAAGAAAAAACAATACCACAAATATTTTAAAGTAACTCAAACTTTACCACAGATGAATCACAACTGAAGAATGCAACTATACGCAGGAAAATGTTTAGAAACAAAATCCCTTTAGAACTAGATTTGATAACCCCATAAACATTAGCAAAATTGAAAAAAAAATATAATAAGCCTTCTGATCAAGTTTAAACAACTTCAAACTTGTTTCCCTGGGCCAGAGTTAAAGGCACTGTCCCTACTTCCATACCTTGATAGGTTTGATAATCCTTTTCTTATATTAAAGCACGCAAAAATCTCATCAAACTTCATGAAATGAAAAATTACAACAGAAACGTTCTATTTCTGGACTGAATTTAACACTTCTTTTTAAGAAACAGTTCAAACCTCAAGCTAGAACACAATACTTACTCTAACACTTCATAGTTGGACTTCTTTTCTAACGCATTGCCTCTCATCTCTGCGTAGGATCTCCTGAAGTCAGGAAAAATATTTGAAAGTGACAATTATTGGATGATCCAGCCTAAAACTAAAACACCAGCACACTCAAACCTTTCAGAGACTTACCATTAGAAAACATTATCTCAATGAATTCAAATATTAGTATGTTGTTCTCCTACCTCAGATCAGGTTTTTATTTTACAGAATAATTTCATGTATGGAACATTACCGAGGATGATAGCAGTACTGCACTTTCAGAACCACTTTAAACCAGCTTAACTACACTGCTGCTATGGGAACTGCTCTAACCTGCCCTTCAGCAGCTCCTGTCTACCTCCAGCAGCATCTCCCTCCTTTGTAACAGCACTCGTGGCTGTCCATGTAAGAGGGAAAAACAGGGGAAATAGGCAATGATGAAAAACAACAGAATGTTCCAGAAATGTTCATGTAGAAGTCAATCAATCAAGAGTAGCTGTTGTTGGGGGAGGGCTGGGATCATTGTTTTCTCTGAGAAAGTGGACAAGTAATGCTTATGGTCTTAGAAGCCATCAACTAGAAATACCATGAAAATGCTGTGAGGAGTCACAGCATGAGAACCATGGAAAGAAGGACTTGGCTGCCAATTAATCATGAAATATTATTACTCAGTACACGTTTTGAAATAAGGCACCAATAATTTTGTAAATGCATGGAGATTTTGCAGTTACACAAAGATTTTTTGTTTTCTCTGGGGCTACCAGGAAAACTTGCAGCAAAGGCATCAGGTTTTCCTACGATACCTAGGAAATTTCATAAACCTAAATTCTCTTTTATTTTGGAAAGCATTGGCCAAAGGACACTTCCCTTTTCTGCTAACAAGTTTACACTTGCCATTAATTTCCTCTCAATTTTAATTCTTCCCTAATCTTCCTGGGTGAGACAACAGCATAATTAAAGCAAGTTATGCTTAAAGCTGGAAATCTCCATAAATAAGCAAAAAACCAAAACATGAATTTCAAAAGCTGTGCTGGGAACTCTCTGAAGGATCTCTGAATCTGATAATTTTATCTTTACTTTCCAGCTGTCTATACAGCTGACAAAACCACCAAAAAAACCCTAAAGAATCCTTAAGATTTAATAATTTGAAAATAGCACATTAAAGATTGAGTCAATGCAGAATGGGAAGGTAGCAGCATTTATCTTTAATTACATTCTCTGGCTGTAGGATTTATATATACGCAATGACAAGACTTCACTAAACACCACCACAGATGCATTCATGTTTTTGAAGTATACTTCAGTCTACTCTGCAGTTCTTTGAATTATTCAGATGAAGAATTCACCCAAAAGGCAATATCAAGATGTTATTAATTAGAATTGTAAAATAAATGCTAATTTAAAAATCACTAGAAAGTGGTTACATCACATTCTACTCAGTTTTTCTTCAAACTCCTTTGGAGCAAAAAAGTCTTAGGTTCTGTTCAGCTATAGTGGTCAGTAATTGGTGAACTATAAGCGGTTTCAAAATTAATGGATATATTCTGTTAGAAACATGTTGAATAATAAATGAAATTATATCAGCTTACCGGATTTCAAGGCAACCTAGTTTCAAAGCAATTTCCTGGTCCACTTGATCTGCTATTTCTAACATATAGTCATTTTTCACCTACAGTAAGAGAAGTAGGTACGCATCACAGAAAGATCAGGTCAGTGCTAAAACAGATTAAAATACTGCCCAAACAGCTTTAGAATAAATACATCTGAAATTTAGCTTTTTGGAATTAGTATTTACTGTGCATGAAAAGAAAGGAAAAACAAGAAGCTGTGTTCATATTATCCATAAATGAGCTGCACTTTTCTAAGAAACCCATTTCAACTGCAATGAACTTGATTTAAAAATGCCTTATCTAGATCAATATTACCTTTGTTGTATTAAATATAATTAACAACTTCACAGGAGGCTGAGCAAATGGTTGCACCTGAATTCCAGGTAAATGAACGTGTGCTGTATTCTTGAACCATCTTGGTCAACAGCTTTTAATTTAATATCATGCATATAAACTATGCATTACTGCAAAACTAAAACCAGCAGTAAGTAAAAAGAGTAGGATGTGAAAATCATACTACATACTGACCTAAAATAATGTCTGAACTAGCAAGAAGATGACACAAGTGAAACTTGATGGTTACCATCTACAGAAGGAAATAAAACCGGCCAAAAAGCATGGCCTAATGCTGTGGGAAAGTGGTCAGCACTCCTGAAGAGGACATCTGGACCAAACCAGCACATCTGGACCATTACTGGCCTGCATCATCCCCCAGCTGGGCCCGGGTCTAGAGCAGTGGTATGTGCAAAAGCTGTACCACAGAGCATGCTGGGTAGTCGACAAAGATGGACCATGGTGGTTGAAGCTTCATTACATGTCCTGGACTTTCTTTACTAACATTGATGTAGGCAGAAAAGGCTTTCTTTGCTTTTGTCTTAGTGCACAAGTTTCATCTTATTTTCTTCCCCCCTGGTCCAGCTGAGGGGGTGGCAGGGAAGAGACAGAGCAGCTTTGGTGGGCACCTGGCATCCAGCCAAGGTCAAACCAGCACAGTATGACAAAAATCCATGTGACTGACTTGCAAATCAAAGAGGTGATTACACAGTATGAAAACAATACACAAAATGGTTTTTTGAGTGATGACAAGTTGTAAGAAAAACAATTTCAAACCGATACTGCTAAGAAATTCATAATTTCAAAGATAAGGAAGTACACCATCAGAGTCAAAAGCTGGAAGTCCCTCTCCAGTCAGCATTCTTCCAGTAACACAGAAGCACCCACCACAGCACCCATCAGACAGCTGGATCCAGCCCTAGACTACAAAGCAGCAACCTACAAAGGTTGAATTACCATCCCTGAAGGGATTTGAAAGCTTTGTAGGTGTGGTGCTGAGGGGACAGGGTTTAGTGGTAGACTTGGCAGCAGCAGGTTTACAGTTGAACTCTATAACCTTACAGATCTTTTCCAACCTAAATGAAAGGACTGTATTATCTATTAATGTATAAGGTATGGCAGATACGCTCCTTTCATCTGAAAGATCTGGCAAAAAAAGGCACTGCAGAAATATTTTCTGAGGGAGCAATTTAAGGTCCTCTTCCTCAGCATCAGAAGTAAAATACTGCCTCATGTTATGAAGCGACTAAAGAGTTTTCCCATCTGAATCACTTAAAAATCACACTGGAAAAGAAGCTCTGGAGCTCCTCTGGTTCAACACTCCTGCTCAATAAGGGCCACCCAGAGCCAGTTGCCCGGGACTGTGTCCAGACAGCTTTTGAGTATCTGCAAGAATGGAGATTCCACAACCTCTCAGGGCAACCAGTGCCTGTGCTTGGTCACCCTCACCATAAAAAAACAAGAAGTGTCCCTATGTTCAGATTGAACCACCTGTGTTTCAGTTTGTGCCCATTGCCTCTGGTCCTGGCACTTCTGAAAAGAGCCTGGCTGTGCAGTTATATATACCTGACCTCCTGTCAGGTATTTATAGATATCGGTAACATCACCCTCTCAGCCTTCTCTTCTCCAGGCTGAACAGTCCCAGCTCTCTCAGCCTTTCCTCATAGAGGAGATGCTCCAGGCCCTTCACCGTCTTGGTGGCCCTCCACTGGAGTCTCTACAGATGCTTGCTCTCTCTCTCGTCATTAAAACACGTGGAGGCATTTACAAGAAATTTGGCAGTCCAGAAGGTCGGGCATTTTTGACCAGCCTGTACTGCTCAGTATCATCAAGTGTCAAAACAGGAAGAAGTTTCCTGGGAAAGGGCACTTCTGGCCACAAGACAAAAAAATGCAGAGATTCTGAGTAGTATCTTAACTAGTGCCCATTTACTTATTCTTTATTCTGCTGCACAGCTGCACCTGTTACTAATGGTATAATATTCCTCTGAGAGAAACTCTTCTATAACCAGTCAGAACTGCCACCTAGATGTCCTCATAAGTTCTATGGCATCAGTAAGGATAAGAAACCCATCTTGCATTAACATCACCAGACACAAGCCTGGAGCAGTTAAATGGGGAATGTAGTTCCCAGACTCCCATGTTATTGACATAAATGACCTCAGCAGTATTCACAGGTGCAACAACAGAACAGCACTCCTTGTCCACAGGTCTACATCAGGATATTTATAAAGAAACAAACCAAAATGCAAATTCTTCACAAGTTCATTTCTTAGTTGGATGCCTGTATTGCAGAAACATAGCAAGTTCATAGAATCACAGAATGGTTTGGGTTGGAAGGGACCTTTCAAGGTCATCTAGTCTGACCCACCTGCAAGGAGCAGGGACATCTGAAACCAGAGCAGGCTGCCCAGAGCCCCAGCCAGCCTCACCCGGAAATAGTTCCAGGCATCTACCACCTTGCTGGGCAGCCTGGGCCAGGGTCTCACACCCTCAGTGTAAAAAATAAAAATGTCTTCCTTCTCTCTAGTCTAAATTGCCCTCTTCTTGTTTAAAAGCATGACCCCTTGTCTTATCACAACAGGCCCTGCTAAACATCTGTCCCCATCTTTCTGGCAGGCCCCCTTTAGTACTGAAAGGCCACAATAAGGTCTCTCTAGAACATGTCACTAAGCACCACGTCCAATCTTTCCTTAAACACCTCCAGGGACTGCAACTCCACCACCTCCCTGGGCAGTCCATACCGGTGTCTAATCACCCATTCCGTGAGGTAGTGATTCCTAAGATCCACCTAAACCTCCCCCGGCGCAGCTTCAGGCCGTGCCTCTCTCCTGTCACTGGTTGTCTGGGAGAAGAGCCCAATCCTCACCTGACTACAACTTCCTTTCAGGTAGCTGTAAAGAGAGATAAGGCCCCCCTGAGTCTCCTCTTCTCCAGGCTGAACAACCCCAGCTCCCTCAGCCTCTCCTC
>VWZY01007780.1:0-15134 GCA_013399075.1 Chloroceryle aenea | reverse complement strand
CCCCTTCCACCACCTCTATTCCACCACAAGAGAATCTTCCTTAGTAATGCAAATTATAAAGTAGCTTTTTAAGACAAGGCAAAAAGACTTAATATGACTATTTTGACACTGAACAGATTTATACTCTTACTTCCATTCTTCTGGAGGGTGGGCTAGTTCAAATTTCTCTCTCACATTGGACACCCCCATGTCCAGGTGTAGCCAGTGAACCTCCTCAGACTGCAGATGACTGAGCCGTAACCCATAGCAGGCCACATTTTTCACTTTGTGACTGTCCACAATCTTCTGAATTATGCCCTAAAACAGAGAAACATACACTCCTTACAACCCGTAAAATGCAACAGATTTTATTTTTTAAAAAAAAGTCTACAGTAAGCCTTTAAAATATAACCAGGTCACACCCTATACAAAATGCTAAGGAATAAATTAGATACCACCTTTATTAAGAACACTAAACATGTTCAATATTAAGCTACTTTTTTCAGACAACTATTTACAGCCTCTAAAGTTTTACCAGCGTGGCTTCACAAAACATCAGTAAATACATTTCCATACATCTTATCAGAATTAAGCCACTATTTCCTCTATGCAAAATAGAGTAACATAAGAGCCAACATATAAAAAGCTTATCTGTGGGTGAAAGTGAGATGTATTTCTTTAAAAGCAAAAAAATAAAATAAAATAAATCCATCACCAGCCTTTAAAAGTCACTCTTCATCTACAGTTGGAAAATCATAAGACTTTCATCCTATTCAGTGGACTAACAGCCAGGATTTGGTAGGGACATTACAGCCCCTTGGTTTCTTTCCCTCTTCCCCCCCCACATTTTCTCCTGAGATTCAGCACAGATCCCTTGTAAAATGAGGCAAGAGACAATTACTGGAGAAGATTTGCAACAAACCAGATGTCCTATTTGTTTTCTCTGAGGTAAAATTCTGAGTTTCCGGATCTTTTGCCTGAGAAAGAAACCTTTAAAAACTTAAAATTTTAACAGATAGCCATTACCCTTTTGTGTTAGACCTTCAAAAGGTCCAACACACGGTAACTAAAATTCAAATGATCATGGATTAGCAACCTTTCAGGTGCAGTGTCCCAGGCTGTCCTGCTCTTACCCAGATTAGAAAGTCAGCAGGAGATCAGAGCTGCTCCCTCACAACCCAGTAGAAGGTAAGGCTCGTCTCTGCACGGTGGCAGATCCCTGCTGGTACAGAGTTTAGAGCTCAGCAGGAGCACTGGCTATCGCTGCTCCCAGGCACTTCTTTCAGGAATTCATAGTCCTTTGCTTCTGACCCTGTAATGGTCTGAAAATTTCCTACTGAAAATGCTGATGCGTGTGTATGTGTACACATATGCATGCACACACAGGTAACACAGAGAGATGCACAAGATACTGGTTCTTGCTCAGATTTTCAGAAATCATCAATATGTAGCCACAGGTAAGTACTACTGGAGTCAGAGTACTACTGGAGTGATTTTGGCAAGGTTTTTTTTTACAGGACAATGTTTCCCAAAGTTTATGAATTTTATATCCCAAATAAATGGTTTAAGACCCCAACTCTGCAGCTTAAGCAAGCAGAAAGCTAACTGCAAAAGGAGAAGTAAGAAAGCACTATGTCTATATAGAAAGGGAAGACGACACATACAGGAATGGAATCATCACAGAATGGCAGGGGTTGGAAGGGACCTCAGATCATCGAGTCCAACCCCCTGCCAGAGCAGGAGCACAGAATCATGCGTTTGGTGAGGGGATAGTGAGCTGTTAGATCAGCTCACACGTCTTACCAAACCACAACCTCTGAATAATCTTCCAGAAGAAACACTGTGCATAGTGAAATGTAAAAAAATAAAATCAAATAAAAAATAAACAATCTTTCAAATCTACAAGAAGGGAACACAGGCTGTGTTCAGTAAGTTCACGGAGTCAGAGTCAGAAGAGGTTCCATCAAGCCCAGCACTCTGTCTCCAACAGCAGCAATGGAAGCATCCACAGAAATATCATTTGCTTCAGTACCAGTCAGTAGTGCCTCCCAACACCCTTGTCAGCTTCCATGCCCAGGAGCATCCACTGCCAGGTGGCTGGCGAGCCCAAATGCGAGGGAAGATGGACACAAACATCAAAGCATGCAGGATGTTTGCAGAGGCCTGTACCCTGTGGGAGGAAGGCTTCAAAACAACAATGGCAAATCCAAGTTTTCAGATGCCATAACCAGCTGGCAGCACCACACAGACTAACCAGCAACAGCCAAGTCCTGGCAGCCAGAACATGCCCAAGTTGCTGGGACAAATGTCCCATGCAAACATGAAGAGGCTCCCTGCAGGTACATTGGTTCAACGGCTGAAGAAAGGCAATGGGCGAGTGCTGAAGGAAGAGGCCATGCCAGGCAAAGAAGAGACACGAGGCAAGCACATACAACACTTCCCCTAAGTGCTCTCCCAGCCTCTGACTATTTTTATCTCAGTGCATTTCCTGAGCAGAGCGTTGCTTCTGTCGTTCATCAGCCATCAATGAAACCGTTCCAGTTACTCATCCTGTTTCCTCTTCAAGCAGTTAACTTTTTGCAACCTTCCCCAGCAAGTTCCAAAGTTCTATTATCAGTTCAGCAGTTTTAAATCAGAATTAAATGTGTTGGCCACAGCACACAAAAATTGGTTGTTTGTTCCTTCCCTGTATTTAAGGGTCTTTGAATCAAACACTGTAAAGGAGAACAGCTGCCTGTATCCCAGGAAACACCTAACAACCACCAAGTACTCTCAGAGTGACAGAGGCACCTCTTCTTCACCCAGAGGGCAATCCCTGCTTAGTTAGTAAAGCCTAACATTTGGGCAGGCGTTCTCTCCTCTAAAGGGGACACTGCCAGCTCTCCAATACGCACACAAACAGAAGAGATTTGTTTGTGTTCATCTTTCTGCACCCTGCATAGAGTACATAATGTGCAGGGTTTGTTTTTGGAAACCCACCCCTTTGCCTGTATCCGATGCTGTCAGTTGATAATGAAAATGGGGATATGTTCTTAAACCACAGTTAGGCCTGCTGTGATAAGAAATGGCTTGGAGAAAAAAAAGGCAAGGCAAAATTATTTATGACCATGACCCACCAAGAACACTAATGCATAAGGCTCAGCTGAAACCATCATTATTTACTCAGGAAAGAGTCAAAGAATCAGGCTGAACATCTCAGAACCTGTCTAATTTTCAAAGTTGGGAAAATTTCAGACATCTTGATATCCCACCAAAAGTGAGGGAGATTTTTAAGCCTCTGTCATTTCACATCAATCGATTCTAAACCTATCATAGAACCAAAAGTTAATAATAATAATAAAAAATTAAGCATATTTTCTATGTTATAGAAGAAGGGTAGCCCATCTCTTCCGGCCCTTCTGGTATCACCCCAAGGAAATAATTAACAACATTTAGTATATACTGCAACTCAAGAAAAAGTCAACTTCACCATAAACGTTAAGGAGATAGCAGCATTGGTGCTAAGGAGGTCAAGTGCAAATGTCTGGAAACACCTCCTGTAAACTTACGTTTATGTTTAAACTTCTGTATGCCCAGAAAGGAAGAAGCAATGCTTTATGAGAAACAAACATGCTAAGTGGCTTCTCTTCTTTTTAAGTTGAGGAATTCCACAGAGCTCATTCCAGGTGCTAACAAACTGCAGCCAGAATCTGCAGGGATAGCCTCTCAAGCAAAATATCTATTTTCTTGCCTACTTTATTAATAAAGGAGAGAAGCTGAATTTTCAAACATTTAGAAGCTGCACCTGCAATCGACTGAAACCAGCACCACCCCAGTGCTGCTCCCTCAGCAACACGAACTCGAAGGAGGGCAAGCGCAGCACCTACACAGCACATAAGTCCTCGTGTAGTGGGACAGGGTTTGTTTTACCCAGGCTGAACATGACTGATCTCCAAGAGCTGCACTGGCACCGCAGCCATAATCGGGGCAGTGTCTTTAACTCCCATCGGGTAGTAAACAACACAAAGAGTCTCTGCGGGTTCTGGATAGCCTCCAGAGACTAAGTGGAGACTCTGGGAGTGTCAGACAAAGCCCTGCCATCACTCCAGGATGGGAGACAGCTTCTCTGTCTTTCATGGTCGCAATGCAAGGAGCCTTGCCAGAAGCATGCCTGATGTTCTTCGCGGTGGTGACCAGAATGCTTAATCAGAAGTTTCCAGACAAACAATTTCACTGCTTAACCACTGCACAATAGCGACTAAAATAGCCCGCTGAGAGATGTCATGACAGTCTTTTTACTGGAAGCATAGCCAAAGAAATCTGAAGTCTCTCCAGACACTACTACAACCAGCCTTTTAGCTCAGGAAGCTCCTCAGATACACTCTTGAGTGGAAAAAAAGCCCAAAACAGGTAAGGAACACCAGAGGTTCAATCTGGATTACAAATGTATGACCTCAAATTAATCACAGATAGAAATACTCTGCTTGACTCCAGCAGAAATGTACTCCAGAACGAGATTTCCCTTTGGATGTACACAGGATACCCACATGAACAGAAATTTCGACAAGGAGTTTTCATGTGTCTGTTAATCTCCTGCAACTGCAAGGAACTCACACAATTATATGCCAGTAGAATGCTCTTTACTGCGATCACATTGACTAATTTGGTTTCCAGAACTAACACTTACATTCTGAACATAAAATACACTAATACAACTGAGCAGGAGAGAATGAAGAGCCCTCAGGGGTAAATGTAAGTCACCTTTTCTTCCCTTTAACCCACAGGGAAGAAAAAACTAAAAGCTTTTCCAATATCTAGAAAACTGTAACCCCCTCAATTTTACTTTTTTTGTCTAAAGAATCCACAGATATTCAACAGAAATAATCTGTAAAATAGATGTTTGTCCTAAATAAGGAGAATGTGTCCAAAAATAGAATTTTCACTACATTTAGGAGGCTGTTGAAAAATCCAGACAGACCAGAAAAAGGCAGAAAGGCAGAGGATACCCTTAGGCTCTCCCAGTATGTATCAATAATACCTTGTGCTTCTGCAAATGAAGTGAAAATGAATTGCTTGCTTGTAAATTAACAAAGCAGATGTGCTACTATGAATAAATTGACGTTGGAGTAATATACTCCCAGTGTGACTACAAACCTCATTTCCCTATTTAATAGGAAGGAAAAAGTTTCTTGCACTAGAGAAAGTCTTTAAGTAGCACCTCTGACACAGGGACACGATGTTCATGTGTGTGAAGCACCTGAAGTATGTCAAATGGTGTTTCTATGATTCTATTCTAACTCCTGATGAGAGATTTATGTGGGGACCTTAAATGAAGAGCAACTACAAAGCTCTGATGCAAACTAATTTCTGTAAAAGAAAACTCCATGCCCTCACAATACCAAAACATGGGCTTGTCCTCTGAGAAAACTCCATCTGACATTTGAAGAGGAAAGCTGACAGCCCTTTCTCCTATCACAATACTTTCTCTCTCCTGAATTGCTCCAGCAACACGTTTATTTGTACATCACATGCTAAAGAAACATGCTGAGGAACTCATCCAGCTGATGAACAACTCTGCCACTGAAGCTCAACAACAAATATGTTCTGAAACTATGACCTGAAATTAGGTTATTCTGCTGCCTAGGATTTAGTTACTATACAAGCCCAGAGACACCCTCAACTCAAGCAACACATCAACATCGTTCCTCAGCATCTTTCAAGCTTAAGCCATACACACATCGGTCATCCAAAGTACCTCTCCACACCCAGACATCATTCCACAGGGAACCTCCAAGCACATGCCAACAGCACTGACCAACACAGAGCCCATACATCTCTCCAGCCTCCTCACCTGAATCAGCACCTTCCGATCCTACTGTACACTGGTCCAGCTTCCTAAACCAGCATAACAGTGCTTTAAATATTGACAATAACCTTAGTTTTCCAGAAGCTTGATATACAGACCTCACTATCACCTATCCTCAATTTCATTTGCAAAGTCTAGGACCCTCCCTGGATCCAGTCCTGGATGCTCTTGGCTTGAGGGGGGAAGTGCTGATCATCTCCCTCTGGCAACCCATGACAGGACACGAGGAAATGGAATGAAGCTGTGCCACAGAAGCCCAGATTGGGCACTAGGAAAAGGCTCTCCACTGAAAAGATGGTCAGTCCCTGGAACAGGTTCCCCAGGGAAATGGTCACGGCACCAAGCCTATCAGAGTTCAAGGAGCATCTGGAGAACATTCTTAGTCATATGGTTTAGTTTTATGTTGCCCTGTGAGATGCAGGGAGTTCAACTAGATGATCCTTTATGGGTCCCTTCCAACTTGAGGTGTTCTAATGATTCTGTGACCTGAAGCCATCTACAAATCTAGGTGTTTTCAGAAAAATGTCAAAGGACTATTCATATTGGTTTTAAACTGGTATTTTGCATGTGTGTCTTACCCAAGGATATCAAAACTATTTTGCACAAGTAAAACAGGCATTCTAGCGATGAGGAGTATTTTTGTCTGTTATCATCAGTCTGATTATCACAGTACCACATACCTTCTTTTCGTATTGCTTATGTTTACAGGTCTGTAGCTTTGAGTTCTTGGTGCTTTTTCCAGTTCTCAGAAGGGAGATACATATTAACCAATAATACAACTGTACTGGGTTTGCATGGCAAGGTTTTGATAGCTCCAGGACTACAGGGGTGACGTCTTGGAGAAGCTGCCAAAAGCTTCCCCTGTGTCCAATAAAGCCAATGCCAGTTGACTCCAAAAGGGACTTGCTACTGGCCAAGGCAAACCCATCAGCGAGGGTGGCAGCACCTCTGTGACAGTGTATGGAAGAAGGGGTAGGGGGGTGAAACACAGCAGAATTGCAGGTGGAGAGGAGTGAGAATGTCAAACAACTCTGCAAACACCCAGGTCAGTGAGGGAGGGGGAGGAAGTGCTCAAAGCACCAGAGCAGAGATGCCCATGGGGAACCATGGTGAGGCAGGCTGTCTCCCTGCAGCCCGCAGAAGGTAACAGTGGAGCAGGTATACACCCGCAGCCCATGGAGAGACCCACAGCAGAGCAGGTGGATGTCCAAAGGAGGCTGTGACCCCATGGGAAGCCTGAGCTGCAGCAGGCTCCCGGCAGGACCTGGTAACCCATGGAGAGAAGAGCCCATGCTGGGGCTGTTAGTGAAGCACTGCAGCCCATGGGAAGGACTCATGTTGGAGAAGTTTATGCAGGACTGTCTCCTGTGGAAGAGATCCCACNTCCAACTTGAGGTGTTCTAATGATTCTGTGACCTGAAGCCATCTACAAATCTAGGTGTTTTCAGAAAAATGTCAAAGGACTATTCATATTGGTTTTAAACTGGTATTTTGCATGTGTGTCTTACCCAAGGATATCAAAACTATTTTGCACAAGTAAAACAGGCATTCTAGCGATGAGGAGTATTTTTGTCTGTTATCATCAGTCTGATTATCACAGTACCACATACCTTCTTTTCGTATTGCTTATGTTTACAGGTCTGTAGCTTTGAGTTCTTGGTGCTTTTTCCAGTTCTCAGAAGGGAGATACATATTAACCAATAATACAACTGTACTGGGTTTGCATGGCAAGGTTTTGATAGCTCCAGGACTACAGGGGTGACGTCTGGGAGAAGCTGCCAAAAGCTTCCCCTGTGTCCAATAAAGCCAATGCCAGTTGACTCCAAAAGGGACTTGCTACTGGCCAAGGCAAACCCATCAGCGAGGGTGGCAGCACCTCTGTGACAGTGTATGGAAGAAGGGGTAGGGGGGTGAAACACAGCAGAATTGCAGGTGGAGAGGAGTGAGAATGTCAAACAACTATGCAAACACCCAGGTCAGTGAGGGAGGGGGGGGAAGTGCTCAAAGCACCAGAGCAGAGATGCCCATGGGGAACCATGGTGAGGCAGGCTGTCTNGAGGCAGGCCGTATCTCTGCAGCCTATGAAGGTTTGCTGTGGAGCAGATACCCACCTGCAGCCTGAGAAGGACCAGAGCAGGTGAATGACCAAAGGAGGCTGTGACCCCATGGGAAGCCTGAGCTGCAGCAGGCTCCCGGCAGGACATGGGAACCCATGGAGAGAAGAGCCCATGCTGGGGCTGTTAGTGAAGCACTGCAGCCCATGGGAAGGACTCATGTTGGAGAAGTTTATGCAGGACTGTCTCCTGTGGAAGAGATCCCACAATGGAGCAGAGGAAGAGTGTGAGGAGTCCTCCCCCGGAGAGGGAAGGCACAGCACCGACAACATGCGATGAGCCAACCACAAACCCCATTCCCCATCTCCCTGTGCTGCTGAGAGGGAAGGAGGTAGAGAAATCAGGAGTAAAGTTAAGTCTGGGAAGTAGGGAGGGGTGGACAGAAGGTGTTTTCTAAGATTTAGGTTTATTTTACATTATCCTACTTCCTGACCATTTAGTCTGACTCTGTCCTCTATGCAGTATACAATCAAGTACACCTTGCCACTGAACCTTGTTAAACCAGTCAGATTTACTGTCAAACTTTCTTAAATTGCTGTTTTCTATCAATAAACATATAGCTGCTTCTGTTTTGGGAGTGAATGGCATCACTCGATCCACAACAAGGAGGAAACAAAAAGCAGTAACATGTTACCTGGTCCATCCAGAGTTTGGAAAGCAAAGTGTTCAAATTTTTGCTACCTGGGAGTGAGTCAGAATCAGTATCATGTACACCAGCTCTGCTCCAGACCAGACACAGCACCCACTACCCTTTGGTCCTGATACTGGATCAAAATAAGGAGGGTTTGAAAAGGGACAAGAGACTTGGAAGGACAGAGATGAAGGCAAATGGGCGGAATCATGGCTAGAAGTTGTCTTCTCAGTGACTGACAAGCCTCCTGCCTTGACAATATCCTTCCTGAGAAGTGTTTGGAAGCCAGGAATGCTGCAGCAGATGATGAGGGATGCCTATGAACAAGGTTATTCCCTGGTGATGCAGTAACATTTCAGTGCCAGCAGAAACAGGCACTTCCTTTCTTCTCCCTGTCTTTGCAATTGTTTCCATCTGCAAGATGATGCAGGTAACAAGATCGCAGAACAAATCTGGATTAAAAGCAACACAAAAGCAACCGTTCACTTGAACTTGGACTGAGTTTGCCAGTCACAACACCTACACCAGCATAACCAAGGTGGTAGCATAAGAACATAAACACCACGAAGGAAGCTGGCACGGCTGACAGAAGAAACACTTGTCTAACTAGGATACTGTTTGAATTGTAGGGCTTTGCAACTGAAGATGTTCCATTCCTCCACCTCAAACTGGATCACCAAATAATGCAAGTAACAAATGCTAACACAAAGCAGTTTAATAAATTGCTTTAGTGATGCCTCAGCTGAATGTGCTTCAGCCCTTCTCCTCCTAAAAAACCTCCAATTAGGGAATTGTCTGGAACACAGTCTTCTCACCCTGCAACCATGCCTTCTACCCGGGAAAAGGAAGATTCTGAAGGTGGGTAGGGAAGCTGATGATTTTTCTCTGTTCTTTTTCCTTGATGCACGGATGGGACACAGCCCTCTTGACTCTAAGGCTGTTATTTTTTTATTCAGCTTTTTGAGTTCTTATTCTATCAACACTAAAGTCATCAACATTTTGAAGTGGTACTGCATAGAAAAAGGAGAAAAAGACATCTGAATGACAAATGAGTTAAGACAGTCCTGGACACTGTATCTTTATTTGTCAAAGACTTCTATCCCTGCTTCTCTCCCACTCTAGAAAGACAGATGCAGCTAACAGCTAGAAGTTCTAATGTATCTCTCCCCAGTTTATGTTTTAGACAGTCTTACAAAACTGTAAGAAAACCTGTATGAGAATCAAGGTAAGATGGCACATCTAGCAATAACCTGTTTTGAGATTTGTGGTAGTTATTTCCACATAAATAATGCCACCTTTATTCTTGAACAGTAGTTGTGAGAAGTAAACAGTAAACTTCCAGAGCTAGAAGTTTAAAAGACAGTGTCATGACGCAAGCTGGGCACCTCTGGGGCTGGAATAAAGACAGTGGAGCAGAACTGCCCTTCACCAAAGCCATCTATAGAAATCTATAGAAGGGCTCACACAAGGTTTCCAAATGCCTATTTTCTAAAAACAAAACAAAAAGCCCACAATAAATCACCCCCCGTATCTGCTAAATGCAGTAACACAGTGCACTCACTTCTGTATCAAACGTGGTTACAATTCTGCCTCAGCCACATCTTCTGAAAACAGAAGGCCGATTTACTTGCAACTGCTGATTAAGATGCAGTGAGTGGCAGAGTTTAGGAAACCGGGACACAGGGTGCACTTGAGACCAAAGAAATTCCAGCTCAGCAACACCCACCTACTTACACACCACACCTGAGGCTGTGAACAGGGCAGAGCATGCCCTGCATCCTCTCCAACCTCAAAGCCTGGAAATTCCTCTTTGTGAGTATGCACGTAGACAACACGTCTAAATGAAGCCATACCAAGATAAACAGGGAGGATAAACAACCTTTCCTTCTCCGGCGAATAACTGGCTGTCTATATATGCACAGTAGGAGACCACTGTTTGCACATTCATAAAAGCCTTTTTTTCCCCCTCTTCTTTTGGAAATGAAGCATGTCTTTAGTAGAATACCAAGGAAAAAAAAAGGGTAAACAGAGCATGCCAGTTCTTTGAAGTCCAGGAAAGCATTCCCAAGAATTGAAAAGCTGCCCTTGAATCCATTGCAGAATACAGACTCATCCCTCAGAGGAAACAGCTGTCTTGAGGGACTAAATCCATCCAGAACAAGCAGAGATCCGCAGCCATAAGCTCTCCTCAAGGCAAAGCCTACATATAGCCCCACTGGTGTCTTTGTTAAAGGCAGTTCAAGTCAAATAGCAAGAGAACTGTACCTTTAGTCTACCTACTTAAAAGCCTCTTACAGAAAGCTAAGCTCTGGCCATCTGAGTTCATCTCATCAACTGATGAGGCCGCCAGTTTTTAATGAAAAGGTTTTTTCCCTCATGATCAAGGAATTATGTCTAAGGTATACAGCTTAAGCATTGTTTCCACTTTATTCTCAGGACATCATAATAGCTTTTTTTTTTTAGACCAAAAGTCACTTATTTGACTGCCAAAACACATCCTTTCCAAGGACGAAGGCAAACTTGACTTCTTAGAAACAGAAGATGTTAGAAATCATAAATCGGGAAAAGAAAATTCCACCCTTACTTCCCCCTGGTATCAGTACATTCCACAAAGTCCTCTGCTTTACCAGCAGAAATACCTTTAATTGGCTCTTCTGGAGATTTCAGACCAAGTCTGACTTCCTTTGAATACTGGAAAGGTTCCTCGGCTATCATCCCAGAAGCTGTGCTAACCAGGGAATAGTCTTGAAAAAAAATATTTTTTTCTTCTCCTTTTAATTGCAAAACTGTCTCCAAGACATTCACCTCCGAATATTCTTACAGAGCTCCTTGGAAACAAGCCAAAGGCCAAACCCAACACCAGTCTCCTCCATTTGTAATTCCGAAGAAATGGAAGCTCTACTGCAGACTGTCTTCTCCACAAAAGCTGGGGGGAGGGTGTAAAACGAAGGCACAAAAACCTTAAAGGCTATTTTAATCTTAAATTATTCGGCTTGGTTGAACAGCAGTCATTCCAGAGGAATGTAGGCTTGCACTCCAACAAGGGCTTACTGTTTCTAAAATAAATGTCAGGACACGGTAATGCCCCAGTGCTAGATCTTTGCTATGGACTACCTGCACATCCAGCAGTCACTGTCCCAGTTTAACAAAATAAAAAACGAACCACATTTGTTAAATGAACGAAGTTTAACAGCAACGCATCGCATTCTTATCAGGAAAGAATAACAATACCTAAATCCCATTACTTTTAGAAACAACCATCCAATGACGTGTGCCTCTATGAAAACCAAAAATTATGGCAAGCCTCAAGTAACTGCTACTTGCCTGTTCTTTTGATCCTGCTTTTATAAAAAATATGACCCATTTTTTTCCTAAAATAAGGATATGTAACTCTGCAAATTGAACTCAGCACTGAATTTCTTACAAGGAGTGTAAATTTTGGATCCTTAAAGCCCATAACCACAGGTATTTCTGAGCTGAAGAAACCAGAGACGTAATCTCAGCTTTTGGTTTTCAAGTTTCTACATACTTTGGAAAGATAGCCTTGACTGCAAGTACCACATAAAGAACCCTACACATTTACCCACGTTAGGGGCTTGCAAGGTTAAAACATACCGAGACCTCGTTTTTCTTCCCTTGTACCAAGTAACAACACTTTATGAAATGGATCAATCACAACAGATATATTAAATCACTAAACTTAAGCCAGGGTGCAAAGATGTTTCAAGTGGCACCCAAAAAGCCCTATTCCATGTAAAATAAAGTGTGTGCTACTCTATGGGTTCTATATAGATTCTATTCTATGATTCTATTGATGATAACGGTTCCTGTTGCACCTCTAATCCGTCCACTCATCAAGTTACCCCCAAACACACATCTGAGCTTATTAAATTGACAAAAGACAGATTTTCTGATCGTCATCAATTAAAATCCTTGCATTTCACAGGTCTATGATCACTGTCAGAAGATTGAGTCCACTTCAAACTGCTGTTAAGGCCCTTCACACCCAGCTGTGCTAGGAAATAAACGGTAGGAAAGGAAGAGAAAACATTCAAAACTCTTTAGCCTTTTTAACTCAGTTTTCTCTTGCACAAAGGAAACTTAATAGCAGGCAGGAGGAGACCAAGAGGTCTCCTTATCTCTGACAACTCTCCCCCTTCAGCAGATTGGAATTGTCTTTGTAGTAGAATTTGAAGTACTGTGCAGAGAATACAAATGCTGGAAGGAATGAGCAGATGGGCACCTACTTCTACAGTAAGAACCTCACAGAAGAAAACAACCCCACGCACCACCTACCACCATGCAAGATTCTGCTCTTGGAGGATAATTAAAAAACAAGCAAACCACCAAGTGTTAAATGTGCTTGACATGTTAAATTGAGCTTCACTGCAGTTCCTATACCGCAACACGCCAAAACCGAGGGAAAGGTCTGAGTGTTAGAGAGAATGTATGTTTCACAATAAACACTGCTTTTTCATGTGTATGTAACATTGCCTTCCTCAAAAACTACAAATACTTCAAAAATTACTCTTATAAAAATCCGAACCTTTGGATTTTTTGCATGGACTAAACGAAGGACAACATTGTACAAATAAAAGCAGCAGGTGACTACTGGAGGGAGGGGAACAAAGGGAATTACTGTGGGGGGAAAGGACTCCAGATCCATTTCCCCACATCGTGGGGGAATGAGTTTCCAAGCAAGATTTTATTGTTTAAAAAAAAAAGAAATCAAGTCCACATTGCATTTAAACATTTTAAACATGTAAATATACACATCTTGTGTTTTAAAATGTGTAACATTCCGTGGTTTAAAAAAAAAAAAAAAAAGCAGCAAAACAGAAAAAAACCCCAAACACATTAAAAGTGTCATTTAATGTCAACCTTCATCCCAGCTCTCATCCCTGCCATCCTGCCATGAGCACAGTTAAAGTCAAATGATATACATCAGTAGTGGTATCTAGACTGATAACTACTGTTCTAAAGTCCTTTCTAGTCTGCAAAACCAGGAAGAGGTCTCATCATTTAAGATGATATTCAATTATACCTCAGGTTTTCCTCTTCTCAAGGAAGGTTGTTACCACTTAAAGCTTCTTCTAAAGTTACAATATACCACAGATGAAGCTTCTTTGAAAACAAACTGCAGAACTTCAGCAGGTGTTTGCTTCCAGACTTTTACCTCCTGTTTTTTGACCACGAAGTTGACACTTTTAACATAAAGATGGCAGAAAAATGCTAAACCCAGACTTACTCGGACATCAGTAGCATCTCCATGCCGGATAATGCTGGCCCACGTTGTTGGTTCACTGCTATTTTCAAAGTAGTGAAAAACCTTTAAGACTCGTTCCATGGCCCCCGGGGAACGCTCCATCCCAGTACTGAGGTGTGTCTTTGCACTTGAACTTGGTGTATGATTCAAGTTTGGATCAAGGTAAGCTGCTGCCATGGTTTTGCTAGATGCTAGGTATCTGTCATATTCTAGGAAATGGAAACAACAAAAAACAGAGATTAATTTTCATTACATTGGAAACTTACACTGAATTCATACAAAGCATTTACTGGGAATCATTAAAAGCTCATTTTTAAAGGATGTTTAGTTGTTTTCTGGAGTACCGTCCTAAAATAGTTATACCTCTACTAACACAAAAACCTACCCAGACAACTACCTGAGAAACTGCAAGCCCCTGGAGCAAGTGAACACAATCATTAACAACGGTGGTAGCCTTAGAGAGGCTTCTTCTGTGAGCTTCTCAATGACTTGACTCAGGCCTCTGCCAAAGCCTTCAAGACCAAAAAGTGCCTTCCAGTTTTAACAGGAGATCCCATCCCTATAATCTGCCAAATTTGGTCTTGCAACAAGCCTCTAAGGATCAGTGTTAAAGAAACCCTGACAGCCCAGTCACCAAACTGGAAGCCCTCCACTAAGAAGCCACACACCATCACCAGGCTCTCCTGTTTAAGAGTAAAACATTGTCACATCTCTTGTTTTGTGCTATTTTGGGAACTAGAGCGACTCATAACCATCCAGAGCTAAATTTATTATTCACTGATGAACTGTTAAAACCACCACTGTCTCCCCTCTCACTGACTATTAAATAACTAAGTTTTATCATCGACTAGTCTGGTTTCCAAGCGATTTCCAAGTCTGGTGGCAAAAGGCACAGACCATGGTATGAGTCTGCATCTCAAAGAAAAAAAAAAATCAGAAGATTTCCTCTTGGCTACTGCTGCAAATTAAGTCAGGCACAAGCAGATGGTGTCTGAGAAATCAATGCGGTACAAGATAAAAAGAGCAAGCACCACCTCCTCCCTCGCCTGACAGTCTCAAGCATCATTCCAGTCTGTTGGCTGGAAAGAGCAAAGAACTGCAGGGCTTTGCTCCAGGGCTTGGACCAAGTGCACCAAGCTTTCTGTACCTCCTCCTCCTTCCCCTCCCAGCGAGCAGCCAGTGGGGAGGCAGTTTTGGAAATCTGGAGATGTTAAAAATAAAATTAACTTGTCTTTTTGGCATAGCATGCTGAAGGCCATTCTGGCAGTAAAGCTGGGCTGTGAAAGGAAGAGCAAAACT